>VZTG01004270.1:571924-591112 GCA_013397845.1 Melanocharis versteri
CCACCACCACCGCCGCCACCACCGCCACCGCCACCGGCACCACCACCGCCACCGGCACCGCCACCATGGTGAAACCGCGCTACAAGGGCCGCTGCTCCATCAACCCCTCCCGCGCCAGCACCAACCCCGGTACGGATGGGGCCCCGCGGCGGGCAGGGCCGGACCGAACCGAAGCGAACCGAAGCTGATGTTCTCTTGTTTCCGCAGATCGCGTCGGGGGCGAGGGAGGGAACAACATGCGGGACCGAGCGACCATCCGGCGCCTCAACATGTACCGGCAGAAGGAGCGCAGGTGAGCGCGGCCCGGCCCGCGGGGGCGGTGGGTCGTGGCCTGGCCGCGTTCCGGTACCGGCCGAGCAGGGCCGCGCCAGGGACAGGCGGCAAAACGCCGAGTTATTGTCACGGTGTCGCTCCGTCGTGTGCTCTGTAGCCCCGTGAGCTGGGGAGCCTGATCCCGAGCCTGATCCCGAGCTCTCAGCAGCCCAGCGATGTACCAGGGATACAGCTGGGAAACACTTGATGTATCTGCCTGGAGTGTCATGAGACTCGAAACACGGAATTCCCGAATTTCCCACAGCAGCATGGCTCCAAAGCTCCCCCAAAATACCTGAAGAGCCTCAGCTGCCCTCAGCATCTTCACAGAGTGTCCCCCTGTTCCCCAGGGAGGGACCTGCTGTGCCACGCTCAGGGATCACTGGCAGGAGAGCAGCACCCACCGAGTCTGTGCCATGGCAGTTTTGAGAGTCCTGTTTCACCTCAGCACGTTTGGTTTCTTTTGACAAATTTCCCACTCTTTGGAGAGCAGACTGGAAGGGGAGATTTTGAAATATCGCTGAATCCAAACCAGGTCTCATGTTGCGAATCCTGTATTGATGGGTCCTGCAGAGCTGGTGGGCAGAGCTGGTTAAAAGGCTTCGTGAGAGAACACGGTGGGATTTGCTAGAAAATGGTACTTGATGCCTTTTGCAGCCCCATGAGCCCTTCCTGGGCTGACACAACCAGCTGCAGGGAGGGTCTGGCCAGGCTGGAGTGAGATCAAGGGCTGTGACTGCCACTCAGGGTTGGATTAACTCACCCACATGGAATGGTGGGAGCACGCGGGAGCACCGGCTGTAGGTGAAGGGTCTCTGTGCATTTTGTGCCTCTGCTTCTGGCCTGGTGCACACAAGGGCTGGAGAGAGGTCAGTGCTGCCCCTGTGCACTGACACGTCTTCATTTCTCCCTTAGAAACAAACATGGCAAAGTGATCAAACCTCTGCAGTATCAGTCAACAGTGGCACCGGGCACCGTCGCAAGAGTTGAACCAAATATCAAATGGTTCGGTGAGTTTTGTCCAACTTCCAGACTCAGCAAGCTTGAAAACTGTTGAACTTTGTGTGTTGAAAGGTGTTTGTTTTGGAATGGTGGTCTGAGAGCTGTGTGGGACAGGTGCTCAAAGGGAAGGTGAGGGACCGCTGCTGTTGTTGATGCCTTGTGGGGCTACCTAAAAACAGAGGCCAGACAAAATTAAGGGAATAAAAAGCGGTTCTATTTATTGAAGGGCCTTCAGGTACATTTAGGGCAGACAAAGCCCCCCCTCCCCCAGGGGCTACACCCAAAAAATGGACAACAGGTCATGGGTTTTGACACTTTTATAAGTTTGGTCCATTGGCATATTGGGGGTTAATCTTCCAATTACAGCTTCAGGTAATGAAGTCATTTACCCCAAGTTTGCTCCCCTCGACTCACTTTTGTTTCCATTTCTCAGGGCCTGAGTGGGCTGTCCTTGATTCCCAGGCCTGGAGAGGAATTGTTTTGTCTGACCAAAATGGGAAAGCAATAGCTGACACTGCATATGGAGTTTAGAGTTCTACACTAAAGAATGGCAGGGTTACAAATGCATGAAAAATATAAAAGCTAAAATCCTGAGGCATCATTGTCACCCCTTGCCTGTACCTGTACTTTGGGGGTTTGCTTTCCACACACTCCCCTGAGGGTGGTTATTTTGGCTCCTGTGGCCATTCCCTGGCATTTGCCCATGTGTAGGGCTGTTACGTGTCCTAGAGATACTTTAAAAATTTCCTTTAAATGATGGGAAAGGAAGGGATCAGCTGCCTATTTGTTCTATTTGGGCTTGCTCCCCAGTAAAACCCTTTGGGTTTTTTGCTTGTATTTTTGATTCTAGATGGAAAGTTCATGTTTTTTAGTGTCCCCAGGATCTTTGGGGCAGTTAAGATCAGGAATGGCCAGGTGCGATGTTTGTTTTTTACACGCAGGAAATACTCGTGTGATCAAGCAATCATCCCTACAGAAATTCCAGGAGGAGATGGAGACTGTGATGAAGGATCCTTACAGGGTGATCATGAAGCAGAAGAAGCTGCCCATGTCCCTGTTCTACGACCGGATCAAACCACACGTGGGTATCACTCGCTGTGCAGGTGTGTGCACACACTGATTTACCTGTGAACAGTTGTGCTGTCTCTGCTCAGTCTGGGGAAATACTGGGTTCTGGAAGCCTTGGGAGGGGCAGCTGTAGTGGATTCCTTGGGGAGGAATGGTTCTGATTCCCTGTCACTGCAGGCATCAAGTGTGAGGGCGAACAAAGATACATTATTTAATAAAAATTCTCATTTTCCAGTAGGAAATTGCCCCAAAAATTCTTTCCTGTGAGGGTGGGGAGGCCCTGGCACAGGCTGCCCAGAGGCTGTGGCTGCTCCATCCCTGGAAGTGTCCAAAGCCAGGTTGGACAGGGCTTGGAGCACCCTGGGATAGTGGAAGGTGTCCTTGCCCACGGCAGGGGATGGAATGAGATGGGCTTTAAGGGCCCTTCCAGCCCATAGCCTTCTGTGATTCTATGATAGGTTGTGATATTATCATATTATGATCTAATTTCTGATAGGCTAGTGTGCCAGCTGATGTTCTAATGCCTCTAACAGCTCCTGGGCCTTTCTTGAGGCTGCTTCACACTGCAGACAGTCATGTGATGAATTTGAACTCAAATACGTGTGTTTTATCCTGTATCAGAAATTCTTGTTCATTCAGCCTTCATTTCTAGTACATCGAGTTTTAGTTATTGCCTTTTTTTTCACGGTGTCTAAACCATTATTTTGGACTATTGGTAGCTATTTTGGCATATGGAAACTTTCTAAGTTCATGTCATAAGAACATTATTTAAATTGGGGAAAAAGTTGTGGTAAAATATGCATTACAAAAACAAATTACTGCTTTCAGCGCTGGATTGTTTGCTGTTCCAAGACAAGCTGGCTTTCATTGCAAGGTTTAAAACCTACAGTTTTGATGGTAATTATCCCTGACAAAAATCTGAGAATTTGGCGAGATTTGTGCTCTTGTTAGAAAAATAAGAAATGATCAAAGATAGCAGCTGAATTTTCATCACGGTGGTTGTAATTGCATTTGACACCATTTATGGTGGAAGAACTGAAGCATGGTTCGTTGGCGAGTGCAGAATGTTTTGTTGCTTGTTAAGTATCCACTCTTGTGTTTCTCAAAGCTTGAGCTGGAAAACTCAAACATTATTAGGGAAGTGCCTGTCACTTGTTACAGGCTGCCAGGGCTGTGTTGAACTTGGGGTTCCTTCACTGTTTGTCACGAGAGGTGGAAAAAATGGTGCTTGGGGTTTGTTTTTTTTTACCAACCTGTTTTTCCTCAGACCTCCAGAGTTCACATTCTTGACACGGAAACATTTGAAACGACGTTTGGCCCCAAATCACAAAGAAAAAGACCAACTCTGTCGGCAAGTGATGTGCAGTCTCTGGTGGAGAATGCTGAGGCCTCGTCAGAGTCTTATGACCAGGGCAAGGACCGAGACCTGGTGACAGAAGACACTGGTGTAAGGTGACTGGAAAGGAGAAATGATTCATTGTTTCCATGTATGAAAAGCCAGCCTTGTTTTTAAAGAAGTATCTGGTACCTCCATCAATGCTGCTACTGTGTGAGGAGTAAGGAAAAGGAGATTAGCTGAATTTAGGATTTTGGCTAAATACCAGCTGTTACTTAGGCTTCCTCCCCTCTTTTGTCTGTAAATGGCTTAAGAAAAGAGGACCCTGACCCTGTATCTGTGGTTGCTGATGTTTCTGATGTTTCTGATGATGTCTTCTAGGGATGAAGCACAAGAGGAAATCTTTAAGAAAGGACAGTCCAAAAGAATCTGGGGTGAGCTCTACAAGGTAAATGGCACTTGGAATTAGCAGCAGTCACATTTGTCAGCCTTTACACAGTTAGGGGCTTCAACACAGCATTGAAATCCTGTACAGCAACAATGAGAAAAACTCAAAAAGAGTAGATTTTAATTTCCAAACCTTTGCCTGACTGAGCTTGATTCTTGAGCTCTTGTCCTACAGGAACAAACATTCTTAAAATACATGATCCAGAAGAGGACTGGCAGAGTGAAGGTGTAAGTTTCTCTTGGATTCCTGGGTCTTCACCACAAGTAAAAGACTCATGTTCCCTTAAGTTTCTTTAGGCTAAAAACATCTGGCATGTTGATAGGGTCATCTTGGGAGAGCTGTGACCCTCAATTCTCCATGAGCCACCATGGCTGCCAGAGAAATGAAATGGAGTCTGAGTGAATTGGGGTGGTATGAGCAGTTTGTGTGCTCTCAGTGACTCTTAGGTGTGAAATTGCTTGACTTTTTGCTCTGAATTTCTGAATGTAGCTTAAAACCTTTTCATTTGGATCTAAAAGCACTGGGAATGGTTGAGCAAAACAGATTTCAGTTAGAGGCTGCCAAAACTGCAGGAAAAAGCTGTGAAACAAATTCATTTGGCTTGAAGCAAGTCGTAAAATGACAGCTCCCTGCTGTAGCTGCTTCGTGGACTAACAGCAGGTTCCTGCTTGGTTGTGTGTTTCATATTGATCCAGAAAACATCCTTTATGCCCTGATCCATTATGAAATGGTAGAAGGGAATTGTTGCTGAATGGATGATGAACACTGGGGGTCTGTGTGCTGCAGCACTTTAGTTTTCCCATTTGGGTCTAATGCTTTCTTTCCCTGGTGCATAAGAACAGGTAAAAGTCACTCAGCTGTCCAGGCTGAATTTGGAGGGGATTTAAGAGAGGAGAGTGGAGCATCAATGGATGTTAGTCTGAACTTCACTAATCTGTGGGGAAGTAGCAGTTTGTGAAGGATAGAGGGTTTTTAAATTATTGATGTAGTTTCAAATACGACTAGTTATCATTTGGGAGGTACAGATATCTTGCTTTCTGCAAAATCCTTTACTTCTGTGTGAATTTTCTTATTTTTCAGGTGATTGACTCATCAGATGTTGTTGTTCAAGTTCTTGATGCCCGGGATCCCATAGGCACTCGCTCCCCTCATGTGGAATCTTACCTTAAAAAGGAGAAGCACTGGAAACATCTCATTTTTGTCCTGAACAAATGTGATCTTGTTCCTACCTGGGCCACTGTGAGTAAGCACAGTCCTGCCTATTATTCTGTGGACCTTCTTTGTTCTGTTGTAGCTGTGCTGGAGCTCCATGCCAGTCCCAATGCTGGTCTGGAAGGGCGTACTGCAGCTGGGGCGCTGGGAGTTCTCTGCTTGCCTGCAGTAAAAGTAACAATTACGATGTAAATCTGTCCAAGTTTGGCCAAGTTGAGCAACACACGCCAGCCACAAATTCCGTACTTCCTCTGTCTGGATTTAACAGTTCAGCTGTTGTCTCCGGAGTGTGCTAAATGTTAGTCTGCCTAGGATCCATATCCACCCCAGCTGGTTTGCTTTATGTCATTAAACTAATGAGTTTTAGCTAGCAGTGAAGGCGTTTTTGGGAAATTGTTTGTCTTTTATACAAACAATACTCAGTGCTTTTAGCTGTTGGGTCGGGGAAGTGCTTCAAAGGTTCTTCCCTTGCAATGTTCATGGCCAGTTGCAATTGTGAGCCCAGTGCAGATGCTGTGTCCTCCTCTCTGAGCACACAGTGTCACTCCAGCCCTGCTCTCTAACCCAGTCCCCTTTGCCTCTCCAGAAGCGCTGGGTTGCTGTCCTTTCCCAGGAGTATCCAACACTGGCTTTCCACGCCAGCCTCACAAACCCATTCGGCAAAGGCGCTTTCATACAGCTCCTAAGGCAGTTTGGAAAGGTACAAAACAATTTTGGGGGTCTGTGGTTGGTTTTGGGGGTTACTGTGTGTGGATTTTTGCTTTGTTAGCATTTGGAGTTCAGGACTGCAGTGGTAATTCTGTCCCTCACTGCGAGATATAAAAGGACGTGTTATTTCTCACCAGTTACACTCTGACAAGAAGCAGATCAGTGTGGGATTCATTGGTTACCCCAACGTTGGCAAGAGCTCAGTGATCAATACCCTACGGTCCAAGAAGGTCTGCAGCGTGGCCCCCATTGCAGGGGAAACAAAGGTAGGAACTTCTCTGGGTTAAAGATACAAATGTGGTCAAAGGCAGAATTTGTGTGAAATCAGCCCAATGACCTTGTCAAGTTCTGCACTGACCTGCACAGGCTGTGTGACCCCGAGGAGGGGCTAATGGACAGTCCCTGCTCTGAGGCACTGCTCTGGCAGCATTCCCAAATTCCCACTCTGCCATGCTGCAGGGCTGTGATGGGAATGCTCAGCTGCCCTCGCTCCCTGTCTGTGCTCTCCTAATCCCAGTGCTGGGTCAGGCTCTGTTTCTCTGACTTCAAAAGTTAAACCAGGACTGTGTGGAAGGTGCTGACGGGGCACTGCTGATCTCTTCCAGGTGTGGCAATACATCACCTTGATGCGGCGGATTTTCCTCATCGACTGCCCCGGGGTGGTTTATCCATCAGGAGATTCAGAGACAGACATTGTGCTGAAGGGAGTGGTATGTGTCTGCACTGGATGCTGGAAAGCTTTGCTGTTGTCACTGTGATGGTCTCACAGGAATGACTGCACACTTCCAAGGGTTGATCCTCTGCTGTGCTTTTTCAGGTTCAAGTTGAAAAGATTAAGAGCCCTGAAGACCATATTGGTGCTGTGCTGGAAAGAGCCAAACCAGAGTACATCAGGAAGACATACAAAATTGATTCCTGGACGGATACAGAAGACTTCCTTGAGAAACTTGCTGCTAGGACTGGAAAACTGCTAAAGGTGTGACAGCTTCCTGCATTTGTGGGCTGGAGGAGTGTGTGGCCTGTTCTGAACGTGGGAAACTGCAATGTTTCTGTTGCCTACAGGGCATGGGAGGGCTGTGTGCCCTGCAAACACGAACATAAACTGCTCCTGTTTTTCCTCAGGGTGGTGAGCCTGACTTGCAGACTGTGAGCAAGATGGTTCTCAATGACTGGCAGAGGGGCAGAATCCCTTTCTTTGTGAAGCCACCGAATGCAGAACCAGGTCAACCAGATCCCCAGGTAAGATTGTGATGCTTGTGCCTCCTCTTCCCACCTGTTTGATTTTCCTGATGGTGTTCACTGCTGCTTTTCCCAGAGTGCCGTGAGACTTGGGCAGTGCATGTCCTGGGCTCTGCCCAAGTGTGGTCCTTCAGGTGACACCTGAATTTGGTGAGGACCAGGTAGCAGTGCTCCTTACAGAGATGTCTTAGTCATTACTGACTACCAGAAATGTCAGTAATCATGTGTCATCTTAGGCTTTTTCTGAAGAGAGAAAATGGAAATTGTTCCTGGAGATGGTGGGACGGACTTTGGGGATAATATATCCATGATGCTCTTCCTTGCAGCCTCCTGTGTTGGAAGCATCTGTGCCATCCAGCCAAGATAATACTGAGGAGAAAGTCTCTGAGTTGGTGGCGTCGGGTGTGGAGCCAGCAGAAGAGGGGAACAACACAAACACTGAAATCAGGCAGCTCATGTCCCACGTTCGGCAGAACTTCGGCAGGATTAATGTGGCACCTCAGTTCTCAGAAGAAGACCTGGTTCCTGTGGATGTGCCAGGTTTTGATGACACGGACAATGGTTCCTCAGGAGAGGAGGAGGAGGAGGAGAAAGAAGAGAATGAGCAACATCAGGATCCGGGAGAGGAGGAATTGCAGGTGGCTGCACCAGGTGCCCAGGAGAGCTCTAAAGCAGTTCTTAAGGCTTTGGAGGACAAGATTGCAAAATACAAAAAATTTCTGGATAAAGCCAAGGCCAAGAGATTCTCAGCAATAAGGTACCTGAATCTGTCCAATACATTGCAGGGGGAAAAAGGGTTGATGAGGCTGTGCTGTAGTTTGACTCCATTGCTGACTTGCTTGACAAGTTCCTCCATGCTGCCACACACAAGTTGCCACAGCTTATCTGGCTTAGCTATAAGGGTTGGAAATTTGGCCAAGTAGCAGTTTGTTTTTGAAAGATTATTCCAAGAAGTGCTATTTACCAGCAAATTAAAAATGTTCTCACTTTTGGAAAGCTGCCTCTTAAACTATAGATTAGAATTACCTTGGTGTTCTGGGCAGCAGTACTGCATCCTTGGATCTCTCCTTGATGTTGGGTGATACCAAGGCTGGATATGCCTGGGTCTGCCCAGTTTTAGCAAAGCTCACTCACCAGCCTCGTGAGGACTGAGATTTCAAGGTTTAAGTGCTACATTTTCTCTCTCATACAGAGCACGAGCACAGTAACTCCAGCAACAAGGGTATTGCAATATTTTGATGCAAAGACTGGCTTTGATGCTGATGGGGGACTGGGATCTGCTGGAGTCTGATGGCTTCTCAGAGGTGGTCACTGTTTGTGTAACAACAATTTTTATTGCTGGTTTTATCTTCTCTAGAATCCCTAAGGGACTGAGTGACAAAGTGTTTGCAAAATCCATGCAGAAGGCTGAAGAACCCAAAGAAACTGAAGACAGAGGTAAAACAAGATCAGTAGATATTCTTAATCTACATTTGGAAATCCTATGAGAAAAAAATGGCATTAAGAGGAGGAGCATCCACCGGATGTGCAAGTTCTTCTCCCCTAAAACTACTAAAATCTCCCTTTAGCTGACCCAAGGGCTGCTGCTAACCTGGTGTAGCCTTCCTATAGAAAAGCTGTCTGTGATGGGAGATGTCCCTCTCAGTGAGGGCAGATCCAGTGAAGGCAAGTGTTGAGTTCCAACAGCCCAGGATCCAGGCAGGCTGCAGCCAGAGCAGCTCCCCTTCCCTGGGGTATTACACAGGAAGGAGTGGAAGGGGTTTGGGATGTTATAAAAGCAGAGGTACTTCAGGCTATAGGTTTTACTGCGGCTTTAGTTGCTGTAGTCAGTTTGAGTAAAGGCACAATCAGGTGGGAGAGCCCTGTCCTGACAGGAGTGTGGAATTCTCCTGGACTTGAATGGGGCTGGAGCAACCTGCTTCTCAAGAGCAGTTTTCACAGTAATAGCTGGTGATTGTCTCGTGAGGAACATTCATGTTGTTTGGGTAGAAGCTCTTAAATACAGCCAAGGGAGTGTGTTGCTCAAGGAGTTGAGATGGTGACCTCAGCCTGAAGTTCTCCAAACGAATGAGTGTTCTGGAAGATACCAAGTGTGTGATCTCTGCTGTTTGCAGGCAGCACAGAGAAGAAAAGAAAGAGGAAAGAAGAAGAGGAAGGTGATGATGATGATGACCAGCTGGGTAAACAGCCTTGTAAGAAACTCACATCCAAAGAAGTAAGTGTGATTTCCTATAGTACAACTGAGCAGGGAAACAAGCTGGCTTTTTTATCCTTGGTGATATCACTAAAAAGCCTGTTATCACTAAAGAGCTTTAAGACTTTGGGCATGAACAGAAGGGGAATGAAAACTGAATTCTGTTATGAATGTTCTATCACAACTTCTGTCACACCCCTCTTACCTGACTGGGCACACCAGATTGCATCTTGTGTCTTGCTGCCTAATTCTATAAAGACTGAAGTGAAGCTTACTCTCATAAGAGCAGGGAGTGGGTACCGTATAGAGTCACATCAGTAACATATTGTTTGAAATGACTTATTTTACTTAACACATGTGGAATGCAAAGCAAACACCATTGGAGAGTTGCAGACACTGGGGCTCTGGATGCTGGGGATTTGCTAATGTGTTTTGTGTTTGCAGAGGAGACGAGCCGAGAGGCAGCAGCGCTCCAAGAAAGTCGGAGTCCGGTATTATGAAACTCACAACGTGAAAAATAAGAATAAGAACAAGAAAAAAACTGGCTTGGAGGGACAAAGATCAAAGCACAAAAAATACAAACATAAGCAATAGCTGCTTATTCTATTAAATTTTACATAAAACAGCTCTAGTATGCGGTGGCTTTTTTTACTATAAAACTTGCGGTTCCTGTTCAAAGCCCAGTGTGACCGGTCTGTCCTGGCCCCAGGAGCAGCATCTCCCTCTTTGTTTCTGCATCATCTGAAAGTTCTTTGTGCAGTTGGAGCTGATGGTATTTCCACATCACCAGGCCAGCAAACACTGCAGTAGCCAAACAGCTCTTCCACTGTTGCTCAGTGGTGGGGTTTGGGTGGGTTTTTTTCTGGAAACTGGCTTTATGAGGTTTTTCACATGACTGCAGGGAATTCTCTTCCCCGTGTTCACTTGCTATGTAACCAGCTGCTCACGGAGGTACCTCAAGCAGGGATTTCATTTGCTTCCATCGAGAAGTGAGTCTATGACTGCCATCGTGCCCCTTCATTTCACTAGAAACGATCACACCCAGAGCTTTGGTGTCACCTGTGCTCAGTTACTGCTGATGGTTCTGACAAGGGATTTCGATGTACAGTTGACACCAGCTTGCAGTTACTCAAGGAAATACCCCCAAGACACCTGTCCAAGAGTGAGCTGCCATTTCTTTCTTGGTGCACGTGACTTACTTTTCTTGTAGGCACTTTTATATTGTTTCTGAATCTTCTACAACGTTTTCAAATTAATAATGTCAGAGAGATGTTTGCATTTAAAAACGTTTATTAGTTATTGCTTTGAAGGTCATTAGCACGTTACCAACAGGCAAGTCCCAGACAAGTTCACTGTTCAAAGAGCTGACTGCTGAGATGGCTCTGAAGGAGGGGGCAGTAATTAATGAAGCTCTTGAATTTCAACTCTTCAAGAGAGAAAGAACACAGTTACACTGCCTGCTGTTACTGGTAAGTGAAAACTCAAGATCGTTTTAGGAAGACAAATCTTTGTCACTAATTGCAAGCTTCTTGCTCTGACAGCTCTTCTGAGCCTGCCTTGAGGACAACAAAACAATTAATTCTTTGCTGCAATGATGCTTTCAAGTTGGGCCTGAAAAACAAATGAGACAATGAGACAAATTAGATTCCCTAACCTAAAAAATAAACCTTCAGTGCTGTGAAGGGCTAAATTCTCTTTTGGATGTTCACAGCAAGGAGCTGAGGGATGCTGCACTGCTGCCAGGAGAGCCAGCCCAGGTTTGTTCCCCAGCAATTCCATTCCTACATGTTTTATAAATTAGTTTGTCCTTCCTGGCATGCACACTTATTGCATTCTGAGGAGAACAGAGCTGGCCTTGGCTCTGTACGATGAGAGACTCGGTTTAGAATGTGAAGCATTGAGGGGAAATTGAATAAAA
Organism: Melanocharis versteri; assembly: GCA_013397845.1. Taxonomy (NCBI): domain Eukaryota; kingdom Metazoa; phylum Chordata; class Aves; order Passeriformes; family Melanocharitidae; genus Melanocharis; species Melanocharis versteri. The sequence continues at coordinate 583,362 of VZTG01004270.1, forward strand.
GCTGTTGAAAGAGTGGTCTGAATTCTCTGATTTCAGGCTGGACTATGTGAGCTAAATGAAGTATTTGGCTCTCTAGCATTTGGAACACGAACTGACTCTGGGACAAGAGTAGCTGGGAAGAGCAAGTTTTGTGATTACTGAGACAATTTGATGCCAGTTAGTGGATTGATGGGAGCAGCCACCACAATAACCCACAGCATTGGCACACACAGCTGGTGAAGTACACGTACTTCAAGGAAGAAATGGATTCAGGGGCAACACACATCTGATCTAAGATTTTGTGTCCTAAAACATTCCAAGGCAGCCTGAAAATGTGAGTTAGAAAGTAGGATCTGCAGGAAAAGCATCTTGCTCTAAGGGAAATGTTTCTAGCTGTAGCCAGAAACATTTGATGTTGTTCAGGGTGACATTCTTTCCTTACTCAAAAGATGTGGGATTTTTTTCCTTTTAAAAACAAACTACAGAGCAGAAGTTCTCCTCTCCCCAAAGCCACATGCACAAATAATTATCCAGTCCCTGCACAGTTGTTCTTGGGTAATATTTAATGTTAAATGGTGCATTGTGTTACTAGGGCTTTAACGGTTTTAATGAGAATTTTACCACTAGTATTTGGAATTCTGGGTTTTTACTGACCTTCAGCTGCTGGTTTGTCCGTTTGAGGAACAGAACCTCCTCGCTGTGTTTCTTCTCTTCTATTTCTCGCCGTTCAGTTTCTTGCCTTTCAATAGCCTCACATTTCGCTTTCTCTTCGCTCACTTGTTTCTCCAGCTCCCTGTTTTCCTCTTCCAGCTCTGCAATCTTGGAAAAGAGTACGGATGTCTCAAGTTTTGTTGGCAAATAGTCAATTTTCAGTTAAGATGGGACAAAGCTGTGTGTGGTACAATCTTTAAAGCTGTAGAACGAGCTTCAGAAGTGCAGCTAAGCCCGAGGGCAGCGAGCCGAGCATTTTGATGGTCTTTGCTGCCATCCCGTGGAAACGCAAACCACGGGTTCCAGGATATAAAATTTGCTACCCGTGTTGAGTTTCCCGTGCAGAAAGCTCCGTCACGGGGCCGACAGCCCCACTCACCCTTTTCTCCATGTGGGTCTTGCCCTGCTCGGCCTGCAGCGCCTTGCGCACGCCGAAGGCCACGCTGCTCTCGTACAGAGCCTGGTAGGCAGACAGGGTCAGCTGCAGCTCGTCCCGCACGCGCAGCAGCAGTAGCCCCCGCTCCGCACAGCTCACCGTGGTCTGCCGGATCAGCTCGTCTGCAAAGAGGGAACAGAGGCCGCAGTGCCTTTGCCTGGGAGGGCTGGACACCGCTCCTCTCACCCCTCCCCTGCACCGCGCAACCGGCGACAGATGATTGTCCCTATTACGTGACAGTGTAAATAGGGTTCTGGAAGGGTAAATGTGGCCCTGAAGGGTTAGTAAGGTCCTGAGGTGTAAATGGGGAAGAGTAAATAGGGTCAATCAGAGGATAAATGGGGTACTGGAAGGATAAAGACTGTTTTCAAAGTATAAACGGGGTCCTCGAAGGGTAAGTGGGGCTGCTCGGGGAAAATGAAGTCCTGGAAGGGTAAAGAGGGTCTGAGGGAATAAAGAGGGTCCTGGAAAGGTAAATGCAGGCCTTTGGGGTAAATGGGCCCACATTTAGGACATGACATGTACTAGAGACAGTAATAAATGATTTGTTTTGTTACATTGCAGCTGTAGCATTGAGCGCAGCAGGTAAAAGCAGAGTGGTGGTGCAGACAATGATGCTGATCCCCTAAAGCTGTAACAGCAAACACGTCAAAATGTGTCATGACTCGTTGCAGTAACGGGGGAGCCTTCAGAGGATCCTGCTCTCCAACCCGTGGCCATCCCCCAACTTTGGGAGACCAGTGCCGTGTCATTAGTGTGTGTAAGATATACACAGCTTTAAGTCACTTTAAATAAACTGTTGGCTTAAGTGCAACTAAGAGGGTAACTAAGCGGATTTTCAGCTGCTTTTCATGTGCGGGCGTCTCCTGCCAGCCTGTCCTTTGAGTGTGAGCTTTGTGACCAGCACGAGCCGGGCGGGCACTGACCGAAGCACTGCGTGTAGAGCTCCCTGCGCACGGGGCACAGCCCGGTCTCCCGCGCCTGCCGCTGCTGCAGCTGCCGGTCCAGCTGCTCCTGCAGCAGCACGACGTCCCGCCGGGTGCTGGGCGCGGTGGACACCTCCTGCACCCAGAGCTTCTGCGCCTCCTCCCACTCCCTGCCAGAGAAGCACCGGCCGTTACCGGAGTCACCGGGCGCCCCCGGGCGCTGCCGGCCCCGGCCCGGCCCCGCTCACCGCGGCGGCAGGATGGCGTTCAGGAGCTCCTGCGGCTGCTGCGTGGAGGGGATGCTGGCGGGGGTTCGCGGGGGGGTCCCCTTCAGCGAGTGACCCTGCGGGAGCAGGAGAGGACAGCGCCGTAGGAGCGGGCGGGAGACCGCGGTACCCTCGGCCCCCGGCCCGCTCAGCCCCGGCGGAGCGCGGTGTCCTCCCGCGTGCCCCCCGTCCCCGCTCACCCCCGCGGAGGCCCTGTCTCCTCGCCGGGACACCAGCACGGGTGGGCAGTACCGCAGCAGCGACTCCGGCGGCGCCGCCATGGCGGCCGCGGCCCTGTCACCATGGNCCCGGCCGCTCGGCCCCACGCTCGGCCCGGCCCCGCCGCTCAACCCCTCTCGTTGTTCCCCAGGTCGCCCCGGCGGAGGAGCCGGTCCGGGCGGAGGAGCCGCTCTCCGCGAGGCAGGAGGAGCCGCAGCCACAGCCCGCACCACGGCGCCGTGAGGGTAAAGCAGGTGAGCGGTGCTGTCGGTACAGCGGGGCCCTGCGGGAGACTCGTCTGTGCCGGGTACAGAAGGCGCCTCTTCATTTGCCAGTTCAGTCTGGGCTCTGCGTCGTATCCCATGAGCAGAGGGAGGATCTGGGCAAGCCAGGAGATCCCGCTGCCCAGCTCAGGCTGTGCCACCAGTCACTAGAGCTCCTGCTCGAGCCCAGCCTGTGCCACAGCACAGGCGTCCCTGGGAGCTGCGTCCTTTGTCCAGAGCAGGTGACGGTGCCTGTTTCTGGTGCTTTATTCGATGCAAATTGTGGGAACCCAAGTAGTTTGGCGAGGAAGTCTGTTCTATGTCGTGTCAGAGCTGCACACACATGTCCCAGTGTGTGTTTTCCGTGTGTAGGATTGGGATTTTCTGAAAGGCCACGGTAGATGTGCTGCTCTTTCATTCTGATTGTCTCCTCCAGGAGCGAGATGATCACTGTCGCAGGGGGAACGAGGAGCGGAAGCAGAGGCACCCCTCAGAGCAGGAGCACCGGCGGGACAGGAGCGGTGACCGGGACAGGCACAGGGACCACGCAGACAGAAAGAAGAACCCCAGTGACAGGCCGGGAGCTCGCGGCCACGAGAGGGACGCGCAGAACCTGCGGGAGCAGCAGGCAGAGAGGGAGTTCTACAACGAGAGGAGGCGAGAGCACCGGCAGGGCACGGAGGGCAGCAGCGACCAGAACCCGGAGCTCTGGCAGCCCGAGAGCAAACCCAAAGAAAAAGCCGCTGTGAACAAGGAGAAGCCGAGCTTCGAGCTGTCCGGGGCGCTGCTGGAGGACACCAACACGTTCCGGGGCGTGGTGATCAAGTACAGCGAGCCCCCCGAGGCGCGCATCCCCAAGACGCGCTGGCGCCTGTACCCCTTCAAGAACGACGAGTTCCTGCCTGTGATGTACATCCACAGGCAGAGTGCCTACCTGCTGGGCCGGCACCGCCGCATCGCCGACATCCCCATCGACCACCCCTCCTGCTCCAAGCAGCACGCCGTCTTCCAGTACCGGTGAGCAGCTCGGGAGCCTCGGCAGGGAAACGCACCGAATGCCTCGCAGTGGGTGGCTGGGAGGGGTGAGCTGGCTGTTGGTGGCTTGGAGGGGCTACCTAGAACAGAGGCTAGACAAGATTAGGGGAATAAGGGTAGGTGTTTGTTAAAGGCCTTCAATAGGCGCACCTTGGGCAGTCAAAAGCCACCGAGAGGGGCTACACCCAAGATGGACGATGGTCATGAGTTTTTCAGGCAATTGTAAGTTTAGTCCATTTACATATCGGGGGTTAATCCTCCAATTACAGCTTCAGGTAATGAAGTCAGATACCCCGGGTTGCTCCCCCCCAATTCGCTTTTGTTTATACTTTTCGAAGCCTGAGGCTGTAGAGTGTTCTTGAGTTACAGGCCTAGAGGGATTGTTTTGTCTGAATAAAATGGGAGAACAGTAGCTGACAGGCTGTGGAGTTTTAGAGTTACACACTAAAGCAGTACAGGATCTGAAAAATATAAAAGCTGAAATTCTAAGGCATCAGTGTCAGCATGTTAGAAACGGAATTTATGTGTGACTGCTGCAGATCATCCCAGCAGTGGCCAAATACATTTGAAATTCCTGTAATTTAGTCACAAGCAGAGAAATCTCCCAGTGGGGTTAGACACAGGATGGGGTGTGAATCCAGGTTGGAATAATGCACCAGGTGTGATTGACAGTAAGCATTTTGAGGAGAGGTTTGTTGGTTTGCTCTCTCTCAGTGAGGGCAGCTGTGCTCTGATGCAGAGGGGGCTCCTGCTGCTACTGCTGACAGCAGTGTTCTCTTGGAGAACGTCTGTCCCAGTACAGGAGTTGCTGTGTTTCGTCACCAGAGGTTTAGGGAATGATGCAGCCTCTCTCAGAACCTGCTCTGTCTCACACAGTTCCTTGTTGCTCTGGTCGGGCTGTTCCGATCTTGGGACAGAGGAGTGTTCTCTGCACAAACCCACCTGCTCGTGCAGCCCGGTTTCTCACCTGCTTTTGCAGCACGTTTGCTGTCTCTCTGGTGGTTCAGCCGGTGTTTTTGTTTGCCAGGCTGGTGGAGTACACGCGAGCTGACGGCACCGTGGGCCGCAGGGTGAGGCCCTACATCATCGACCTGGGCTCGGGGAACGGCACCTTCCTCAACAACCAGCGCATCGAGCCCCAGCGCTACTACGAACTGAAGGAGAAGGACGTGCTCAAGTTTGGCTTCAGCAGCAGGGAGTATGTCCTGCTCCACGAATCCTCAGATAAATCTGAGGCCAACGCAAAGGACGATGATGAGGATGAGGAGAAGGAGGAAGAGTCTGACAGTTAACGGATGAGGAGGAAGCTGGGGAGAGGCAGAGGAGAGAAACTCCTTGCAGCTGAACGGGACTGGGATGTGAACACGGAGCATTGCAGCACTGATGCCTCTTGTTGCCTTAAAGTCCTTTCTGTGTTGCTGGTCTGTTCCCATAGTTTGTTCTGGGGGGCTTTGCTCATTATTCATCTTTGATAGTTTTGCATATCAGGAAATACAGCTTTACTTTTGTTTTATTTTTCTCCCAAGAAGCCGAAGAGCACCTGGACGTGAAAGCTCTGGTGCTGGAAACCCTCCACAGATGTTGCCAGACTCTTCCAGCAAACTATGTCAAACACAGCATCTGGAAAATTAGTTTTATGACTTGTTTTGTTATAGCCCTTTGAAAATGCTACAGACTGAAAGGTTAGTTAGAGAGTACCTGATGCACGTCCTGTTCCGTAGTTTGCCAAATTCCTCTGCCTGTTGGGAGTTCTGACAGGAGAATTTACCCAGATCACTGCTAAAATGGCAGAAATGTGACAAAGACACTCATGTATTTGTATGTTTTGGGTACTTAATTTGCCTCATGGTGACTGAGGGACGGGCATTTCACTGGAATTCTGCCTGGAAATCACAAGGGAATGTGAAACAGAAGTTAAACAGTTCCTGGAATTTCAGGTCATGAGACTGACTGGGGGCTGAGGGCCCCCAGTTTCCTGTTCCCACATATGATGCTGAAACTGTCCTGGATGTGGAGTGTCTGGGTTGAAAGCTGGAGCCCTTATTTCTGACCCCACCCTAGGGTTTGTTTGTGTCATGCAGAAACACCTTTGACAGGGTGACATGTTTTAACCAGTTTGCACTATTTAAGTTCTCTTTTTATAAAAACTTACCCGAGTCCCTTGTTTAACGCAGTCTGTAAAGAAGTCAGCGTTTAGGGAGAGAAGCACCAGTCCCACTCAGTGGGAGCTGCATAGGTGTCTCCTCCACGTTGCTTTATGTTAAACGTGTACGTCCCACACTTTACTGATTCACCTGGGTGTTTGTGGTGTCACCTGTTCGTCCCTGCTGTGTACGGACTGTACACAGACGGTGCTTGTTGTACACATTGACACTGTAAATACGGGGCATTGCTGTGGGGTTTCGGATGGGTAGGATGGGGTGTGAGCAGGAGGAGCTCCTTTATATCTACTCCAAGGGTTTTTAAATAAACAATTTGTAAATTTAGCCCTGATTACTTTCAAGTGTAATATTTTTCTAGTGTCTTCTTTTTTTTTTCCCTTGAAAGAGATGAAGTTTCAGTATTTGTTTCTGTAGTGAAGAAGCCAAGTAAGTTAAAAACTGCATGATTTGTATACTGGAGAGGCTGTGAGCACAGGAGGTTTGTATTGCTCCCCTTGGCCAGGCCTTTCTCACCTGAGTGTGGCCAAGGGGGCTCATTCTGTGTCCCCTGACACAGTTCACACAGGAATGTGAAGTGATGGAATTGCTGTACTGCAGAAGGACAAACTGGTCCCCCGAGTGTCACTGCAGAGGATCAAAGTGACATCGTTTAATAGGATCATAGGTTTGGGTTGGAGGAGTCAGGAAAATTAATCCACAAACACCAGAGCTTTATGTCCGAAAAGGAGACAGAGGAGTCCTGTAACTTAATTTGAATAAAGGGAGAGGTCATGGACGTTCCCCATGGGGTCTTGTTAGAATTGTGAGAGGATGCAGCCTCCTTTTTATCCCAATTTCCCGGCCGAATTTCCCTCTCTCTTTCCCCACTGGCTGAGGCACTTGAGAGGTACAGACTTCCCGAAACGCCTAATACAGACCCCCTTCTAATGTATACATGTATAACCCCCCCTTTTTTCTTTTCCTTGTGTCAATCAGCGGAATTCCTATGGAATTTATGGTTCTTCCCATTGTTTCTTTCATCTCTCAGTATCCAGTTTTATTTATCAGCATACCTACGGTTCGTTTGCAAAGACAAATCTCCCTCATTCCATTCATCAATCGGTGGAACCCTTCCCATCGTTTCTTTTATCTCTCAGCGCTAGTTTTATCTACCAGCGGACCCACAGCTGGCTGGTAAAGACAAATCCCTCATTCCTTTCAGCGGGACCCTAAAGACCACAGAATCACGGAGTATCCGAACAATTACTGCAGGCAGAATCACAGAGTATCCGAATGGTTACTGCAGGCAGAATCACGGAATATCGGAATGATTAATGCAGACAGAATCACAGAATATCCGAATGATTACTGCAGGCAGAGTCACAGAATATCCGAATGATTACTGCAGGCAGAGTCACGGAATATCGGAATGATTACTGCAGGCAGAATCACGGAATATCCGAATGGTTACTGCAGGCAGAATCACGGAGTATCCGAATAATTACTGCAGGCAGAATCACGGAATATCCGAATGATTACTGCAGGCAGAATCACGGAGTATCTGAATGATTACTGCAGGCAGAATCACGGAGTATCCGAATGGTTACTGCAGGCAGAATCACGGAGTATCCGAATGGTCACTGCAGGCCGAGTCACGGCACCCCTGAGTGGTCACGGCACACCTGAGTGGTCACTGCAGGCGGAGTCAGGGCGCCCCTGAATGGTCACTGCAGGCCGAGTCCCGGCACCCCTGAATGGTCACGGCACCCCTGAAT
>VZTG01004270.1:591745-613634 GCA_013397845.1 Melanocharis versteri
ATCCCTTTCCTTGTCCCCGTTCCTGTTCTTGTTTTATCCCCATTCCATCCCCATCCCATTCCCATCCCTGTCCCTTGGTGCCGCAGTCCTGCCGCGATCACCTGCAGAACCACTTCCCCATTTGAGGTCCCGTACCTGCCCTGGCTCCCTGCCCTAAGCATCCCCATCCCACCCTGCAGGCTCTTCCAGAGCCCCTTTCCCGGGTGCCTGGGGGGTGGGAGGATGCCTGTCACTGCTGTCCCCTGTCCTTGTCTCTGCCCCAGACCCCTGGTGCCACATGGGGCCACGGGCACTTCGAGGAACATATCTGTAATCTGGGCTCCATACTTTGAGCTTTGGGAAGTGAATCCCTGCTTGGCTTGACATCCCCTTTGGCTTTCCAGGCTGTCAGTGCGTTAGCTGGAGTCCAGGACCAGCTCATTGAGAAGCGTAAGTCTATTTGTCATTTTTCTGTGATTTTGGGAAGAATTACACTCTCCCCGCCTTTCAGCCCTGTCTCAGCCTTCCAGATCTGGGCTGGACTCAGGCTCCTGTTCCCAGGCCCTGTGTCTGCTGCCCTCAGGCTGCTCCCAGCTGCTGACTTCCCAAGTTCCTTCCGTGCTCAGCAGGGGTTTGTTGTGTGTAAAAGGGGTTACAATTGGTTTGGTGCTCTTTGGAGGAAGAGGCTGGACAAGCTGAAGCACTGCTTCGCTGTAGATGTGTCAGTCACAGGAGATGTGGGGAGGGACCACTCACCTTCAGGATATTTAAAAACGTTTTTGTGTGATCAGCACCAAATAAAATGTGGTTCCAAAGAGCCTCAGTGCGAAGGAGCAGCTTCCTGTCCATCCTGCAGAGTTGTTTCCCGGGTTCTGTGATTCACCTCCTGGTGCTGCAGGACTCGGGTGTCTGCTGCTGTTCTGGGGTTGTTTCTCCCACTCAGGGCTGTGCCAGGGCAGCCAGGAGCTCACCCTGGTGCTCACCTGGGTTTGTCCTGCTCTAGGGGAGCCGGGCAGTGGCACAGAGAGTGACACTTCTCCAGACTTCCACAACCAGGAGAATGAGCCCAACCAGGAGGATGCTGAAGAGCTGGATGGCTCCGTGCAGGGTGTGAAGCCCCAGAAAGCTGCTTCCTCCACTTCCTCTGGGAGCCACCACAGCAGCCACAAAAAGCGAAAGAACAAAAACAGACACAGGTCAGTGGGACCAGCAGCCTGCTCACCACACCTGGACAGTTGGCTGGGGCTGGATTGAGTTTGTTGTCTGAGGGGAACCAGTAACGTTGGAATAACGGGCAGCTGGGGTCAGTTGTTTGGGTGGTTTTCCTGGTTTTGGAAGAGGAGAGGAAAGTGCTGAGGAAGTTAAACAAGCAGCACAGGGTGCTCACCCCAGCTGTGGCACAGCTGTGCTTCTGGGCAGCTTCTCCAGCTCTCCCATCTCTCCAGGACAAAGCTTATTCCTTCCAGCAGGTCCTGACCTCCTGAGCTTGCTGCTTGGTTTCTGCAGAGCCCAGTAGGACAGGAATGTTCATGTGGTTTTTTTTGAAGGAGGGTGGAAAGCAAATGGTAATGTTTTTGGGGTTTTGGACACTCCCAGTATCTGGATTTCCACTCCAGCCCCTTCCAGCTCTCACATCCCAGCCCATTCAGTGCTGGCATAGAGGAATTGCTGTGTCACCTTCACCTCAGAGCGTTTGTTATTAAACTGACCTGAAATTCATGTGAAACAGATTCCTTGAACTCTTTTCTGGTTGGATTTACCTGTCCAGCTCTGTCCCTAAGGTGTAACGAGGTCCCTGTGCCCTCAGCCCAGGCTGCTGGCAGTGACAGTGCCTGTGAGTCAGGCCTTGAGGGAGGAAAACCATGGAGAGGAGACACTGCAGAGCTGCACCTCTCTGAAAGGACTGCTGAAGCTGGGGCCTAAGGATTTAATAGAAATAATGGAGCTTTTAAAACTCCCTAGTGTCTGTGCTAGCTCTGAGCTGTTTGCTCTGGCTGGGGACAGGCTTTCCTCTTTAAGGGACCTGCCACGCAATTAGAGAAAGGGTTTAAAGTGGTAAAAGTTTACAAGGGGGGCTGGGGACAGTTGGGGTGGGGACACGAGGTAGGTACAATGCTTGAAAAATGCTTAACTCCTTTTTTGCCCTCATTAAGTGTTGAGTTATTAGCGTGTCTTTAATTCTTAGCTCAGAATTTCCTTCCTACAGCAGCCTGAATTGGGCAAATGTCCGAAAGGACTGGATGTCCCTTTGGTTCCTCATGAGCTGGGAATCCAAAGAAGTTCAAATCTCTTTTTTTGCCTGTAGATATTTGGAAGAAGTTCAGGAATAACACAAGAAACTACATCCGTGAACAAGTCCAGAGAAACAACCTGTAAAACTGAAGTACAGCTTAAGGAAACTGCCATTTCAAACAAATTATAAAATATTCTCCCAGGCGCTTCCCTGGACAAACCATGGCCAACAGCATGGTGGGGTGCAGGGCAGGCGCTGGAACTGACACAAATCCCTTTTCTCCGGTCCACGACCCGGATTTAGGGCCAGGAGCTGGGGGAAGCTGCCCCACGACAGGCTGTGTGGCTCTGGGTTCCTTCACAAACCCCCTCTGCAGCTTTGGCTGCTGCCAGGCCGGGCTGTTGGACAGAGGAGCCCTGCCCTGCTCACCTGTGGCAGCTTCTGTGTTCCCAGGCCCCCTCAGACACTGCGAGGGGCTCAGTGAGGCAGGAACTGACTGTTTGTAATGCTTAGCAGAGCCAGATAGATCATTAAAAAGATAAAAAGAAAATTAAATTTGTCTGTAATAAAAGCTCTGTTAAAATTGTGATTGCTGTTACTGACTATCCCCTAAATTTTGGCAGACAAGACCAAACAATTCTCAAGTATATTTAGGCTAAAAAACCCCAGCAACAACCCAGTCCCTGATCGTGCAGCGAGGGCCTTCCAGGCCCCACAACCCTGCAGGTGCTCCAGCCAGACCTGTGGGTCTGTCCCCTGAGGGGTCTGGCGTGAAAAAGAGAAAAATAAAAAGAAATGTTGGCTTTTCTCTTGATTCAGAAGCTCTTCCGTTTGCCAGCACGGCTGTGGGTTTCACTCCCCTGTTCCTGGAGAACAGGGAGGTGCTGGGAAAGGGCCCTGCAGGAGCACGGCCTCGCTGGGCTTCCCGTGTGGGGAACGGGGGCAGCACGGGCACCTTTGGCTTCAGGTGCACACAGGGCCTCAGGTGAGGGTCACAGCGGCTGCGCTGTCCCTCTGCTCCCTCCCGCACCACGGCAAGGCCAGGGTGGATATTTTCTGTGGGCTTGGCTGGTTTCACGGCTAACAAGTGTTTGAGGGAAGCCACTGCTGTGTCCTCTCAGCGATGCAGTCCTGGAATGGGATTCCATGATCAATCCTTCCCGACCAGTGTCAGCTGTGGGCAGAGCTGTGTCTGGAGGCCACGTGTGTGAGGGGGTGAGACAGTCACCAAACTGGTCAGCTCTGGCCAAACGTCCCTGGGTCGCCACTGCTGGGGACAGCAGCGCTGGGGGTGTGGGGGGAACGGCCCCGTGCAGGGTTGGGCACCGAGTTCTGTGTCACCTGCCTGAACCAGCTCTGCCTTGCCCTGGCAGCCCTCCCCAGCTCCCTGAGCCCACCCTGCTTCCTGACCCCTCACTTGGTTTTCCAGCCCCTCGGGTTCCTCTCCTGCCCCTGAGCTCTGCCCTCTCCGGGTCTGGCAGCTGCCCCTCTTTCAGCTCCTCTGCGTAAACCAAACCCTGCTAACACCTCTTGCTCCCAGAAATCCAGTGGGGAGGGGGACTCTGGATTGCCAGAGTGCTTTTTGTGTCCAGTCCTGGTTAAGCTATCTGAAGAACTTGATGGTGTTTGAACACTGGCTTTATTATTTATTTCATTTTAATTTTTAGCAGTCTCGCTAGGGTGGCTAATCAATTAATTGATTTAATTCATTAGTATATTAATTTCTATTGCTTTCTTCCTTTCAAATGCTGCCCCTCAGCCCGTCTGGCATGTTTGATTATGACTTTGAGTAAGTTTGACTTGAATTAGTACTTGTGCTGTGTTGTTAGTGTGTAGACACCGATGTGCCTTTTGAGACCTCGCTAACCCCTAGTTTATCTGTTTAATTGTAGGTATGTATATTAGGTTAGGCTGGGAAGTTTTTTTTAAAAACAGAAAAGCGTGATGGAGGTAACATTTTATTTAATAACTTCAGCAAATTATAAATTAACTTCACTCTTCTTTACCTTTCTGTTTCATATTTAAATAGATAAAACTTTTTAACTTTAAAACTTAGTTTAAAAACTGATTCTTTTGGCTTTGCTGCTTAAGGAGATTAGTATAGACTTGGATATTTCCTTCTGGAAAAATGTACTAAACTCAATAATTTTGGCTTATATAATCCCTGTCATCCTAACATCTCTCTCTATCCAAGTAAATAACTCTCACGCTATGTCTGGATAATTGCCTGTGGCATAGTTACACCTCTGGCAGATTAAATTATCATAGAGCATGCCTAGTTCCCCTTGTTCACCTGCCTAAGTGCCCTGTGATTGATTGTGCCCCTTGATTAACTCTGTCTGGGAGTGGATGGAATCTGCTTTTTGACAAATAATAACTCCACTGTCCTCTGCTGCTCTCATGCCCAGTAACCCTGGGAACAGCGCCCTGGCTCAGCCAGTTGGGAATGGATGGATTAACCGTAGTCTCTGTCGTAGCTGTGCCCTGTGCAGTACCTCCGGTGTGGGGTCAGGTATTGACATGGACGTTTCTCTTGTCTTTCCAACCACAGGATTGATCTCAAGTTAAACAAAAAGCCAAGAGCCGTAAGTATCCGTGCTCTGTCTGTGTTTTCATTGCTCACTGGAGGGGCTGGCTGACTCCCAAGCTTTAAAAACCCTCCTGCTGCTGCTGTCATTTAAGTTCTTATTGTCATGGTTGAGGAGTCACAGCGTGAGCTCAGCGTTGTCCCCTGGCTGTGACAGCGACAGAGCCCAGGTGGGCTGTTCTGAGCCCGGGTCACAGATAACTCCTGTGCGCTTCTCATGGAAAAAGCTGCTTTGCATCCTGTTCCCTTGTCATGATCTGGAGCATCAAAAGCATCTGGTTTGAGTTGATACTCAAGGTTGGAAGGGTCCGTCCTTTTCAATGTTTAGCTACAAGAAAAAGATCCGTTTTGCCTGCAACTAGTGGTGTGTGAGATGAGAGAGGACTGAGACCCCCCAGCTCCGAGAGCAGAGTCGGAGGTGGGAAGGTGTTAACGTGCATGTGCTGTCCTTTCTCTGCAGGACTACTAGAGCCATCAGTGCTGATGCTCCTGGGATTTAGGTCTGTGACTCCCCACTGAGAAGCCCTGAAGCAGGATGGCAGCTGCAGCAGGAGTGACTCACTCTAAGGGACTTGGATGGGGGGAGGAAATCCTGGACCTTGTACTTTGCATCATTTTTAAATCATCTGAGCTGCAGGAAGACAAAGGTGGTGTAGTAGTTGTAGAAGTTCTGAATTCCTGACTGTTCTGTGCTTCCACCTTGGTCGGGAACTTCCTGAAACAGCTGATACTGCTGCCCTCCTGTCACCTGCAGACCCACAGAGAGGCATTTCCTTTTCCACTGGAACTGGGGTAGGATTCAGTGTGTCCCATCCATGTTGTGAGACTTAGATTACTTTTGTTCCTGATATTTAGCTTTGCAGGTTTGTTTTTCTGTTTTTGTTTTATTTTGCTGGTTTTGTTGTGCTTTTTTTAAAGCTGAAGTGTATAGTTACAAGTTGACTTTGGGTTTCTTTGTTTAGTCCGTGTAGTCGAAGGTTCTTCATTTTGTGGAGCAGCTCTTTCGATTCTTATTCAAGCAGAGAAGAAGGTAGTTTAACCCTTTTCTCTTACTTTCATTTTAAACACCATCTCCTGATATTCCTCAGTGCGTTAGGTGCAAGAATGGCCAGAGCTCAGAGCCAACTCTTCGCTGTCGCTGACCTTGGGTGGGCTCTCTTTTTAATACAAACTTCTGTCATTTGTACATAAACAATAAAAGTTCCATGTTTGTCTCTTCTCATGGTTTATTCAGTCAAACAAACTTTGACTCCTGGTGCTTTTTAGTGTCCACCTGCTTTATGAGGACTTTGCTGGAATTCTTCCCCTTTGGCACTGGAGCTGTTCCTTGTTCTGTGGCCTGTGGGAGGTTCACTTGGAGCTTTCTCTCCTCGGTGTAGCTGTGACTGAGCTCTGCAGGGAGTGCCAGGCTCTAATCTCTGGCTGTGTTTGGCTGATCCTGCTGCAAGGCAGGACTGGGATGTCCATGGTTCTGCTGGTGAGGGCACATTGCTTGCAGATCAGGGATGAGCCAGCTGGATTGTCCCTGGAGCAGGACAGAATCTTGGTGTTGCTGTTGAACAGAGCTTTGCTTCGCTCAGCATGGGGAGTTGCCTTCTTTATTGGTGCTGGGATGTGTTTGTGTAACCCCTCTTGCTGGAGGGAGACATGGGACAGGGGCCGTGGGACAGGGGTGTCACTGAGTCCCCGGAGTGTGCATGGCCCTTGGAACAGCCCAGGGTTCATGTGTTCTGCTGCACCTCTGCTCCCCTGGAGTTTGGGGTCTTCCTCAGCTCTCTCCAGGCACTCCAGTCTGTGCAGGGCAGGGCCCGAGTGACGGCGAGTGCACAGGAACAGAATTCTTTGTGCTGTGTCTGATCTGGTGGTCAGGGCAGGGCCTGAGTGATGGCGAGTGCACAGGAACAGAATTCTTTGTGCTGTGTCTGATCTGGTGGTCAGGGCAGGATCTGAGTGACGGCGAGTGCACAGGAACAGAATTCTTTGTGCTGTGTCTGATGTGGTCAGGGCAGCTCCGTGTTTGTTCCCGGAGGGAGCTGGCTTATCCTCCAGGGCGCTGTGTCTCTGCCTGGGGACTGGTGGCTGCTTCCACGGGGGGGCAGGGAGAGGGGGTCAGGATAGAGCAGCTTAAAGACCAAGCTGCAAAGCCGGCCTACTTCTGTGTGTGTTAAGTTACAGAGTTTAAGTACAGGGGAGTGGAAGATCTAGGAGACAGCATAAACGACAAGGCCTTGCTCCTCCACAGTTCTGGAAAAAAGAATTCTCGGCTGATGGTTTTGATTCCCTGGCCTCGGTACAAAAACAGTTCTGCTGCTTGCTGCTGCTTCAAGCAGGGATGGCTGGAACAGCTGGACTTCAGAGGCTGAAGTGTCTGCTGCACCTCTGACCTCGAGGAAAGCTGCCAGACTTTTTTGGGTGGAACATTTTGGAGAAGCATTAAAGGCTGGTGTAGCTTGGAGCCTGTGCGCAGGCAGGTTGTGTGGCAGGGTCAGCTCCGCGTTCCCTGTGACACATTGGGGTGCTGCTGCAGGGACAATGGGGAAATGCAGCCATTCCTGCCTCTGGCTGTGTTTGTCACCAAAGGAGGGGACAGCCTGTTCTGCCCAGGTCGATGTCTGATGGCAGCAGCCTGGAGGGGGGCACACTGATCAGGGCAGAAAGAGAAATGGCAAACACTTGATTCAGTTAAAGGATCGGCTGTTGCCTGCTGGGTTCTGACTCCAGCAGTTATGCCTAAAACTTCCATTTGATTTCTGAACACTTCTATTTTAGTTCCTAAAGAGCCTGAGTGACTAAAGACCACCAGGATGGCCAGTGCCTGGGCACAGGAGTCAGAGGGAGCTGCACAGGCTTTTCCTGAATGCTAATTAAAGCTAAAAGTAGTGGTTAGAAATATATCCCGAGTCCTTTGCTTGTGAAAGATGAATCCTGAGCCAAGAAAAGTGTACAACTCCAGCCACTGTCCTTATGGACCCCAAAGGTGGAGCGTTAGGGAAACGCTAATCCCTGCACAGCCTCGTCACCAAGAGGATTAGGCAGGAGTTCATCTGGTCGCCGAGGGGCAGGAGGGGCCGCGCCCGGTGCATGGCTGGGTAAGGGGGCAGCGGGGAGGGGGCAGCGGGGGTCCCGCCTGCGGGGATCCGGCTCCGCCAGCGCTCCGCGTCCCCTCTCGCTGTCCTGGCTCAGGGCGAGCCGGGACAGACCCTGGCACGCGTGGGCACCGCTCCTTCAGGGCGAGGGGCAGCTCCCAGCGGTGTCTCCGCTCCGCTCCGCAGGGTGCCATGGGCCGGCAGCGCGCTCCGCCCGAGCCCTGCTGGCGGCGGCTGCTGCGCGCCGGCTGCCGGCGGCTGCTGTGGCTCTGCGGGACGGCGCTGCGGGGGCTGCGGGGGCTCTGGAGCCTGACGTGGGTCGGTACCACACAGCCCCTTCCCCGGGGACCTCCACGCACCCGTGCCGGCTCCGAACGCGGCGCGGGGCCGGAGCCAGGGCGGGGCAGGGGTGCGGTCGCTGCACCGCTGCTGCTGCGGGCTGTGGTTTGGTGCAACTGGGCAGCTGGAGGGGGGATAGGGCGTCACCACAACACCCGGCTGCGGGATTGCGACCCTCATCTCGGGGGGCTAGTTCTTGGCTCAAGGCACGGTGTGGTTGTGCCCACCAAGAGCCCTGGGGACGCGGGGACATCGCTCCAGGCTCTGCACTCCACAGGGCAGGTGTGAGCCGTCCTCTCCCCCAGGTCCTGCTGATGTGCTACAAGAGCTGCTGGGATGGCGCCTTCCAGGTCACCGAGGAGGTAACTTCCCCAACGGGAAGAGCTCGGTGCTCGCCAACCCCCTGGGACACAGCTGAGCCCGGTGACACGGCCTGCTGGGTGGCACCGGGGGGTTCCCCAGACAGGGTTGGTGCCAGGGGCCAGCTGGGCTCAGCTGCCCATGGACCTGTCAGTCCCCACTGTCTGTGCTGGCTTCCAGCTCGGCACAGCCCTGCAGCTTAGACTAGAGGGGAGTGAGGAGGAGGACGAGGATGTGGACTCCGATTCTGCACTGCAGCCTGGACAGACAGGTGGGTGCCTGGCCCAGAGGTGTCCCTGGGGCTGGCAGGGATCGTGGGGGACTGGCAGGAGCTGAGCTGTGGTGCCAGGGCAGTGGTGGGGCAGCAGCAGCGTGGTGATGCCAGCGAGGCCGTGCTGGGGAGGCTGGAGGCGCTGGAGGCCGACGTCCGCTTCCTCTGCACGGAGCTGGGGGCTGAGAAGCTTCTGTGGAGCAGCCGGTTCCTGGAGCTGCTGAGGGAGCAGCAAAGCCTGCGCCAGCGGGTGAGTCCCCTGGGTCCCCTGGTCCGAGCCCCCACAGTCTCCTCTGACACCAGAGGGGTCACCTCACACCCTGTTCCAGCTGCAGGAGCTGCCGTGGCAGTGGAACAGTGGTGACAGCCCCGACCTGCTCGGGGAAGCAGAGGACCAAAGTGCCAGTGGGAGCGAGGGAGAGAGCCCAGAAGGTAGGGGCTGGGAATGGCGGGGGGGCACAGGGAGCTGGTCGCTGGGGAGGGGGCAATGTGCTGATCTCTGCTAATGGGCAGTACGGGCAATGCACCAGCTCCCACCTGGGCACTGGGTGGCACTGGGTGGCACTGGGCAGCCCGGGGAGGTACGTGGGAGGAGGGTGCTGGGAAAGGCTGCCGGTTCTCTGCATCTGTTCCCACCAGGAGCCTGGCTGGGTGTTCCTACTGGTGTCCCCTCTCTCTCCTTTGCTCTGTTCCAGGACGCCGGTGGGTGGAGGCACCTCGGGAACGACATCGCTCCACCCAGCCTGACAGGCAGAAAATGTAAGTGAAGGTGTGAGCAGGGCCTCAGCAAACCAGGAAGGATCCACACATTCCTCCCTGCGCAGGACACAGGCCAGTCTCAGCTGTATCCCTGTATGTGCCTCCATCCCTTGGTGCTGGCTGGGCCTGGCCCCGTCCAGCAGAACTGCAGCCATTTCCCAGGAGCAGGAGCCAGCCGCAGGCAGGTCAGGACAAGCCGCTGGCCCTGGGTCTGCCCCAGGACACCTCAGAGCCCTGCCTGCCCAGGGCCTGCCCGGGCTGACTGTGCCCCACGGGGGCTCTGGTGGAGCCCACCGAGGAGCATCCTCCTGCTCTGCTGCTTGTTCGGAGGTTCCAGGAGCAAGGAGTCTGGTCAGCGCCGGCTTCGGCCACCTTGCACTGGGGTGAGGGATTGCAAAACTCACCCGCTGATCGGCCAGACCCATCCTCTCCGTCAGCTGCTCCCGTGGGTGTAGCAACCCTGGGCCAGCTCCTTGAGACAGCGGTCAAGCGCAGCCGGTCAAGCGCAGCCGGCTCTCCGGGCACGGCTGGTGGCCCCTCACTGGCCAGAACACCTGGGCTGCTGAGGCACGGCAGCAGTGGCCTGCAGGGAGCAGGGCTGAGGGGCTGCCCGGTGCCCAGCCCTGGCCCAGCACTAACGCGGTGCTGCCGCTCGCCCGACCCCCTCGGGGGTCGCCTCGTTCTGCCGGGCTGACAGAGCAGCGCGCTCTTCCCGCCGCCGGTCCGGGCTCGGCTGGCTCAGTTCCAGAGCGGGAGAGCCCTCGGGATCGCACCCAGGGTCCGAGAAGCTCTCCGGTGTTACAGGCGCTGGAGAGAAAGGAGAGGCGGAGGGACTCTTCGATGTTACAGCAGGGGTTTATTTCCCCCGCACGGGAGCGAGGAGCGGGGGGGAATCGAAGAGCCAGGAGCGGGGTGTTACACAGTGTCTTATACCGGGGGAGAGGGGCGGGGGATACCTGGGAACACACCAACTGGGGTACAGCACGCAGGCAGACTGACAGCACATCAACCAGTAACAGTAGCAGAGCGAGGAGAGGGGCAGCAAGGAGCCAATGAGGAACTCTGCGGCAGAGAAGGTTCCGGTACACGATGCAGTGTGAGAAGAGTCAGCGAGGCTACAGGGACTGACATAGATAGGGAAAGGGATTTTTGGACGAACACAGCTTCTCACCCTAAGTGAAAGGAAAGAGAGATGCCTCAGGAACGCTGCCTGAGCCTGCTGAGGTAACCCAAGTGATCTTTGAATCACTGCAACACAGCACAGGGGGGCTGCATTCTGCCCCGGGCTCCCGCTGTTCAATACAGGCAGCTGCTTTCCATCGGTTGTGTGTGCCTGGTCTTTCCCCGGCAGAGCCGGGACAGCTGCACCCTGCAGCAGCCCCCGGGCCCCAGCTCTGTGAGGAGGGGGCAGGATGAGCTCTTGCTGAAGCAGAGCAGGGAGCAGCACCCACCCGCAGCAGGGGCTGGGGACAGGCTCCAGCAGCAGGCAGGAGCGGCAGGGATCTGTCCTCCCGACATGCCCGTGCAGCTCCCGCATGCAGGGAACTGATGCAACGTGAATAGCAGCGGCCTGACTCACCCTGCACCCACCTGGCCCCGCTGCGGTGGAGGTGGGACAGCCCCGTGCTGCTCAGAAATACCAAAGTAAACCAGGTCCTGCAAATGAGCTGCTCAGGGGGCCCTGCTGCAGTGAAACCCCAGCCCTGAGCTGCCTCCCCACCTCCCACGGGAATCACAGCAGCATCCATGCTGAGACCATGGGAGCACCAGACAGTGATGTGACAAGGTCCTGTTCCTGCTGTAGCCACCATTCGCCTCTGCTGTGGCAATCCTTGGGCTGGAAATCCCCAGCCAGCCCACAGGGGCCAGGGTTCAGGAGGTGGAGGGTGTCATCAAGCAGCAGCCACACCGCTGGAGCAGCCCCTCACCACAGAACCTGCAGCGAGGCAAGAGCCACCAGCCAGGCCACGGAAACCTTTCCCCAGCCGCCACACAGCCAAAGCCTCCTGACCTATTGCTTAACCCTGAGGCTGTATTTACTCCAACACACTTGTGCAACATTGCTCCCCAGCCCTGGCCGGGGCCTCAGTGGCTTTGTCAGGAGGGCTGAGCAGGTTGCTGCTGCCCCAGACAGGGCTTTGGCTTCCAGGCCCTGCCTTGGGGAGCACCGGGGTATTCAGGGCCCTTAGGAAAGCAGGTGAGAGAGGTGAAGCATGTGGCTGGAGGGCACATGTGCTGACAGCATCTGCACAGGTGGCACCACCATCACCACTCCATCCCAGCACCAGACTCCCCCCACTGCCCTGGGGCAGCACCCAGCTCCTCCTCAGCACCTTTCCAGTCTTTTGTGTGTAATACTTTACAGTTACTCGCTTTCTGCAGTCCTGTCTTACAGAGAGGCTGTGCTGCAGAAGCCGTTTGGGATACAGCTACTTTACAGTTACTCGCTTTCTGCAGTCCTGTCTTACAGGGAGGCTGTGCTGCAGAAGCAGTTTGGGATGCAGTGTGCAGAGCTGCTGCCATGCTCGGGACATCTATTCCTCTCTGTGGGGAGAGCAGCAGCCCAGCAGCCGCAGCACTGGGGGAACACGGGGTGGATGCTGAATCTGCTCCCATGTACAGCACATACATCACCACCTCCCCCACGATGGTGCACACACCATCCCCTCTCCCACAGCCTGCACGGGCACCTTTCCCATTCCTGCCTCTGAAAACGCTTTAAAATGTTAGAACTGAGCTTGCCACATCCTGCAAACCCCCAGTGGGAGGAAGCAGCTGAGCTCAAATGCAAGTTCAGGGAGCAAGGGCAGTGGTGCCAGGGAGAAGCGAGCAAGCCTTGGAGAGCAGACTGGCCTGCTTGGAGGGGAGCCAGCCTCTTCTGAAGCTCAGCACGAGGCTTCAGCAGCACACAGCTGATAGGATGAGGGCTGGGAAGCCCCTGAGCACAGGAAACCTCCAACAGGCCCATGTGTGACCTCCTTCCCTCCAACAGCCCAGTGAGCTGACACGCAGATCTGACCCATTTTTGCTTGCACAGGAACACAAAGCAAACACCCAGCAGTCACAGCAGGCTCTACCCCCAAGCCCCAGGCAGTGCTGAGCCAAAGGATGCACCCCAAAAACCCCACCTTGACAGCCCCAGCAGGGTTGCCAAGGTGTGCAGGCAGGTAGCCCCACCACTTCAGGCCCTGAGGAGCGTGTAGGGGAAAAAATGTGCAGCAGCAACAGTTCCAATCAGCATTCCCATTTCCCAGATCTCTAGCACCACAGCGAGCTTGGGAAATGGGGACACAGAACCCTGTGTGAATGAAGGAGGAAATTCAAAGCAGAGCAGTGGGATTGTGGCTGGGCTTGCTGGCTGCCCCGGCAGCACACACAGCAGTTTTGGGGGAGTAACTTCGACCAGATCTATGCTAGGGCCTGACCCTCCCAAACTACTCCATGTGCCCCCAGGACTGTCACTGCAACAGAAACATCTCAACCACAGTCAGTCACCTCCAGCTCTTCCTCTCCTGCTTGTGATAATGAACCTCTGCACTTCTGCACTAATTCCTTTAATTGTGGCTCAGTGCAGCCTTGAGAGGTGCAAAAATAAACATTTACCCCCTCTAGACATCCTGTAAAACTAGAATTACCTATTGTCTTTTACAGGAACACCAGCCTTAAAATCCTGCAGCATTTTTCGACTACAGACCCCATTATGGACAGCAGCAAACTCCTCACTGGGTTAAAGGTGTGCTCAGATCCCTGACACACCACTCCATCCCCCCGACCACACACGCACAGAGCCACGTGAGCTCTGTCACTGCAGTGACGTCCTCAGAGAGTTCCTCTCCCACAGTCAATAAAGACACTTCAGACTGTGAGGTTGCAGGTTTGTTTTGAAATGCAGCTGGTCTCCGAGAGCACCTGCCTCCCTGGTTTCTGATTAACTAGAGAGTCACTGCCCTGTGGTAAATGGAGAGCACAAGTTTCAATACAGACCATAAAGTTATTTAACCAGCGAGATAAGAACGCGCTGTGCTGCAGCGGAGCAGGTGGGAGGGGAAGATCCTTACACTGCAATGTAAGCACTGCTGTTCCTGCTGCACTTCCAGTCCGTAACAAATCTTCAGAGCAAAGTCTGGATGTGTTACCATTCACATATTCCACACTCAACATCTGACACGGATGTACTGTAACTGGATAAAATACGTATTTATTTCCAGGCTGTACTGTGGAATTGCCCCTCAAAGCCAAACACAGCCCATGCTGATTCCAGAATTCCCAGGAGTGTGCTGTGCTTTAGCACCCGAGACACCCCCACCGTGGTGCTGAGTGAGAGCCACCTGCCCTGCCAGTGCCTGCCCGGGGCACTGAGCAACCCCAATAAAGCCAAATAAACAGCAGACACTGCACACGCCCTTATCTGCCACAGCACATGGATGTTTTGGTCTCACTGCATCGATTAACAGCCTGTCAATAACCAGCCCTCAGACTGCAGACAGAGATCAAAGCCTGTCAGAGGAACCCCAGGGAGGAAGGATAATTTCTCTGACTTCCCTGGAAAGCCAACCAAAATGTTGAATGTTCCTCTACAAAGCCACCAGACACCAAATAGGTAAACTCAGCAGTTTTTATTTATATAATACAGTTCTTCTTTGCCATGGCTGTCACATGGCTCTTCAGTACATGACTATACTGCATAGTGATACAGAAAGTTCAGCAAGTGTCAGCTGGGGAGTACAAAATGTTAAATCTTCTCATTGCAAGAGAGGCAGCAGATACCAGCATTCCACCAGAAACCCAAACCCACCTTGCCAAGTAACATATGGCTGAGGTGAGAACAGCACTGATTAAAACTGCAAGCAGCAAGGTGCTGAACAATAACATTAAAAACCATTTTTTTCCCGTAATTTACAAATATGCAAAGTATCAGGTTATTTAAAATTAAGAAGCATTTTGCTTACTAACATGAAACATTACTAATTTGTAATGTATCATTATTAACCAGGTATACAGGTTTCTGTGTCCCTGTGGTCTCATGGCACATGGTGCCAGTCTGGACAGGTCATTCCTCGGACATCAGAGGGAAAAGCAGGAAGAGACAACGCTGCTCCCAGGAGGGTTTCAGGATCAGCTGCCTTCCACTCTCCCCTTCCTAATTTGCCACTCAATAACCTTGGTTTAACCACAGAAGGGCGTATTGTATTCAGAAAACAACAACACACACAGATACAATGTGTATCAACAAATCAACTGCTTCTGGCCTGCAAGTGCCAGGAACATTTCTGCATCCCGAGCACAGCAAAATTCCAGGACCAGAACCAATTACTACAGCAATTGTTTTTGCATACTTAAAATCTCTTACAGTACCTACAATAGAAAATATCTTACAGAGTAAGAGGAAATTAAACAGGAACAGTCTTGCCAAATAAGTCTTATTCTACAATTCTGGATGCTGCTCTAGTTGGACACAGCCAAAGGGGACAGGGGAATATTGGTGAGGAAGAAGACGAAGCAACAGCTTTACAGCGCAAAATATTAAAGACTCCTCAGGAAGGCCCCTGGCAGCAGTCCAGATGTGACTGCAGCTGTTCTATTGCTGTCTGAAGGCAAAAGGCACATAATAAATCCTTGTCGATGCTGTAGAGCCAGCCTGGGACAGGGACAGTTCCCGAGCAGCACCCACAGCATGCTCAGGACACCCACCTGCTCTGACACTGTAGCTGTCAGCACACGCCCAACACACAACTCACACACAGCTCTGGAACAGTGTCTGGCTACTCCTCCTGAGCAAGGACTGCTCCCAGGAGCTGAGCAGCTCACTAAGCACTTGTGGCCCATGTGGCAGAATTACCTCACCTCAGGAAGATAAGCTGAGGTGGGAGGGGTGTGGAAAACATCATTCAAGAGGTGCACCAGTAAAACCAGTCAGATAAACCCAGCTTCAGATTACCTTAATAACCCAACTCTTGCCACAGATCTGAATGGTGAGATTTAGTAAAGAGGCTCAGTCAGGACCTAACAACAGCACTGACAAGGCATTTGGGTCCTCAAAAACTAGCCTTAGGCTACTACTTGAGGCAGCACCCACTTCTCTCACATCCAGTTATGGACAACAGCAGGAATTCAGGGTGTGCCAGACTCTCATACAACCCAAATGAACAGTCCTGCTCTAGAGCTGCAGCCTCCCTTCCTGCTCAGCAGCCCCTGGGGAAGGTGGGACGCTGGGGTGTTCTCACCTCTTCCACAGGCATGCAGTCATAGCTGGAGCAGAATTTGCTGTGAGCACACCACACCTGGCATCCAGCCTCCAAGCTGGAGCCCAGTACTTCCAAAGGAATAAGGAGGAGCACTCAGAAGGCATCTGTGGCAGCTGCAGAGGCAAAAACAGCCCCTCAAGCTCTCCCCATGCCCAGCTGCCCTTGGCACCTGCCTCACATACCCGGGTTCTGGGCCTTGTAGGTGAGGATCTCTGCTGCCAACCTCTGGGGGTCCAGCAGCCGGGGGAAGCGGCTCATCACGGCATCAACCAGGTGTGGCTGGAAGATGCCACACAGCTTGACGTGCACGCTGGCCCGCTCCTCAGCAAACTGCTCCGAGGCAGCCCAGGGCCCCGAGTCCCCGTAGGCCGGCCCCGGGGCCCTCTGCACCGCGCGGGGGTCGCGCACGCCCGGGGATCTCACCTGGGGCAGCGGGTACGGCTCGGACCAGAACTCCCGCGAGTGGGGCAGGGCAGCACTGAACTCGCTGGGCAGGCTGTACTGCCCCGCAGGACCTGGGTGCACAGGTACCCCATAGCCTGAGAAAGAGTGGGGTGCTCCTGAGTGAGACAGCTCAGGGCTGTACTGCAAGAAGCTAGCACCAGAGGAAGAAGGTTTATGGGAGCCATGCTTGTAAGAGACCAGCCCGTTCTGCTCTAAGCTGGGAGAATGTGGGTAGACGGGTCTCTGCCTGCCACAGGTGCAGACGGCCACCTGCTCCGCATGGGAATGGTCACAGTGACTGGTACATCTGTGAGGCCACATGTCAGACAGCTGGTTCTCCAGAGACCCAATGCCTGAGTCAAGACGCTCCTGAGAGATGTAAGACAGAGAGTCCATGTGAGGCTGCTGGTACCTGTCGGGGGAGACACTGCCTGACACACAGCCTTTGGCCTGAAGCGGAACATCACTGGGCTTGGCTTTGTGGGCCAAGCTCTTCCTCTCTGCAGCAACCTTCTGTAAAGAGCTTTTGTCACTCTCCGTGGGCACAGAGCACAAGAGCTCTGCCTGGGAACCCCGTTTGCCCTTTTTCTCCTCCTTGGCACTGGTACTTCTGGTTGGAGACAGCCTTGCGTTGGCACGGAGTTCGTCAGCCAACGAGCGCTGGGGCTGGTTGATCCTTTCAGGATGGTAGAACTTACACTTAATTCCATAAGTGCATTTTTTCCCTGTAAGGAAAGCCAGAGCATGGAATGACCAGCTGGATTTGACCAGATTACAAATGACACTTGCATAGACACCTTGTTCTTCACATAAAGAAGGCAGGTCTTACCATAAGGGCACTGCTGTTTCTTGTGTTCTGGAACTACAGGTTTCTTCCTGAGGAAGTTATCCAGGCTGGGGCCATGACGCCCTAAGGGATCATCTGGAGGCATAAACCTAGAGAAAAACAAATCTCAGTCAGAAGCAGTTCACTCTTTTGACTTGAGGTTTGGTTTCTTCTCAAAGTCTCCTGAAATGGGAAGAAGATCAAAAGCTATCTGGGCCCTACAAAGCTCTCCCATTTCCTGCGGAGATAACCCTCCTGCCACCCAGCCCACACCAGCACAAAATGCTTCCCTTCAGGCACAGAAGAGGTTCAGTGCTTGGTTGTCGACCAGAATTAGTACCTGCTGCTGAGCCTGCTAACTATTGCCCTGTGAGGAAATTGCACCCTGAAGCTCTCCCCGGAGCTCCTAGCTCCAAACTAGGAGCAGCTACTGAGACGCCACCAACTCCTTCTGCCTTTGTATCCTACAGCTTTTCTTTATTTCTTCACTAGCATTTTGCTCTTTTCACACATCACTTGCTATCACTTCATCAGAACAAGCCAGCACACTCACACAGATCTTTCTTAAAAGCCCAGGAAGCTGTGACCATACTTGTCATTAACAAAGGAGTACATCAGCAGGCGCTCCTCGATGAATTTCTTCCACTCGGGCCGCTCGTTCTGCAGGTCCCTGTAGGTGTCGTTGGACACGACGATGCCGTCGGACTCGTGGGCCAGCTTCACAATAAACCTGTCGTCGTAGCACACCACGCGCTTGCCCCCGACCCGCCGCGACGGCGTGAACACCAGGATCTTCTTCTTCTCCAGGTCACGCAGAATGTACTGGTCTAGAGCAAACAAAACCGTGAGCGTACCTGCACTGCCCTTCACACGGATAAAGTAACGTTACAAACGAACAAAAAAATTCGTGTGAAGTCATTCTGTCTCTCTGCAATCCAGGCTGTATTCAAGCCTGCTCATCGCTGTTCTGAGTTACTCAGAAATCTCAGCTCTTTGCAAGTTCAGAGCAAACTCCCCTCAATTTGAATAATTCTGGCTAAATACGCTTCAGTTAAATAGAAAGGACAAAGTGTGTCCCTGCAAGATGAAAGAATTCAAGAAATAAAAGACAAGAAGTTAAGAGGCAGAGCAGTATTACATTCCTTGTTTTCTGAATTACTCCAACTGATTCAGGCAAAAGCTGGCTTAGGGGAGAAGTTAATGACTAATTCTTCCTGGTCAGTTCAGCTCATTGCACCTCCTACTACTCAGACTTTCCATTCTGAAGTTAATTACTGACTTAGCCAGAACTCTGCAAGCTCACGAAGTGACAGAGCAGTCAGCCTGGACAGCTACTTTTGGTTTTCATATTTTCATACCTGTTATGAGTACATCTGGTCGGGGCTGCTCCTTCCTCCACGATGGCACGAAGACTGTAATATCTTTGTGTCCCCTGTCCCAGAACCACTGGACAGCCAGAAGGATACCTCGGCAGGAGAACACTTCTTTATTCCCATGGCTGCAAAGGAGAACATTAACACTTTAATTCCTTCATGATTCAGTACACACTAGCCAGGCAATGCACAGAGCAAAGGGAGTCAGCAACCAGGACAAGCTTCAGTAAAGTGTTGAGGAGCACAGGCAGCAAACACAGATGCTTGTCTTGTGTAACAACACCCTCACTCAGACCTGCTCAGCATCCCTGCTCATTTCAGCACCTCAGGATACCAGTAAAAACCCAAACACTCACTGGGAGGGGGACAGCAGCTGGAACTGTGGCAGCTGCTCTGAAACAGCCTCAGCTTCAACCCTGGACTTCTGATGGTTATTTTTAGCCCAGAGCACAACGTGATCCAAAAGCCCTTTGTGCTGCTCTGACAGCTAATGCCAGCGGCTGTTTCCTGCCAGGGTGCACTGTACCCTCACTGGGGGTTTGCTTGCAAAGTTGTTCGGATCACTACAGGAAAACAAGGTATTTCATGCACTCTCACCTCAAGGAAAGATGATTCATTCCACAGTGGCTCAAAACCTCATCTACAAATGCACTATTTGCACAAAATGGCAACATCTCCTGCGATCAGTGCTGGATGAGTGAACAGCTCATGGCAGTTGGAGAACAAAGTTTGACAACCTTGTCAGAAGCCACGTACTGATGTAAAAAGCTTCTTAATTGTTCATTAGGTCATATCAATAAGTTTCCAGAACTTCTAGGAGGAAACTACCCCTCCTGTTTTACAAGCACTAGTATTTACAGTGCAATCAGCTCTTCTGCTGATAGTGGTTCTGGCAAACTTTCAACACTTCTATTCCAGCCTGAAATGTCACTCTGAGGATTCAACTGCCTGTGTTCTGTGACAGCATTCTGGGAAGATGCACTACGCTGAAGGGAACTGCTCTCAGAATTCAGGAAGGTTTTCCTCACCTGGGCACTACCTGTCCCGAGTCTTACTCCTTCCATCTGCACCTGAATGACATTTCAGCTCCCACCACCCCTCGGCAGCCCCTCACCAGAGCCATTCCTGCAGGGGCACTGTTGCAGCACCACTACAGAGAAAAGTTTCACTTCCCCCCCCAAGCTTCACCCTTTCTTTGAAACTACAAAGAAAGTTGAAGAGCTGTACAAAAGTACTCATTCTAGAAGAACTAAACACTTGGCAACAGAACTAACACCTAAAGAAACACCTAACATACCTCCAAAAAGAATCCTAAATTACAGAAGGCTGACAATCACCATCAGAAGGTGCTCTAAAAGTTTTCTCCAATATCAGATGGATTTAGCTATAAATAGCCAGGCACAGGTTACTACAATATTTTAGAGATAAACGTGAAAAACAAATGCTTTTTGGTGGATGCTTTTTTGGTTTGTTTTTGTTTTGGGTTGTTGGTTGTTTTTTATTTTTTGAGTCCCTGCTACCAACCTCAAACCTCCAGAAGGCAGCTAATTGGGCTGATCTGATTTGGCAGCAGCCAAGGAAAAATTCCCTTAGAAGGAAGTAAAAGCTAATTTCCACTATGATTTGCATAAGTTTGTCAAGAGCTGTTGAGGGAGGCCGCTGTACACACTGCAAATGAATCAGCAGGGAACATCGCACCATCAATACAGGAAGTTTCAGAATGGAATTCCCCTTCTAGAGAATTGCTTAAAAAAGCCAGACTGCTTCTCTCATGTCAGACCCTGGGCTCTGGCCTGCCCTGACTCACAGCTGCTGTGATTTCCCCACTGCATTTTGGGGTAACTTTCACCAGTAAGAGGCTCCTCATTAACAAATACAGCCAATCCTGCTGGTAAAGTCCAAGCACTTATCCAAGGTAAACTTTACTGCCAGAGTCACTTAACAGCCTGGCCTCACAGTAGGCCATTTTCCACAGTGCTCCCAGAGCTGTGGAGAGGGTAGAAACTGGAACAGGCTCTCTTCAGGCACGGCTTTCACTCTCCAGCCCTGTTCCACTGCCATCACATTCCTCATTTGCCCTGGGACTCACCTGTGCCCCATCTTTCTCAGCTCTGTTCTCAGAACTGTCAGCCAGGGCTTGGCGAAAGCCACACCTGCAAACAAACCTCCACGCAGCACTTTCACCTCAGACAAACCTACGGCAGCCCACACAGCAGCTCCACCTGCACTCAGGGTTATTTTTTATTAAATCTGCACACACAAACATAAACAACAAGGGAGGCAGCTTCAGAGCTGCAACAGAAAAAAGCTTTCAAAAGCTGGTGCATTAAATTCCAAGAGCCCAGAACCCCCACTGTGCAGAGGTGGGGAATGCATGCTGCTAATGTTGGGGTTGAGGGCAAGGAATGCTCACCATCACGGGAGCAAAAGGCAGGGTGAAAACTGGGGCCATCCCAGCAATAAATATCCAACCCTGAGATTCTGGATGCTTCATGGATATTGGGGCCTCTGGTCACAGTGTCCAACAGGACCTGCTTCAGCAACACTGTGACACATGAAGTGCTGAGCATGAGCCACAGCCCTGCCTTGGTGACACCTTTGACAACTCATCATCCTCTACCTTGTACAGAAATCCACCAAAATACAAGAGGCACAATCTGGAGACAGGTCTCCAACGGAGGTCCATATTACAAAGCCTTCTCTAATTAACCCTATAATTATTTATTGAGCAACTTCCTGCTATCGAAACTTACACAGAGCCACTAGCTGAGAGGACAACGTTTCTTCAGTTATCCCCTCAGCGCTAGAGCGCAGCAGGAAATGTCTGTTTCAAAGGAAGCACTGCTGCCCTCATCACTGCCCCGTGACAGGCGGGCACAGCCGCGGCAAGACGGGCCCGCACCGGCAAACGTGATGCTCGTCCTCGTGTGTTGGAGCGGCACCCTGGAAAGTATTACCAGCCCCCTTCCAAGCACCCAGAAGCGGCCGCTCTGAGCGAGGCACCCACAGTTTTTCGCTCCGTGCGCCCGGCACAGCTCACACCCCGAGGTCGCACACCGGCGGCCCCGCGCCCACCCCGGACGCACCTCATGGCCACGTTGCTGCCATCGATGACGATGGGCTTCAGGTTGTCGCTCTCCGCTTCCTCGGGGCCCGGCGCGGGGGACTTGTTGCCGGCGCCGCCCCGCGGGACCAGCGGGGCCTCGCCGGGCTCGGCCGGGGCCTCGGGGCCGTCCCGCTCGGCCGGGCCGTGCTTCACCAGCTCCCCCAGCACCGTGTTGGTGTCGGCGCCCAGGCCCAGCTTCTGCAGCACGACGCGGATCTCCTCCGAGGAGTAGCCGAGCTTGCGGAAAAAATCCACCTTCAGCCGCAGCTCGGGGCCGTCCC
>VZTG01004270.1:621308-633543 GCA_013397845.1 Melanocharis versteri
CACAGGGCTGGGGACGCACGGGGCTGGGGACACACAGAGCTGGAGAATCACAGAGCTGGGGACACACAGGGCTGGGGACACACAGAGGTGGGGATGCACAGAGCTGGGGACACACAGGGCTGGGGATACACAGGGCTGGGGACGCACAGGGCTGGGGATGCACAGGGATGGGGATGCACAGAGATGGGGACACACATGGCTGGGGATGCACAGGGCTTGGGATGCACAGAGATGGGGACGCACAGAGATGGGGATGCACGGGGCTGGGGACACACAGGGCTGGGGACTCACAGGGCTGGGGATGCACAGAGCTGAGGATGCACAGGGCTGGGGATGCACAGAGCTGGGGCCACACGGGGNCGAGGCTGGGGACGCACAGGGCTGGGGATGCACAGAGCTGGGGATGCACAGGGCTGGGGATGCACAGAGCTGGGGACACACGGGGCTGGGGACACACAGAGCTGGGGATGCTGGGGGCTCCTGCGCGCTCCACCGCAGCTACCCGCAGGCAAGCAGTGCTGGGTGCCAGAGGGGACAGAAGCACTGGTGGGTGACAGAGGGGACAGAAGCACTGGTGGGTGACAGAGGCCAGGCCAGGCAGAGCCTGCAGCATCCTGGGAGAGGAGCTATTGCTGCGCTGCTGCTGGCACAGCCTTCTTCCTGGTATCGCCACTTCGCAGCCTCGCGCTGGGTTTGATCCCTGCAATACATGGGATTTATCTCTCTCACTTTCATGTGCCTTTAAGGAAACACCACTTTTTATCTTGTTTCTGCTGCTTTTTATCATCACAAAGAGTTTTTAATGAAATGAGAAAGCGTCTGTTTCTGCAGGCCAGCGTGGCGTGGGTAATTTCAATATAAAACAAACAAGGCGGCTTTCAAAATTAAAATTTTATGTGTGGCATTTTCTCATTTAACGGAATGCACAAAGACGGGCAAAACCAATTAACGGGAGGTTGAGACTCAGCAATTGGCAAAATTAAACAACAGGACTCTGCAAATGGAATGATTTGTTCAAAGAAAGCTGGAGAAGGGGATGGAGAGGTGGGCAGAAGCAAGGCTGTGATCAAAAATCCACCACCTCTTAAAAATAAAGGCAGACAACCTGCTTCTTAACTCATGTTCCTCACATGGGCTCCAGAGCCCCACAGGCCAGGTAGGAACATTGGGAAATGGCATATTCTGGGAACACCAGCTTTGAGGGAGAGCTGGGAATGTCCCAAGTCAAGGCTTGCATGCTGCAGGAGATGTTGGCTCCCAAAATGTACCTGCCCCAGAGCAGCAGCTTGTGTCAGGTGCAGGGCTGCTCTCACAACCCTTCAGGAGAGGGCTGCTTCCATCCCCAGATTTCTCTCTGCTTCCAAATCCCCTCCCACCAAGGAAAAATTCAGTTCCAGGAGGAGTTAAGCTGGAGACAAGAAGGAAACAAAGAAGGAGAGGCTGGAGGTGGCTGAGCAGGAGCAGAGGCAGCCTCTGCCACCTGTGTATGGCCCTGCTCCTGTGCAGGGCCGTGATCAGAGGAACACCGTGGGGGCTCCAGATGAACCATCTTAAAAGAGAGGAAGAGTGGAATTAAGGCTAATCACTTGCTATCAACCATCAGCCGGGGCTGTGCCTGCAGAGTTCAGGATTTACAGTCCCTGGGAGCCAACCTGAGCTGGGCTCTGATTGCCGCAATCACTGCAAAAATGGGGCTGGGGCTTATTTGCCTGTTTAGCTCATAATTTGTGGTGTGAAGTGCTGAATTCTTTAAGGTGAGAAGGTGTCGGGACCATATTTAACTGGGAATTTAGGCCTGCTGGACCACAGCAAGGCTGAGTCCTGCCTCGTTACACAAGTGAGTCAAGATTTCTCTTTGGTGTGCTGCCCTTTGCTGGAGCCCCAGAGATCACAGCAGGAGAGTCTGTCTGCCTGGCGAATGAAATGTGGAGCAGCATTATTCCCTGTGCTTCCAGCTCTGGTTTCCACAGTGTGACTGATGGAGAAGGCAAAAGTCACTTGCCAATGAGGGGCTGCAGCCATCCAGCCCTTGCACGTGGCTGCTCAGCTACATGTCTTAAAAGAAGATGCAATTCTTGGGGGGAAGAAGTTGGGAAGGGATGTGCTGAACACCTGTAGCAGCCTGGGCAGAAAGAGATCGTGCACTTTGCACCCACTAACGCAGGAGACAGAGCTAACGTGGCACTATTTCAGCCTGGCACTAATTGTGGCTGGCAGTCTGGAGGTGCCAGGTGAAAGGAGGGGGCCCTAGGCCTGGGTCTGGAGGGGGACACCAGCTTCCAACCAGCAGGAATCACCCAGTGGCTCTGGCAGCCGCTGGTCCAGCCTGGCATGGGAGCACCTGGAGAGTGGCACAGGGCTCCCTGGGGCATGGGCATGGAGCAGGAAGCTTCTGTGTCTGGGAAATGAAACTTCACTGAAAGGAGAAAAGCATGGCTGTGGAAAGAGAGGAGCAAGCTGCCAAACCAGGTAATCCATCTCCGGAGCGTCTGCGTCAAGATGATTCATGTCTTCCAATTTACTCCCAACTCAAATCTGAAGTAAATCAGCCCAGACTGCTCCCGCCCCGTGCCGGGACATGGTGTCAGTGTGGAGAACATCCCATCCCGCCCATCCATCTCGCTGGGCTCGCAGCTCCCAACTTTAAAGCGTGTCCTTCGCAATTAGAGCCAAACTGTTTGTTTGTTGATAGGTGACAGGAGGAGAGGAGGCGCCCTGGGAAGCAAGATGGGATGTGAAAAGGGATGATGAGAATGGATTTTTTTAATATGTTGCTCAGTTGCTTTCCTGCAGCAAATCCTTCCACAGGGGAATAGCTCAGGAAGAACGTTATCAATATTAGTTCCCACCTGTAATAAGAAAATTGTCCAAAGTCTTAATTACCTTTTAAAACTACTTACAATTCTCCTGCCTCCACCTGTGGCCTTTCTGCCAGTCCTGATACCTCACTGCTTCCACCAGCAACCTGGAGCCAGCCCCAGAGCCACAGAGGGATGTGATGCACGGGGAGAAGGGGACATGGGAGCAGCTCGGGGCACCCCTCTGCAGAGCCTCTGGAGGGGAGCAGGATGGCCCCTGTGCCCCAGCACAGCCCCCTGGACAGCCTGCGCTGCAGGAGGAGCTGCAGGAACACGGGTTCAAGCTGTTCCCTGCGCTGGCATCCCAAACTTCATTTCTAAGGCAGCTAATTTCTGCCTCAGGGCCTGGGTGCTGAGGAAAGGCAGGCTGAGAGGTTCCACCATCAGTGGGAGCAGTGTCCCCCCAAGCTGCTCCTGCTCCCCATGGATCCTCTGCTGGAGGGACTGCACGAAGCAGGTTGTGGCTCCGTGTAGCAGGCTGACCACTGGCCAAACGCCAGTGCACTCATGAAAATCATTTACTCGTCTTCCTCTGCTATGATTGGGGAAGAGGAGGGGGAAAACTAGTTAAAGTAAAGCTAAAATCATTTACTCGTCTTCCTCTGCTATGATTGGGGAAGAGGAGGGGGAAAACTAGTTAAAGTAAAGCTCATGGGGTTGAGAGAAGGATTAGGAGAAAATGCTTTAGGGGCAAAACAGGCTCAAAACTTTAAAGAGTANTGCTATGATTGGGGAAGAGGAGGGGGAAAACTAGTTAAAGTAAAGCTCATGGGGTTGAGAGAAGGATTAGGAGAAAATGCTTTAGGGGCAAAACAGGCTCAAAACTTTAAAGAGTATAAAGAAAACTTTGTTAACAGAATTAAAAGAAGAATGATAAGAACTAAATAAACTTTTAGAACACCTTTCTCCCCCCAGCCCTTCTTTCCTTCCCACCGACAATGTAAAGAGACAAAACCTGGGATTATCAGTCAGTTTACCACTTCTAAAAAGGAACCTTTCTTCAGTTCATTTCATGTCCTGCAGCCTGGGGGACTCAGCCGTGGGGTCTGGGGGGATGTGGGTCATGAACAGCTCTGGCTGCAGACCTGGGAGCAGTGACACAGCTCTGAGCCTGCTAATGAGCCAGAGACATTTTAGGCACTAATTCACTTTATGATGAGAGTGCTGCTGCTACTCAGATTAAGTATTTATCTGCTTGTTTAACGCAAATCAATAACTGAATACTTGTTTGATGGGGGGGGTGGCATTTGTGGAACTCCGCAGTCATTTGTAAGTCATGTTTTAATGCCTTTCTAATGAGCAATACCAGCTCCTCACCACTCGATCCGTGCACTGAGAGCAATGAACCCAAACACACCATCCTCAGGAGCTTTCCTTGGTGTTCAGTACCCTCCTGCCTTCCAGTCCACTCCTTTCCCTGTGCCAGAGCAGTCGAGGGGCTGGGAAGAGCTGGCAGCAAAGCCAAGCCCTAATGTGGTCTCAGCCTAGTATTGACATGGGCTGGGAACTGCTTTGACTTGTCCTCTACCAGTTCTGCTCTTTGCAGGAGCTGTAAAAGTTATCCCTTAGAATCTAATTTTCTTTTTGCTTCAATTATTTTGTGCCAATGAGTTTGGAAATTCTTGGACAATGGGACCTGCCTGTCTGGGTAAGGCAGGACTCTGCAGAGCTCAGCTGTGTGTTGTAGGCAAGGCCAGCATCTGGGTCGAAAAAGAGTCTGGGAGTTTCAAATCCAGGCAAGGGAAGGAGCTCAGGGTGCCATCTCACCCCTCTCCCTGCTGCAGGCCCTGCCCAGTCGGCTCTGATGGGCATTTTTTGGGTAGTTCCTAAAAGGATCAGTGAAGGAGATGTTTTCACAGCTCTCAGGCAGCGCATCCTGCAGGCATGGTTCTGGAGCTGTGCCTCCAAGTGTCCTAGAAAGGGTCCCCAGAAGAACTAATTTTCAGCTGGGCTGGACTTTATGTACTCCTGCCATGTTTAATTTGCTGAATATTTCACATTGCTGGTTTGGGGAGCTCTTCAAACTCCTCAAAAGTGAGAATACAAACTTTTCCATCTATTATCTTGGGCCATTTTGCATCTGTTACCCCATGGCTGCAGTCCCAGCGCTGGAGGCACCATATGGCTTGCATTGTTATTAGACACAACACACACAAGGAGCAGCAGGACGGAAAAAACGGTCTGGAATTAAAATTCACCTTGTTGCTAATTGCAGAGTAAATGACTAAGCCAGAGGGACCAGGTATCACTGCGGTGAGCAGAGGGTGTTTGTTTCTCTGCTGAAGGAGCCCTGAAGTATTTTGATATTGTGTCTGATTTAAAAACATAGGAGTTGCTCCCCTCGTGGTGCAGCACAGCGCTGCCTCATACAGCTAATGAGAGTGGCACAAATACCAGAGTGGTGAAACAGGCCCTAAATACTGCTTACATTTTCCATGATATGGGGAATAAGAGTGTCCCTGAAGGGAGCTCCTTCTGGGAAGTACTGACACAGTGAAAATAACCCGCTCATGCAGCAAGCCTGCAATTAGAGAAGTACCTGGGTGAGTTTCCTGTCATCCCCAGCAGATCATGCCAGGTTGAGCTGCTCCTCATCCTCGACAGAACGTATCGGGGTGAGCTGCTCCTCATCCTCAGCAGAACACGCCTCAGTCTGGTGTAGTGGAACTGAAACAGGGGCCTCCCACGTTCCACCTCTGATTCCATCAGCAGCTGCTCTGCAGTGGGGATGGATGGGTGTTTCTCCATCTCTGCAGCGAGGAGATGGGCAGCGGGCTGTGACACAGCTTGGTGTGTGCTCAGGAACAGCCTGCAGCCCAGACCTCTCTGCTCAGAGTAACCACACCAGCCCAGCCCAGCCTGGACTGTCCATGCTCCCTTCTGTGCCCAGAACATGGTTCTGTGTGCTGGGGTTGGACCCTGAGCAGGCTGGGCTTTGACAACCATACGGCAGCAGTTGGAGGATGCTTCCCACTAATGAGATCTCCGAGGGTTTCTGCCTTCACCCTTCTCTGCTCTCTTCTGTATTTGCAGTAGCAGCAGGGCTGGCACTGCCATCAGCATCTCCTGCTACCAGGCAGCTCCCAGCTGCTCGTGGGGGGAATGTGCTGTGGAACTTGCTCTGGAAGCTGAAATTCAGCATTACAGGGTCTGCCTCCCTCTTTGAAGTTGAAGCTAAGAGCAGGTTAAAAACATGGCAGTTTGGGTGGGAGCACGTGAGAACAAACTCCCGAGGTGTGCTGTCACTCTCCACACTGGGCCAAGTGGATTCCAGGATCCCGTGGATCCCTTCCTTCTGATGGTATCCAAGTCCCAGCAGTTCCCTATGGCACTGAGGGACCTCCTCGTGTCCTTCTCTGTCAGGTTCCTTTCGGACAGGACAGGGCTTGACTTGGATTTCAGCTGTGGTTTCCTGCATTCCATTTTATCCCTCTGTGTGGAGGTTTTTTTGAAGACTTGCAGCCTTCTTTGATCTCAGAATATTGATGTAAATATTGCATGATCCTGCCTCAGCCTCCAGGAAACCCAGATGTTCAATTGATTAGATCTTAACATCGTGTTCAGGAACCCTGAAAAGCACATGAAATAATAAACTTGTTCCAGCATGACGTTTCTCTGTTCAGGATCAAATTCAGGGTTTATTCATTATTCCTGACAGCTATTGCAGGAGGCAGAGCGGGTAAATAAAGTAGTTGTGGGCTGGATCTGCATGAGCTGAATGCAACAGGTCACACACAATTAATATTCAAATCAGCCTGATACAGAGGCGTGAAACCCCCAGCCGGCCGGCTCACTGGGTGGAAAGCTGAGTAAGACTGAGCCCAAGTTTTCCTAGAGTTCCTCATGCTGTTGTTTAGATAAGTTTAAATGAGCTGTGATTAAGCTAATTTCAAGCTAATTAACTCAGAAAGATATTCTCCACTTTTTAAGATTCTAAGTGGTTGTTCATTAGGAGTGAGCGAACGGGTGGAAGCTGCGTCACTGCAGCGCGAGGAGCTAAATGCAGCACGAGCAGAGTCATTACTGAAATATGAATATTTGTCATCTAATTAAATGGCATAATTAACGGACTGTTACGGTACTGCTGCCGTTGGGATGCGTGCCCTCGAGCAGACAGGTGTGGGGCATGGAGTATTCCTGTCCTGACCCCCGCTGCCCTCCTGGCACAGGGTGGGTGCTGCCAGACACACCTGGGCTCGGCCCCGCTGCTGTGGGAGCAAGCTCTGGGGACGAGGTGGNGAAAGCTGAGTAAGACTGAGCCCAAGTTTTCCTAGAGTTCCTCATGCTGTTGTTTAGATAAGTTTAAATGAGCTGTGATTAAGCTAATTTCAAGCTAATTAACTCAGAAAGATATTCTCCACTTTTTAAGATTCTAAGTGGTTGTTCATTAGGAGTGAGCGAACGGGTGGAAGCTGCGTCACTGCAGCGCGAGGAGCTAAATGCAGCACGAGCAGAGTCATTACTGAAATATGAATATTTGTCATCTAATTAAATGGCATAATTAGCGGACTGTTACGGTACTGCTGCCGTTGGGATGCGTGCCCTCGAGCAGACAGGTGTGGGGCATGGAGTATTCCTGTCCTGACCCCCGCTGCCCTCCTGGCACAGGGTGGGTGCTGCCAGACACACCTGGGCTCGGCTCTGCCACTGTGGGAGCAAGCTCTGGGGACGAGGTGGCACTTGGGGACCAGCCCTTGGTCCCCCCAGCCAGGACAGGCCCCAGGAGCCTGCGTGGAAGCATCGCTGCTGGCTTGTGCCCAGGGCTCCAGGTCACGCTGATGCCTAAAAGAAGGCTACCTGGAACAGAGGCTGGACAGAGTTAAAAAATAANCAGGGTGATGAGAAATGAACGAAAACAAGACTGGGAGGAGAAGTGGTGGGTCGGTCCGGGGAGACAGCTCTGTGTGGCCGTGAGCATGAGCCTGGCTGTGTTGTTGCTGGATCTAATGGCTTTTGCAGTTCAGTTTCTGGCTCACTGGAGCATCACCTGATTGAAGGCCCAGAGGAAGGGCTGGGCCATCCCCACACTGCCAGAGCCTTTGGTTCAGGCTGAGTGAGCACTCAGGACTGAGCGGAGCCGTCTGCAGCGGCTGCCAGGCAGGCTGCTTGGAAAAGCCTTTCAGGGAATGTGGTCTGCAGGGAGCAGGATCCCTCACCCAGCCCCCCTGCACCCTCATGGTCCCCCTGTGCCACTGCCAAATCCCCTTTGGGCTGGCAGAGGTGCTCTGGCTGTGCCTGGCCAGCCCTGCTCCCCTCGCACAGAGGCTGAGGCACAGCAGGAGCATTTCATGGGTAGCAGAAGATGCTCAAGTAGGTGGTGACCCCTGCTTTAAAACCCCACAAAGACATAAGCTGTGTATCATCACAGCTCGTGAGTTTTTCTTTCCTGCCCAGGTCATTCTGCATTGAATGGAAATCAGAGAGCTCTTTATCCTCACGTCCTTCTCTCCGCAGCTCTTGTTCCGTCAAGTGAAAAACCTGAAAATCCTCGAGCAGGTCATGAAATACAGTTACAATGGAGTGAGAGGCATTAGATTGAAGGATTGATCCCGGCAGCAAAGCCATTTCCCTCTGTTGTGCACATATAAATGAACCTGGATTGTGTGTTGAGCGATGAGCTGCCTCCACAGATGGCTCTTGGCACGGGGAGGGGGCAGGTGCACTCTGGCATGTTCCCAGGATGCTGGAGCCAGACCTGTCCTCTGCATGCTCCTCTCTCACTCCCTGAGAAGGGCCAGGGGGACCATGCTGCTCCTGGCAGGACTGGGGTGCCCCTGCTTTGAGTTTCCTACTGCCCAGGTCCTTCCAGCACCCCGCAGTGGTATTATTGCAACTTCACAGTCATCAGTTTCAGAAATTATTTCTGAAATTTCCACTGCTCTTGGAGCTGGAGTAATTTATCCCTACGTTTTCCCCCAGGAGCAGAGGAGCAGAGTCACCATCCCTGG
Source organism: Melanocharis versteri (assembly GCA_013397845.1). Lineage (NCBI taxonomy): Eukaryota > Metazoa > Chordata > Aves > Passeriformes > Melanocharitidae > Melanocharis > Melanocharis versteri. The sequence goes on from VZTG01004270.1 coordinate 630,115, forward strand.
CAGCAGCTCTCTCATCTCCTGTCTTCAGATTTTTATTTTTTTTTTTGGTAGGTACAAATATCACCAACACCCCCCCAGAGCCTGCTGCCCCTTTTCTGTCCCTGCCAGGGAGATGGGAGCTCATCCCACCAGAACTCTGTGAGCAGGATTCCTCCTCCCTCACCTCTGGCTCACACTGCTGCAGGGGCACAGCTCCTTGCTAAGCCCAGTTTAAACGGAACAGCATAGCAAAAGGTGTCGCCAAAGGGGACGATAAATCAATGCTAAAATCTATTTTCCCTAATAACGCAATGATCTTTTCCAGCAAGAGAAGACCCTGTTTGGAACACGCACCAATGTGAACTGCTCCTCTCCAGCCTTGCTCTCAAGTCTGCTCTGCCTCACCCGAGCCGAGCCGCTGGGTTTGTGCAGCGCAGCTCAGGGCAGGGGCTGTGCCATGAGCTCTGCTTGCAGGGCTTGGTAGTTTGATGCTAATTTGAGGTAATGAATTAAACTTAAAAGTCATAATCTCCAGTTCTGCAATCTCTCATCTGCGGCTTCGAAGATTTACGGAAGGTTTAGTGCAAACTAATTCCTTGTGAGAGCTCGTTCTTGTGATTAGTAGTGATGAAGGGAAATGCCACCTGATTATTTCGTAACTCTCAGAAATGCAAAGAGATTTTTTTTCCCATTCGTATCCCTGCCTGCTTTAAAGGGAAGCAGCAGCAAAACTGTGGGGGAAGAGCAGGGAAAACCATCCCAGTTTTGTGTCTGGCATTGAGCTGCAGCATCCCTTGCCTGAGCAGTGTTGCCCTAGAGCACTGCCTTGGGCTGAGGGAATGGCTGTGCTGGCATTCTCCAGCCCCCCAGGCCGGGACCCTGGTGGCACTCGGGGTGAATGTCCCTGCTGAGCCCTGCCATGGCCCTTGCGAGTCCAAGGCCTCAGCTCAAAGGGGACCAACTCAAACGCTTAAAATGAAGCAAGTGCCTGGTTGGGCAGAGATGAGGTTTGTTTATTACTGGCACTTTGTGAGGGGCTCTTTGGCATCCTGTGAAGTGCAAAGGTCTGGCGCTGCAGACCCAGGAGAAGCTGCTCTTCGTCTGAATGTAATTCATAATAATCGTGGCAGCATATGGCAAGTGACATTTGAAAGCATCTAAATCTCACCAAGGCACAGGTAGGCTTCCTAATGTAAAATATTCAGCCTGGTGCCACAGAAAATGTGAGAAAGACAGAAAACCCAGCATTGACAAGGCCGGGAGTTAGAGGAGAGTCCCTGGAAAATGACTCAGTTGATGATATCAAAGTTCACAGATTTAAGTGTCTGAGAGTGCACTTTCCTGACAGCTGAACATTTCCTCCAAGTCTCATCATCTTGTAACAAATTAAAGGCAAACAGGAATTCATCAAAGGGAACAGTCTCAATTGTTATAGCAAATTGACTTTAGATTATTGCTGGAGATGGAGTGAGGACAGGGCAGCAGCTCCCTGAGCAGGGTGTGAGCATGAGCAAGGGACGTTCACCCCACAGGAGGGGTGGCTTCAGCCGTGGATGGCCAGATCAGAGCCACTGCTGTGACATCTCTGTGGGACTGACAAGCTCCCCTCATCCCCCATTTCTCCCCGAGAGAGCTGTGACTCTTCCCTGCTCCCTGAGAGAGCTGTGCCTTGTCCTGGAGCGTGTGCCTGAGGCAGGGACCAGAGACAGACCCGTGTCAGCAGATTCCTCCTTCAGGGGCCTCCCCAGCACACTCCCCTCCCTGCGGTGTCCCCCAGGATGTGACACCTGTGTGGGCAGGATGTGACCAGCATCTCCCAAAGTGGCAGAGCTTCTGTGAGCTCCTGTCTCCTGCCCCAGGAACCCCCTGCGAGGTGTCTGTCTGTGTGTCTGTCTGCCCGTGCGCCTCCGGAGAGTTCTCCTCATCTCCACTCCAGCTTCTGTTTGTGCACGTGGTTCAGCAAATAAATAGCGAGTTGTGGGTTTTTACCATTATAAACCAGCCAAGATAAGAGTGGGTGAAAAATGACAGATGAGCGGAAACAAATCCTCCAGAATCATAAAAAGATACCAGAGGGGGGGGAAAAAAGGCTTTTTACTGTGATTGTGCAGAAAATCAATAAAACCCCACTACAAGGCAGTGCTGCAGATAACAAGCAGATTATATCAGTTTTCATGGAACATATTGTTCGGCAGGCGGAACGCTCTCGGAGGCTGTAATGGTGCATCATAAAGTTTAAGTTAGTGTTGTTGGTGGGGAGATTTAAATAAAACCTAAATGCTGACATTTTGAAGGTTATTATTTATTCAATAGCCTGAGATGTCAAACCTTGTTGTCTTCAGTTTTCCAAGGAAGAGAAGGTCCAGGCAGAGCAGGCCTGGAGTGATGGATAGCCATCATATCCCACACCTCAGCACAATCCCAGGTGGATATTCTCCCAGAAAGAGGCTTGAGGGCAGCCACAGATGACCCCGAGCAGCAAACCTTCACCCCACACCCTGGTCATTGGGCCAATAGGAGAAATATTATTGGGGTTTAAAGTCAAATGTTGTGCTCTACCCATGGGAACGCTGTTGTTGGCTCTCCAGGGGATGTTCCTGACGCCCGGTGCCAAGTGCAGTCGGCTGCAGAGCGCTCACTCTTCTGCTAATTGCAAAGCTAATTGTTCTTACTGCAGAACCCATTACAGTGTATCGTTATACTGCAGTTAACGAGATGTTTGGATTAAATGGCTCACTAAAAGTCAATAAAAAGAAATTTGCTTGACTATTCCTTTAATTTTTCAGATGCAGCGTTAATTCACTGTTAATTCTCCCCAAAGGCCTGGATTCATTAAACTGCTTAACACAGGACTAATCAATGCATATATATTGTGCAAAGGCGTTAAGGCAGAACCCCAGAACGCGGGGGATCAGAACCCCAGAACAGGGGATCAGAACCCCAGAACAAGGATCAGAACCCCAGAACAGGGATCAGAACCCCAGAGCAGTGAGAACAGGGGATCAGAACCCCAGAACAGGGATCAAAACCCCAGAGCAGGGAGCACAAGGCAGCAGGGGGACGTTGCACAGTGCAGATGTCAAATGCACACACAGCCATCCCCCAGAATGACCCCAATGACAGCATCAGGCAACTCCTGTCCCCTGGCAGGGCAGGGCAGTGTCACACTCTGCACTACAGCTGGGGAAAAGGATGGCCTGGCTGAAAGCCTCCCTAAATACTGAGCAAGAGATTGCAGGGGGAGAGGGTGCACCAGCCTTGCCAGGACTCACTGTGAAGGACACCTGGGAGGGGTCACAGTGCAGTGAGAATCTCCATCCCTGGGCTGATCTGGCTCTCAGCATGTGCCAGCACAGCTTGGAGCCACAGGACAGGTCAGTGACTGCTCACCTGGCCTGGGTCTGTGGTGGGCACTGCCTCATTTATCTGGGTTTACTTGCATTTTCCTGC
>VZTG01004270.1:633657-647486 GCA_013397845.1 Melanocharis versteri
AGGGAACATGGAGGATCAGAACCCCAGAACAGGGATCAGAACCCCAGAGCAGTGAGCGTGGGGGATCAGAACCCCAGAACAGGGTTCAGAACCCCAGAGCAGTGAGCATGGGGGATCAGAACCCCAGAGCAGGGATCAGAACCCCAGAGCAGTGAGCGTGGGGGATCAGAACCCCAGAACAGGGATCAGAACCCCAGAGCAGTGAGAACAGGGGATCAGAACCCCAGAACAGGGATCAGAACCCCAGAGCAGTGAGCACGGGGGATCAGAACCCCAGAACAGGGATCAGAACCCCAGAACAAGGGATCAGAACCCCAGAGCAGGGAGCACAAGGCAGCAGGGGGACGTTGCACAGTGCAGATGTCAAATGCACACACAGCCACCCCCCAAAATGACCCCAATGACAGCATTAGGCAACTCCTGTCCCCTGGCAGGGCAGGGCAGTGTCACACTCTGCACTACAGCTGGGGAAAAGGATGGCCTGGCTGAAAGCCTCCCTAAATACTGAGCAAGAGATTGCAGGGGGAGAGGGTGCACCAGCCTTGCCAGGACTCACTGTGAAGGACACCTGGGAGGGGTCACAGTGCAGTGAGAATCTCCATCCCTGGGCTGATCTGGCTCTCAGCATGTGCCAGCACAGCTTGGAGCCACAGGACAGGTCAGTGACTGCTCACCTGGCCTGGGTCTGTGGTGGGCACTGCCTCATTTATCTGGGTTTACTTGCATTTTCCTGCCAGCCTTTCAGGACACAACAAAGTGCATCAGGAGCAATATTAATATATCTGTTCCAAAATTAGATGGAAGAGCTCACAGCACTTTCAGAGAGGATCCCATGCATCTGAATTCTGAGCACAAAAATCTCATTTCAGCTGTAATGAACTATAAAGAAGGAATAAATGCCTTTTATACTGGCTTGTCTTGCAAAAAACCATCCTCCTTCGTTTGTCTCGTTGTGTGTGCTCTGTGGGATGCTGTGCTCGGGTTTCCACCTGCTACTGGAGCAGAGCTGGAGCCCTTCAGAGAACAGCCACTCATTGGTCCAGTCTCGAGGAGATTCAGGCCAGGTGGACAGGGGTGGGTGAGAGTTTTCTGCACAAGAAGCATTTTCAAGGGCAAACGCAAAACAATCTGGTGAATACTGAGAAAATTTTACATTGAGTGAATGTGTAAAGGAAATCCTTTAGTCTCACTTCCCACTTCGCCTGGCACAGGCTCCTGACATGCTGCCAAGCGAGATATGAGAGAGAATTATGCCTTTAACTATGAACAGAGGAGGGAGAAGCTGAAAAGCAGAATAAAGGGGCAGCCACACTCCTATTGCCTGACACTGGGCTGCTCCCGATGGCTCAGTCAGCTACCCTGAGAACAGAGAGAGATGGGAGGACTTCTGGTGGCACTGATTGTGTTCCCAGAAAGGTGCTATTGCTGTTTTTAAGCCCACCAGCCTTCCCACAGCTCCGTCACCAGGGCTGCAGCGAGTGCCACAGGCTGCGAGTGTCCCCTGTGCTGGCACTGGCACTGTCACTGTCACTGTCACAGTGGGCCTGCACCTGCGCTGAGTTTCCGCTGCCCCCCAGCTCCCACCACTGCCCTGACACTCCTTGGGGCGTTTTGGGCTCCTTTCTTCTACTGTCATCCTGCAAATGTGCTCCTGAGAAATAGTGACACCGCAGCTCAGTGCCAGCCAGGGCCATGTGCAAAGCGGTGCCTGCTTCAAAGTGAGCAGCGGAATAACGGAGATGACAGGAACCATGAAAGGCACGACGTGAGGTGGGATTTAAAGGGAGTTCAGAGTCATTACCTAGATCACAGTTAGACAGGACACGGCGTCTTCAGCCATCAGCTGGGTGCACAGAGGGTGACCCCTCCCTGCAGAGCTGGGTGCCAGGTGTGGGTGCCCTGCCAGACACCAGCGTCACCTCACCGGCCAGGAATTCCTGTATGGAGAGACCCAAACAGTGCTGACAGGTGAGGAAGATCTAAAGCCCCACAGCCCCCTGCCCGTGGGACTCTGCCATGCCATTCACGTTCCCCACAGCCACATCATCCATCCTCGTCACACTGCCAGGAAAAAAGTTCCTGTTCCCTGGGACTAATCCTCAGTCTCATTAAGAGCAGGGCTGGATTACTAAATTTTTAACCAGGGGAAGCTCACATGTCCATTACTGCCTTCCTCCCATGTTTATTAAAGCAATAACTTTGTTTTTAAAAGGGACATGTTTTCCCTGAGCTCTCTCGCACTTTGGTGTCCTAATTAAAAAATATAAATTAGAGATTGAGCAGGTCTCCTGCTTCAAAGGAACGTAAATTGGGTGGCTTGAAGTCCTGGGGAAAGTCTGAGCACAAAACACTCCGAGGTGGCTCTGCAGATGATGGTACCTGAGAGGAGAGGAGGAGGAAGATGGAGGTGGAGCAGCACACTGAGGCCCTCATTCACAGCTCTGCACACTTTGGGGAAGTTCTGATTAAAATTTCATCACCTCTTTCTTCCGCAGAGCAGAGGGGCCCTGCGGGCTGCTCTGTCAGCTGGCACTGTCCCTGCCTCCAGAGCTTTGGAGGAGCAGCTGCTCCTGTGTCCCCAACCCCACATCCTTCCATGCTCTGCTCCACATCCCTGCCTTGGAGTTTTTCATCCCAGATCTGAGGGACAAGGAGGAATCTGGGGTGCAGATGGGGCAGGGGCTAACAAGGTGACCTTCCTTTGTGCTGTGCCGGCTTTCCTGCTCTGGGCTTTGCCTGGATCAGTCTTACACCTTCTACAAGTCCAGAAAAACGGAATTCAGTGTTTGGCCGCGAATGGAGGATTCTGGTGGATTGATACAAAGCTGTATTTTTTCTTAGGTTCCCAGGTAGATTTTTATATATGCACTCACACATGTGCACATGAACCCCTCCACCTCCCGGGCCCTGGCAGTCCCAGCCAGGCCAGCAGCTCATCCATAAACATCACACACATCCACCTTCAGCCGAGAGATGTGGCTGGACTTTGCTCTGTTATCTCTCCGTTTCCATGGCAATAAAAGTAGCTTCTGATAATGGCTATTTCCTAAGGACTGTGAGGTTTGGTAATTTTAGCAGCATTATAGCACAGACTTCAAATGGTCAGAGTTGCTCAGGGTCGCTCTGGCTTGGGCTTTGAATTGCGAGTGGATGTGAGCAGGTCCTGGAGTCCAGGGAAGGTTTTTCTGGCTATCCTTAGCTTATTCCTGGTACACCTGTTCCCAAGGGATCCACAGGACTCTGTTCAGTCCCAGGCAGGTTTTGGGTGCTGTTCGTGGTGTTGGTGTGACTGCAGGAAGCTGTCAGCTCACCTGTCACCTGAAACCGCTTAGCAAACAGCAGCTGATTTAATGATTAGCTTAAAAAAGAAATGATGCCCTATATTCCCCAGAGCCTGTGATACAGGTGGGTACAAGTAATGCCCAGTTAAGGTAGCAGAGGATGAATTCCAGCTCTGCCTGGATACGGGGACCTCACCCAGGTGGCACCTTCCCGACCCACGTGTCAGTAATTTAATCTCCAGGTCTGCTGAGCATCGTCCTGACCGGCAGAATCACATTCCTCCTGCTCTCAATAAGCCAACATTTACTGTGAAGTGTGAAACTTCTAATTTAGTGTCATATCAAATAATAAGTGTCGTGTTTCAACTGTTGCTTGTATTAGTCAAACAATCACAGATCAGAGCCAGAGGCTCCTCGTCTCTCTCATTACCACTGACTTGCAATTAATATTTATAAAGCAGGAGGGACTTTTCTTTAAAAGGGAATTTTCAGCTGTCCTTCGGATTCTCAGACACAGGTTGCAAAATGTATAGGCTTTCCTTCACCTTCACTCTTAAAGAACAAAGCTTTTCATCTGACATATTTATAATTTTAGTCTGTAGGGACAGAAAGGAAGGAAAGCATGGTGAGGGATGGCAGAGAGCTGGGAAGGGAAGGGGACAGTGACAGGCACCAGCAGCGATAGGCACTGGCACCAATGGGCAGCTGGTGAATACCAGCAATCATGGGCTCAGTTGCACAAAGAGCACTGGCAATGCCCCTGGATTTGAGGAGGGGAAGACTAACTTTTGGAGCATTTGTTTAAAAAAACAACCCAAAATTTCCCCCTTTTGTGAAAATTTTCATAATTTCCCGTTGTAAAATCATTCCAATTTATTCACAATATTCCTGGATATCTCATTGTGAAACTGAAATTAAAATATCCCAATAGACTCTGGCAGAAACCTTTGCATAAATGTGATAGGATTTTCCCCCAGTAATAAGTCCCCAAGGTAAAATATATCAGAGAAGAAAATGTTTCAAAATAACTGTTCCCAATTAAAACTTCACTGGGGTTTACACTCCCCAGGTTTTCTTTTTTCCAGCATGATAAGCATAAAAATGACACAGGCCCAGTCCAACACCGATTGCTCCCAACAACGACAGCAGGAGCCACACACCACACCCTGCATGAGACACTGAGCTGGAATGACCAAACTCCCTCCTGTCATTCCTCACTTCGTTATTCCCTTGCATTTTAAAATTAATATCAATAAAACATACATTAGAATTGCAGAAATCATGGAAATGTCAAACATCTCTCACTCGCTTTGGTGAGAACTTTGTTAAGTACCAAATGCAAATGTGCAGCTGGTGCCTCTGACATTTTGGTTCCTTTGCTGGCACAGGCTAATCAATTCAGTTTCTAATTTTAATTTTATCAGCAGCAAATCTGTTGGATTTTTCAGGCTCTGATGTAGGCCAATTAATTTCTAATCAAATTACCTGGGTTCTGATAGGCTTTGCCTGCACTCTCGGCAGCCCCAGAAACCACAGTCCCAGGTCTGCACCCCAGACCTTCCCGTGGCAGGTGGAGTGAGCCAGGTCCTAGTTCTACTCCTGGTCCTGCTCCTCCTGATGAGGATGCAGAAATTAACCCTTTAATCACAGAATCACTCGGTTGGAAGAGACCTTTAAGACCATCGAGTCCAACCCATGCCCTAACACCTCAACTAAACCATGGCACGGAGTGCCACATCCAATCTTTTTTTAAACACATCCAGGGATGGTGACTCCACCACCTCCCTGTGCAGACGATTCCAGTGCTTTATCACGCTTTCAGTAAAAATCTTTTTCCTAACATCCAACCTAAATTTCCCTTGGCGCAGCTTAAAACTATGTCCTCTTGTTCTGTCAGTCACTGCCTGGAGGAAGAAACCAACCCCCATCTGCCTTCAATCACCCTTGAGGGAGCTGTAGAGAGTGATAAGGTCACCCCTGGATCTCCTTCTCTCTGGCCTAAACAATCCCAGCTTTAGGGGTGGAGAGGGAGCAGAGGAGCAGCCTCCTCACCCCCTGCACACACCCAGCCCCTGCTGTCCCCTTTACTGTCACCCATGCTGTGACCTCAGTCCTTTCTGGGATGTTCCACTGCCCACCTTGGGGAGAGCCCCCCATGCCCCACTGCCCCGGGGAAGGGCCCTGGCCATGTCCTTTCCCTGGTCCCATCCCTCCCATGACCCACAGCACTGAAAATGAAGCCCCGTTTTCTGCTGAAAAGGGTCTTCTGAGCCACTGAGGGTGGGAGCACAGGAGTGCCAGGCACTTGCTGCTGGGAAAGTTTCTTTATGGCACAAAATTATCGAGTTTTCAGACCTGCTCGGATAGAGAACAGAATTGGAAACAAGGTTCCTTGTGGTGTCCCCTCATCTGTGATTCAGCTGCTGGTTTTAAAACCACCCTGTGATGTCCAGACAGAGTTTGTATTTAGTGCTACTTTAATTTGTTAAGCTTTTTTTAAATTTTCGCCTGCCTTTCTCCAACACGGGGTGTCATTAGTGCAGCAATTAACCAGCCTGGAGACCAAACACGTGTGATGAGCAGCCGCTACATCCCAGCATCGACTGATTTCCAGTTCCAACAGCCACGACCATGGCTGGGTGTGCAAAGATTTGTACATGCAGACACCTCTGTGCCTGACTGGCAAGTGGGGATGAATCACAGATAAAGCTCCATTTTGCTTAAAGAGCCCTTGAAAAGAAACGCTCTTAAATATCAATATTAGCACTTAAAAGAAGTATTTCCTAGAAAAAAAATACTGCATTTTCAGAGCAGGGATGGCCACCAGGACAGACGGACAGGGTCAGGGCTCTGGCCCCTCTGCCAATCTTGTTCCAGCCACAAGGGGAGCAGCCCAGAGCACATCCTTCCACTGCTCCAAGGATGTAGCTGCTCCACAATTATCTGCAGCCTGTAGTAATCTCCAGTCTTTATACTTTAATCTGTAAAACAGACAAAGAGCTTTTCCAGCCTTTCATGTGCTGAATGACAGGCCCCCTCTCTCCCCAGCATTTCCTCTGACTCACTCATTACGAGCTATTTTAGAATGTGCTAATGACAAAAAATACGTTTTGATCTTTACTTTTGTGAGTAAATAGAGAAAAATCTCCTTTTGGGTATTTGAAGAGGATTTCCTCTCTTTCCACCCCATGTCCAATGGGTCCCTATGTTCTGCTCTGCAAAAGGGCTTTAAGTTTTCACACAGAAACAAGCAGGACTCACCCAAGCTGTTCATGCAATAAAGTTTTCACTCCAACTAGGGTCAGGGACACAAGCCAAGCAGGAGAACAAAATCACTGATTTTGTCACCGTGCAAGGAATCTTTTGCCCCTTTTGTGAGCTGTCCTGTTCAGAGACTTTGCTCTCCTCCCTCCATCTGCAGCCACAGATGAGGTGGAATGAGAGGGAAACCTGTCTCCGTTTTCCCAGCTCCCAGGATGAGTGGAAGCATGGGAGCCGAGATGCTGAAATCCTGCATCCTAATGTGATGTTGCTGTGCAACCAGAACAGAGCAGGAGCTGCTGTGAGGGGCGGCCCTGGGGAGCAGAACCTGCACAGCACAAGTTTCTCTCTCCAGGCTGGTTCCTCCTCCCCACACCGTTCCCTCCAGGACAGCAGCTGCTGCTGGAGCGAGCCCGGTGCTTGTTTTGCCTCATCCATGTATCCTGGTGGGCCTCCCATGCATTCCTTATTATTCTGCCCAACATCTGTTCACAATGTGTTTCTAATTCCTCACTCTGCTCCTCCTCGCCTGGCTCTGGACATGGAGTTAAATTCTTGTGCAGACCTGGGGCATGAGGAGCTGGAGAACGCACCCACTCCACTCCCCGGGCCCAGTGTGGGGCAAGTGGATTTTTTGGAAGGTGAATGCTGCAGCACAGGTTCCCTGGGAGACACCAGGGCAGTTGGATGGGATGCCAGGTCCCTCAACAGCCCAGCACTAAATGCCTACCCTGGGCCACCACGGTGGCAAGCTGCTGTGGGGCTGCCCAGGGTTGGCTCGTATCAGTGGGCATTAAATAACCTTAATATCAACTTCTCAAAGGACAGAGTCAGCACTGAGTTGTTCTGCACATACACAGGTGCAAGTGAGAGCCAAACACTGCCCCGAGCTTGCAGAATGCTTTGGATCCTCTGGAGCAAAAGGGAGATACAAATTCCTGGGTGGATGCCAGGTGGTAATGGTAAGCAGATGGCAGGAAGACTGCTGAGAGAGGATGGGTTTATTTACTTGCTTATTCATTTATAGACCATATTTTGGGAAAAGAAAATTAACGTGACTTTGTACATCTGCACTCAGAGAGAAGAGGCACGGGCAGTGGCCACAGCCACCCGTGCTTCTCCTGCCTCCCTCCCTGCTCTCCATGTTCATCTGCAGGTGGATGGGGGTCGGGTCCTGCATCTCCAGCACAGTCCTGCAAAGCTGGGCTTGATCTGGGAGCAGAGCTGGGATATGAAAACTAATAATGAGCACATCAAAACTACAGCAACACACACTGAGAGGGGCTACTTGCCTGCCTTGGGCAGGAGCAGCTGTGTCACCAGTCCCAGAGATGTTCATCGCCCCTGTGAGGGATCAGGAATCCCAAACCCTCCCCAGCAGCCTGTTCCCCATTCCCTGTCCCTGGCTGACAATCTCTTTCATTACAAGTGCTTAGAGTGAGGATCCTGCTCTCTCCCAGCTTCACATCCCTCTCTACTTGTGCCCTCATGAGACACCCTTCTACGTCATCCCACAACTCCTCTCTGGCTCAGAAATGTCCCCAGTGACAGGAAATCCTGTTCCACCCCCAAGTGCTTTAAATGTCACCTCCAGTACTGGAGTATTCCTAAAAGAGCAGGGAGTTCCTGTGCCAAGCCCAGAGCAGCCCAGCAGTTGGCCCTGACTGTGACCCCAAACAGCTCACGGTGGGTGTCAGAAGGACCTGCCCACATGAGACCACAGTGGCCTTGTTGGGGTAAAACCTCCACACCACACAGAGCTGATGCTGGAGAAAAACCTCTCCAAGCACCTACCCTCGCTCCATCTCGCTCCCCCAGAGCTGCTGGCTGAGGCACGAACACTTTTGCCTTTCAACTTGAATTGAATTACAAAATAATTAACTCAACAAAAGCTCAGGAGTTACTTGGCACACGTGCCTGTCTCATGCACTGCTGCCAGTGACCTTTTGTCACTCCAGTGGCCGTGCTGTCATGGAGCTCCACATCCCTTCCCTTCTCCTTCCACTGCACAACATTTCTCAGATCACTGGGTGAAACCACCTCAAGCCTGATCTCAGGCTCAGCCAGCCTCAGCGGCCTGATACCTTTAGTTAACAGAGGGAGATGGCAGAAGAGATGGATCCAGCACTCTGGGCTTCCCCTGCACTGTCCTTCCCAGTGGGGTTTTCTCTGAGGGGGAAGGTGGTGGCGGTGCCCTGCCCAACCCTGGCACCTTGTCCCCACCTCAGCCAGGAAGGTCTGGGACTGCCACTGCTCAGCAGCACCAGTCCAGCTGCCTGTGCACCGTTGCTAATGGAGCTTTTCTTCCTCTCTCGTGTTTTTGCTGTTAGGAATTAGCATTAATAATCTCTCTCCCCTCCAGGGGGAATACAAAACAAAACCTCCACCGCACTCGGCCCCGCTCCGGTCCCACAGAGCCCCGGCAGCCTCTGCACCCCGGCACCCCCTCCTCCAGCTGCAGTTTAGGGGTGCAGAGGGGAGGGATGGCTGGAGGGGCGGTGGTAACCCACCCCCTCCTGCCTCGCCTCCCTGCAGGTGGGCAGGAAAGCTGGGGCGGCAGAGCCTTTGGGAAGGAGCTCACCCAGCAACCACAGAAAAGGATTTTGGGAGCCAGGAGAGGAAGAACTGGGGTGGGGAAGGAACATGGAGCCTGGCAAACCCTCGTCACCCTCGGCTGGGAATCCAGCCCCCGCCACGCCGGGGCAGGCACCGCTGCGGTGGGTGAGCCGCCCTCTCATCCCGGAGCCGTACCTGGCTCCCGCCCGGCTCTCACTGTACGTTTTTCCTCTTCTTGATGAAAAGAAGATCTTTTCTGATTGAACTAATTACGCTGATTGAATTTCCTCCCTCTCTGTGTCTCTGAGTGTGAAAGGTTTCCTTAATTTGATGGGGGTAATTGTTATGCACACACTGTCAGATGTTAATGCAATTCTGTGATTGACAGGTAATCAGCGCATCAGCTGTACAAAAAGAGTGAATAAGTCTGTAATTTTATTTCCCCTGATTCCACTGTGTGGGATGGCAGGAAAATCTAAATTAGCAATCAGGGAAGGCAACCCTGCTCCAGCGCGAGCTGCTCCAGCCCGGGGGATGGCTGGTGCTGGGATTGCGAGGGCTCCCTCGGCTCTGAGGGACTTGACTGCAAACACCTGGCTCACTGCTGAGCCTCCTGCGGCTGCTTCGCACGGGGTCCATTTGTTCATTCGGGGTCCAGACTTGCTCCCGGGGCAGCATTTGCACACAGCGTGCACGGCTCCAGCGGCAGCGGGAACGCTCTTCCTACGGACAGAGGCAGAATTTCCTCAGAAACCTCAGTGTTTGGTACCCCAAAGTTCCTCCGCGAAACCCGTGAGCCGTGCAGAGACCCTGGGCTTTGCTGGGGCGAATCTGCGCGAGGCTGTGGCTCCGGGACCATCCTGGGCAAGAGCTCACACTGCCAACAGCTGCCTCCAGAGAGAGCGGGGCAGAGGAAATAACTGCTGTCCAGGTGCTCCCCTGGGCTCACCTACAGCGGCGGGGAGGGGAGGGAAGGCCAGGCAGCAGCTTGGAGATTGTCACTTTGCAGCTTCCATCGGGCTGGCAGAGCTGAGTGACAGAGAGAAGGAGCCCAGCGCTCCTGACAGCGGTGTCCGATCCATTTACTGCTCGTCAGCTGCTGACGAGCCCCAGACAGGCAGGAGGGAGCAATGCCAAGAAATTCCTCCAGAACATTTTTCGGAAGCTTCTTACATTCCTTCTTTTCTTTCTTTAGTAAGACCTTGATGTATTTTTTTTTTTTTTTTTTTTTTTTTTTTTTTGCTCATTTCTGAGCTTGCATCCCGGGATATCAGTGCACAACAGCTCTGAGCAGACACGTGTGCACACAGCGATTTGTCGGGGCTGAGGCGTGAGTGTCTGCACACACGCTCCGGGCACAGCCAACACGGCACCGGGTGCGCGGTGAGAGAAACGCAGAGTAAGGAAACCATTCCCAAAGGAGCTGCTTCCTCCCTGCTCTCCCCTGGAGCTGGAATTGATGCTCGGTGGGTGAAACAAAGCCTGTGCCCCGTGCTGCTGGTACCTCCTGCCCTGGGCTGGCCGTCACAGCTCCGTTCCCCCCTGCACTCACCACCCCCGGAGCTCTCGGAGGCAAAGGGGAGGGGGCCGCCCCTCCCCAAAATCAGGCAGGGCTGGGGGCTTGGGGATGGCTGATGGCAGACAGCAGGGAAAGGGAGAGGCAGCGGGACCGTGAGCGGCATCCGTGGAGCGCCGGCATTAACATAAAAAAGGGTCAAATCCCTCGTATGAAGAGCTGGGAGTGAATAGCTACATTTACCATTAGTAAGATTTATCTGAAATACTTAAAACCCCTTTTGGAAGGATTTTAGTCTTTAGGAGGCTGGTTCTCTCCCCCAGAGCGTGCATAAACCAGGCTATTCAAGGGGAAAAAAATCCGTGCTGATTGGGATGCGGAGCGCTGCCCTGCACTTCAATGGGATTGAGCAGGGGATGAGCCAGCGAGGAGCTCTGCCCATCACGGAGATGATACGGGAGACTCAAGGAGCTTAGTGGTTCTTAGGGAAAGAAACAGGGTGTGAGAGGAGAAGATTAGAGCAGGACCTCTCTGTAGTCAATAAATCCCAAGGAAAAGCAGAGACCGCTACGCTGGCAGAGCTCCCCTTGTACTGTAGAACATAGAAAGCACCGTCTCCAGCTAAAAGGGTGTTTGACATCGGAGAAAATTAGGCAGATATTTTTTATCCAGCATAAGTCACATGCAAAATAAATTGCAAAGGGCGGCAGCAGGAGCAGCTGGTAAAGACAGATTAAAAATCAGATTCAGACAAGCATCTCCAGGCAAAAAAGATATTTAGGATTAGGCTGCTAATTTGTAATCACAGATGGGGACGGGGCTGTGCTATCAGGCAGTGTACATAGGCTGGAGGAGGAGCACAGGCACTGCGTACGGAGCCGGGAGCGGGGCACTGCGCCAGGAGGAAAATGCCCGCATCCAGGGGGAAAATTCCCATGTTCGGGAGAAGGAAAATTCCCATGTCCGGGAGAAGGGAGTTCTTTTGGGAGGAGCCGAAATAGTGCCCAAACTGCTGCGCTAGAGCAGGAGCGTGCGGCGCCCAGGCCGGCGGGCGAGCTGCCGGAGCTCCCCGTGCCAGCAGAACTGTAGGTGGCAATCGCATCTTGCGACGGGGGGAGGCGAAAGCTCCGTCCGCAGGCTCTGCCCGAGGACAGCGGGCTGGGGAAGGGGCTGCACAGCCGGGGAGCCCCCAGAGCCCCCCACTCACTTGCTCGCACCCCGGCAGAGGCTCTCCCGTCGTTACACGCTCGCTGCGCTCAAACAAAGAGCCGATGTTACTTTCTGAGCAGGGGATAATTTCCAGACAGCAAAACCTTTCCCTCCGGCTGCTGAGCTCCTGCAGATTCCATTTTCCAGCGGCAGCCGGGTCCCGGACAGGAGTCTCCCTCTGCGTGCCGTGCACACACAAGCCATCCACACTGGGGACATGGAAGAGGTGACAAGATTGTTTAGCAGCTCTCTGTCACCAGGCGCTGCTGGAAGCAGCTCTCGCTGCCACCTCCCAGCAGGTGCCACCTCAGCGCCGTGCCTGGACCGGGGCTGGGGACAGCCAGGACACCTCTGCGTGGCACGTTAGGGCAGGACTGTGCGGGCAGTGCCTGACACGGGTCCAGCATGACCTCGATGCCACCAGCTCTGCCCCCGCCCTGGTCACACGTGTCCGTACCGGCCACGCGGCTGCTCCTGCCTGAGTCCTCCTGTACCCTTGACCCACGGCTGGTCCGTGATGTCCCACCTCGGCACGGCGCCCTCACCGTGACAGCTTTGGGAGTGCTCAGGGCTGCCGTGAGAGCCGGCAGGCTGGTGACAGGCTTTTAGTGACACTTTCCTGCGACCCTGCGTGCCCGGGGGCTGCGATGGCTCCGTGTGCCCCCAGCGCCTCCTCCCCAGCATGATCCCACCCCCCGGCAGCCACGCACTTGGCAGGTACAGCAAGGCCAGGAAAGCCACTGGTGATGATTTATTTCTGTCTGCTCTCACACCTCTGTGCTTTCTCTCCGGCACACATGTGGCATCTGTGCTGTACTGCTCTGGCACAGACACGCGGGTGCTGCTCCTGACAGACGCTGTGGGACAACCTTCAGGGTCTGACACCTTTCCCTCCCTGTCGAGCTCCTGTTCCTGCCCCTCACCTCACAGTTCATCAGCTACACCTTTAATTTAAGAAGGAAACCCCAGATGTTTCTGGGCATGGCTTACACTGAGTCATCCCACCGCTGGAGTGGCACACGCTGCCCTGGGCAGTGATGAAAACCAGGCCCAGGAGCTATAAATCACTCCTGTTTGTCAGGCTGCCCAAGCATGAAATAGCCTCTCAGCTGCTCCAAGGGCTGCCAGGCTCGGCGCTGTGGGATGTGGCTCTGCCTGAGCCAGACCTGGCTCTGCTGTGGCCAGGCCGGGTCTACCTCTAGGTAAGCAGCCACGTGCTTTGGTTCCGATCCCATTCCCATCTCTAATGGGAGAAAAAACTTCCTGCAAAATTATTTGGAGTGGGTGGCCAAAGAACCTGAATTTTTCATCACCCTTCCCTTATCCTGAAGAGCACCTGACATCAAACCTGAGGGAAAAGCAAACACTCAAGCCTGTATCTCTGAGATGAGGAAGCTGCGAAGGAAAATACCGGCTTGAAAAAGTTCCGAGGGGAAATGCTCTGTGAGCACCAGCAGCACGGTACTCAGGAGAGAAGAGACAGGAATGCTGGAAGGAGCAGTGCGGGAGCGAGGAGCCAGAGCGACCTCAAACTGCAGAGGAGTTAAGGCACTAAAAACCTGTGTCCTGAGGCTTCTTAACCTTGGTGAGGAGCCGAGGTGCTGAGGCAGCCTCAGGGAGAACTGCAGCCAGTGACAGCTCCTGCCAGGGTCTGCGGGACACCCACCCCTCCCTGGGGGCTGTGTGATACCCACACCCCTCCGTGGGGGCTGTGTGATACCCTCATCCCTCCGTGGGGGCTGTGTGACACCCACACCCCTCCGTGGGGGCTGTGTGACNCCCCCCTGGGGGCTGTGTGACACCCGCACCCTTCCATGGGGGCTGTGTGACACCCACACCCCTCCACGGGGGCTGTGTGACCCCTGCACCCCTCTATGGGGGCTGTGTGATACCCGCATCCCTCCGTGGGGGCTCTGTGACACCCGCACCCCTCCGTGGGGGCTCTGTGACACCCACCCCTCCGTGGGGCTGTGTGACACCCACCCCTCCGTGGGGCTGTGTGACAC
>VZTG01004270.1:647970-681564 GCA_013397845.1 Melanocharis versteri
TGTGACACCCACCTCTCCGTGGGGCTGTGTGACACCCACCCCTCCGTGGGGCTGTGTGACACTCCGTGGGGCTGTGTGACACCCACCCCTCCGTGGGGCTGTGTGACACCCACCTCTCCGTGGATCTGTGCCATCGCACGGCGCTGCTCTGTGCTGGAAGGGGAGATCCCACCGCACAGGCTGCCACAGCTCCGCAAGCCCAGCGTGAAGCAGCCAAGGCAGGCGAGAGCGTTAAGCCCTTTTCTGGGATTTTAATAGCGTCGCAGCACTCCAGCACATGGATAAGAGCCTCGGGTGAGAGTCAAGTGTCATCCAGATGGTTTTCTCTGCCCTGCAGCACCTGGTGTCCTTTCCCCGCCTCGCCCCCAGCCCTCTCCGAGCTGAGTGCCTCGGGCTAATGGTTTCACTGCAGGCAGCTGCTCTCTGCTTTCCATTTCCACAGCAGGAATTCCTTTGCCTCCCCCAGACCTCTCCTCCCTGCCCAGGAGCGGGGCAGGGGGGGCTGTCATGGCTGGGTGCAGCTCTGAGCATCCTTCCCAGGCAGGGCGTTGTCACACCAATAAAAATCCAGGAACAGCAGGACTGAAGGAACTCTCCTCCAATTCCCCACCTGACCTCTCCCTTCCTGGGGAGGGTCCTGGGGCAGCGAGGAGCCACTGAGCTCCGCTGAAACCATGAAGGATCTTCCCCCCCATGGCTTCTGTGGGTCACCAGTGTGGATCCCAGTGGGGAATTCTGAGTCAGAACCCACAGGATATGGAGCTGCTGAAAACAGAAATTCCTGGAAGCTGCCCCTTTCTTCAAAATATTTAGAATTTTTGTCAAAAAAAGGCTGACAACACCCAAACTGACTCTTTTGGACTGGCTTCTCATGCTCTGCAGTTTTCAGCCAACATTTTTCAGTGGGTTTTGGCAGAAAGTCTTTGGGTTTTGACAGTTGTTCTTTTCTTGATGACAAGCTGACATCTTCTACTACTTTTTTTTTCTAGAATATCAGAGTTTTGGTTGTTGGAATTCGACTTGAGAAAAAAAGAAACCGATTGCCACAAATTCTCTGGTAATAAAAGTGAAATTATCAGTGCTCAGGATGATCTGATGTGTTGGGCCACTGGGAGCTGCTGGGAGAGCTTGGGCAGGAGGAGGGGAATGAGGGACAGAGCACGACCTTCCCATTCTTCACAGCCAGGAGCACCAGATTTACTCGTGGCATTTCAAACACTTGTGTCACCATCGCCTTCTGCCTCCAAGGCTGCAAATTTGTTGATTCCTGCCAAGGCCTGGAAAGAAGTGAGCGGCTCACTCAGTTCTCAGTTTCAGTTTCTGCCCCAGCTTTGGAGTCTCCTCTGGTCCAGACTAAGCATCACTGAGCTTCTCCTCACACTGACCTCCCTCCATAAATTGAGAAGGTATCAGACATCTTCACCTGATAAAAACAAAGACTTATTCCCCCAGAGCACTCCTAGGCCCTAAATGCCCCTTCTCTGGCTCAGCTGGACATGACCAAAGTATCCAGTTTGTCCCTGTCACCTCCCAGGACTCCACATTCCCTGAGCTCCAGCTCCTGCCTGACCTCCCATCCTCGGCAGTGGGAAGAGGATGAGCCCAGCTCAGAGGGACTTGACTGTCACCCATGCAAATCATCAGCGTTAATGTCACCCTGACATGGTTCTTTACAATTTACTGCATGTGATGGACTCGGGGAACGTCGCTCTTTTAATTACAGTGAGACGCCAGGCAAGATTGGTTATGCAAGTCAATAAATCACTTGGCTGCACTGATTAAACAGGAGTAATATTTTGAATAAGTGACTGTCTCAGGAACGATCATTACTGTATTACATTATCATTCTCCTCTGCATGTATATTGCAAACAAAATTAAATGGAGATGTCAAGTTGCACAGAGACTAGACACTAATTAAGGCAAAAGCTGTGAGGCCTTTTCCCTCTTTCTCTAAAGGTGAGGCTCTGGAGCAATGACCACCACGAGCACCTGCCTCTCAGTGGCTTTTTCCAGCTGTTCTCTGGATTTGACACTCACCTGCCAATGAGGCCAGCGGCTCCTGGGCAGCACCTGCAAAACAAGTGGACAGATGGAAGGAGGATTAGAGGAAATGTTCCCATCAGGCAGAAAAGAGACAGACGTCCTTACACCAGATGAATGTTCTGCCAGGGAAGGGGTGTGCTCTCCATGGCTGGGAGAGGAGCCCAACCCAACCCAACCCAACTCAAACCCAAACCCAGCTGGCTTTAGTTAGCCAGACAAGGGCCACATCCTCACAGACACACTATGTGTGATGGCCCACATAATAAACGAGGTGAGAGACATGATCCAGTGATCCTCCCCAGTCTTAAGCTCTGAAGTGATGAATTATATCAGACATTCCAGGTGAACATTATTTATTTGATCTGATTTTTACAGATAATTAATTTTTCTGAAAGTACCTTACTGGTACCTTTAGGAAGCATTGGCATGTTCATTAGATTTATAGCTTCTCCCTGGGTAATGACTAATACATGAAGAGTCTGAGCCTGGTCCCTGCGAGGAAGGCAGTGTCTCGTGGGAGGGATGCACCAAGTGAGAGAAAAGCCTGTGTTAAACTGACTTCTCAAAATAACCGTAATGGTGTGTCTTAGCTGGTTGCCAGAAGAGAGACAAGAGAATATCATCAAGGTGAAATACTTTCTGATGAGTACCTTTCATGCTGCACAGCCTCAGCCAGGTGCAGGAAAGCTTCCCGCTGACCTGAGGTTAAATCTCACATCAAACAGCGAGTTTTGTTCCAGAGCTCATCAGCCTGCTCCTGCTCCTCCAAAGTACCTGGAACGAGCTGTGGGGCTGGCCTGACTCCACAGCTCGGCAGCCCTGACCTGCCCCCTTGGCAGCCCTGCCGTGCCCCAGAGCTGGCAGTGCCGCAGCAGCCTGGAATGGCTTTCCGTGCCCTCCCAGACCGTGGTGTCCCAGTGGGGCTGAGCCACGAGCCGGCTCCTTCAGACTCACGTCCTGTCACCACCTGCACGAAATTGATTTTTTAGCACCAGGCAGATGGGTGTTAAAAGTCAGGAGTGCAATTCGGGGGGGTTGCAGCAGCCTGGAATGGCTCCTTTATCTATTTTTTATTGCTCCGGCTTTTCCAGTCCCAGCTGACACATATGGCAGTCAGGGCTGTTATCGGTTACTGCTGCCTGTTCCTGGCTGCTGATGTTTCCCATACCCCAAGCCTTTGTGTGGGATTCAGGAACGTGTGAGTGGGTCTGCTCTGCCTTGGATCACCTCCGCTGTCATCTTCAGCATCATCAACATCCACAAATCTCCCGGCATCTCCCTCAGCAACCCAGGGATCTCCCTCCTGTCCCCAGCCTGGCTCCCTCCCATCTCTTCTGCCAGAGCCAGACCCTAAGCACTGCACATTCTTCACGCCCATGCTGCAAGAATGGGGTTGGTTTTACATTGAGGGAGCCCTGGCCAAGCTGAGCAGACCACTTCTGCTTAGCATCAAATGGCATTATCAGTGAAAAGAGAATTTTGACTAATAATTTGCCCAGAAATTTCTCGCTGGAATGACTGATGCCCCATGGACGACCAGCAACAGAGATGAGCTGCTCCTGCAGAGCAGGGCAGCAGTGCCAAACTGCAGGTGAAAAACACTTCTCCTGCATCACAGTCATTAAAATATGGTGAATTTTTAACGTAATTCCGGTGTCATTCAAGCTGACTTCAGACCATGTCTCATTTTCCTTGCAGCGGTATTCAGACAGATCTCCAATGTGCTACATGCTGAGATTTTAACATTCATTTCCATCCATTTCTCTTTCTTTTCTTCTGCCTTGTGGGGCTTAGAAAGAGCCAGGGATGTCTATTCTGTGTCACAGGCTGCACTGCACATCACCACAGCTGCTCCACCAGTGCTGGTGCTGCTGCAGCACTGGAGGACACAACATCGTGACTCTTGCTCCATAATCTGTCCCCAAAATTAAGTCCCTGCCTGTGTGGTACTGCCACAGGGTCACCCTAGTGAGGGACATTCTCAGTGAGGAGCCTGACATGCTCTGCTGACGTGGGGGTACATGGGTACGGGCAGGTTAAACATCTGGTGCTGGTCAGACCCATCGGGGTGCTGGAGAACACAGGACGACATGCAGGATGGCAGAGGGGAGGGTTAAACCAATCTGACAGCCAGCCCTGGCTCTGCAGAGGCATTTATTCATGGGAGAGGCTCATTTAAGCTTAGCTCGTGCGGGATGCAGCAGCTTTAAAAACCTAAGTGGGATATTAAATAATTCACGGAGCACCCAGCGGTGCAGTGAGACCCCTCGGAAGGACGGTAGGAAACGAGGCCATTCCTAAAAGCACTTACAGCCCTTCACCAGCCAGGCAGGGATCCAGGCAGCAGGGGAATACAGGGAGACGATGTCCCCACATCGCTCGAGCTGGACACGGCACTGAACCCAATGCCTTAGGATTTTAGCTTTTATATTTTTCATATATTTGTAGTCCTGTAACTCTTTAGTGCATAACTCTAAACTCCATATACAGTGTCAGCTATTTCTTTCTCATTTTGGTCAGACAAAATTCCTCTCCAGGCCTGGGAATCAAGGACACCTCACTGTCTCAGGCCCTGAGAAGTGTAAACAAAAGTGAGTTGGGCGGGAGCAAACGAGGTAAATTACTTCATTACCTGAAGCTGTAAATGGAAGATTAATCCCCAATATGCAAATGGACCGAACTTATTAAAGTGTGAAAACCTGTGACCCGTCGTCCATTTTGGGTGCAGCCCCTGGGAGGCTTTTTCTGCCCAAAATGTACCTGAAGGCCCTTCGATAAACATAACTGCTTTTTATTCCCTTAATTTTGTCTGGCCTCTGCTTTTAGGTAGCCCAAAAAGGCATCAAGCCTGCTGAAGCTCTGCCCTGCCCGGGGCCCTCGGGGCAGAGACCACGCCACCAGCCCTTCTCAGCCAGGAAATGCTGCCTTGATGCCTTAGTTCCTGCCCTCTGTCTGACAGGCCTTGGCCTGCAGACCCTTGTTCTCGCCTTACTTGGCTTTCAGGGCTTATTCCCGATGATGTTAATCTCTTAAGGAAAAGCTGTTTTCTAGCTTGTTTGTGCGTTTACACCGAAGCAGCATTTGGCAAAGCAGCAGCTGCTGGGTGTCCCGGCACACGGCCCCGGGGTGTTTTCTGGCTGAGAAAGGGGAGAGAGAACCTGCAGAGCCAGGCCCTGCGTGGGGAGAGCTGCCAGAGCTGCCAGAGCCACCGGCACCGCGGTCAGGGCTGGGCTCTGCAGGGAGGCGGCTGCTGCAGCCCTGAGGGTCTGATCTGGACAGGCTGAGAGCCTCGGTCCTTGCAGTGAAGCAGGCAAGTCCCAGAGGCGGCGTGACCCCACTGAGGGCGTCAGTGACCCCACTCAGGGCTTCAGCAACCCCGCTCAGGGTGTCAGTGACTGTGATCCTCCTCAGGGCCTCAGTGACCCCACTCAGGGCCTCAGTGACTCCACTCAGGGTCTCTGTGACCGTGATCCCACTGAGGGCGTCAGTGACCCCACTCAGGGCTTCAGCAACCCCGCTCAGGGTGTCAGTGACTGTGATCCTCCTCAGGGCCTCAGTGACCCCACTCAGGACCTCAGTGACCGTGACCCCACTGAGGGCCTCAGTGACCCTGCTCAGGATCTCAGTGACCGTGATCCTGCTCAGGGCCCCAGTGACTGTGACCCCACTCAGGGCCTCAGGGACCACGCTCAGGGCCTCTGTGACCCCACTCAGGGCCTCAGTGACCCTGCTCAGGATCTCAGTGACCGTGATCCTGCTCAGGGCCCCAGTGACTGTGACCCCACTCAGGGCCTCAGGGACCCCGCTCAGGGCCTCTGTGACCCCACTCAGGGNCTCAGGGACCCCGCTCAGGGCCTCTGTGACCCCACTCAGGGCCTCAGTGACCCCACTCAGGACCTCAGTGACCCCACTCAGGGCCCCAGTGACCCTGCTCAGCGTCTCAGTGACCCCGCTCAGGGCCTCAGCTCCCACAGGGTGCGATGGCCAGGACTGGGGGTGCTGTGGGTGCTGTGGGTGGTGGGCAGGGGCGCAGCCTGTGCAGTGCAGGATGCCCAGGGCCCTCCCCTGCCGGAGCAGGGATGGGGGATGTCTCCACTGAAGTGGGAGCCAGCAGAAGGGGCGAGCTCGTGGCCGTGTCACAGGTCACCACTGGCACAGGACAAGATGAGTCAGGCGGGTCTCAAAACATGAGGGCACGTTCACTGTGCTGGGAGGGAGATCAGACCTGTGCACCCCCCTTCCTCCTTCCCTTCTGCCCCCAGCCTCAGCTCTGCAAGGGTTAAAACGCAGATATTGCCTTTCTGCTCAGTGAACCAAGTGATAGGATTGCAGTTAATGGTAATTTGAACATGTTTGGTCAACTAGAAATACATAACTAGATTGAAACATGAAAATGCCCTACGAATTTATACAACTGATGCATTTGAACGCACTCAGCTGTTAACTTCATTGCAAGAAGGATGGGAGAAATAATTTGCAACAACCCACACATTTTTTATTGAACCTTTGCAAATAGGAATAATGTATCAAACATATCTCTGTGTCTGCCTCACACCTACAGACAGCAGCACTGCTCACGTATGAGTCAGCTGCAGCGTTCGGGATCTGATAGCAGAGGTTTTCAGATACAAAAGATCTCTCTCTCATCTGACCTTGTTCCTTTGATAGCTGGAGCTCTCCCGGCAGCTGGGGGCACACAGACACCGTCTGCTTCCCCTCCCTCCCACCTAAGCCAGGGACCTCACTCTCAAGTTTAACTTTGAGCTGCACAATGACCATCAGGCCACCCTGCTCAGCCATTCTGCTGCTTAGAGAAGACTCTGCCAGTGTCACGACCACCTGAAGAACAAAGGATCTCAAACCTCCTCCCCACTTGTACCTGCCAGCAATCCCAGCTGGATACAGTCCCTTTTTCCTAAGAAATGCATCAAAGAAATGTAAGCCATGGCTGCCTATTCCCCAGACTCCAAGGAAGGAGGTGAGAGCAGCTCTAGCTGGGATCCCACATGGAAATTCATTCCTGTGCAGAGCTAGAGGCACTGGCTGGGATGCTGCTGCCAGGACTTGTTCCTGGTATGGTTTTTCAGATCTCTCATCCCATCAGGTATCTCTTGTTCCCTGCTGGGTCTTTTCCCTGCCACTTGTCACATGCCCTGGGAGGGAGACGGAGCTCTTGGATGGTCCATTGGAACAGCCCTCACCAGCGGGTCCAAAAAGGAAAGAGAGAGGATGGAGTTGGGGCATGAGGTGAGGCTGGGGCTCAGCATCCCCCTTACTCATCAGCTTGAGAGGCTGCAGCTCAATGAGTTACCAGTAAAAGCTCCAGCTTTCAGTATTTCTACTTCACCATTTTCTCCTCTCATCTTGTTAGAGGGTGTAATTTATGTTGTGTGTGTCCATTTACCAGCCATTATATCGTAAATGAAAGAAGAGACGAAACATATTCTCTATTTAAAGCTTCCAAAATAGGCCTGATTAATATGTCCAATTGATTGTTCAGCTGTTCTGCTTGCTAATCTGCAAAAACTAATTAGACAAGTGGGAAACCAAAATACTGGGTCATTTCCATTGTGTGCTAATGAATGTTCTTCGGTTTAGCAAATGTTTTGTTTCTACCATGGAGCAAGAATAACACTGGAGATGGATCTGGCTGCCATAGAGAGAAAGCTGCACCACCAGTCAGATCCATAATTGATATATCTGAGTAGACTGGCCTACAAAAAAACAAGCATTGCCTCTCTAGGAAGCCTGTATTTGGGGCCAGACCGCAAACGAGCTTTCTGGGTTGAATCTATTAAAAAAATGTGGCACTTTAATCAGATTGCCAAGCTGACAGCCCTTCTTGCCCTCTAACATCCTCACCCCAGCTAATAAACCCTTTATGCCCCAAAGATGCCTCTCTGAAAGAGTCCGAGAGGGACTCAGGTATTCTGGAAAGATCCTCTCCTTTCCTCTAGAATTGTCTCAGAAATTGCTGCTTTCAATTCCCCATTTGCAATTTGCTGCTGAATAAGTGAATTTGCTCTTGGTATTGCAATTTGGAGTGTCTGCACATCGCATCCTTAATTGTTCCAATTACAAACGAGGCTGCTGGGAGCCATGTGAGCTCAGGCCTTTGCTACCTTAAAATGGGCGCCTAAAAGCAGGGACACTGAAAATGGATAATTCAGGTCAGAATGAGAAGCAGAGAAAGCTGTGCAGGATGGGGAGAGGAATTTGTCTGCAACCCAGCAGCCAGGAGAAGCCAAGAGCTCATCTCCAAGTTTCAGTAAGCCGAGGAGAGGTAGTTGAGATGCAAATGTATGCACTTTGTAAATAACCCTTTTACTGCAGGTTAAAAGCCAGTTTCTGGAATTACATGCAGAGGAGACAATTAGAGCAACTCCCAGTCTGTGACTCGCCTCAGATCAGCACGTGTGGCTCAGCTCGGCAGAGTAAAGAGCCCTGATCAGCTTGATCCTCTCCTGTTTGATCTGGAACTTACACAATGAATATCTAATGCCTGCGTGCTCCGTACCCAGGACTTCTTAAACTGAATAACTGATTCCATTAAAAGGGCATTAGCTCTGTACGCTCATAATTAATCTCCTCGAGAGAACTAATAGTTCAAAAGACTCTCATGGAGCAAGGACATTTTACATCGCACAGCTCGTTTTTCCTAATTGATTAATTTAAAGCGATCTCTAGAGCCACGTTCTGTGGCACAGAATCTCTTCACCCCCCACACAGGGAAAAATAAATAGCCAGCAGCTATAGCACGTTCCTCGGGTCCTGGAAAAGCAGAGCAGGAGCACAACTGTGTGGAGTCAAGGAAAGAGGTTCAGGAGCCTGAGCCTGCAGTGCTCAGGGACAGCTCGGAGCAGCAGCCCCCTCCTTTCATCCTGCAGCTCTGCTCCCTCCCCTGGCGCTCTCCTGCAGCATTTCAAAACCAAGAGAGCACTTTAAATACCCTCGCTGCCGACCTCTGCCCTTTCCCAGGCACATTCTGGAGAGGAAGGAATCTTAGCTTCAGACACGGCACAGCCGAGGCTGTGGCAGGGAGGAGGCAAAGGTGACAGCTCTCGCCTGCGTCAGCTCTGCAGCACCTGCCTGCGATGTTTGCTCCTTCAGATCCATGACATCCTCAATGAGCATCTTGTTCTTTCCCCGCTGCCAAGCCATGGATGGCCCTGGCACACCTGGCAGCCTCCAGTACCCCATCTCCCTGGGGCTGGGTATTGCCAGGACACTGGACACTGCAGGGATGCTGGGTGCTGCCGGGCTGCTGCCAGGATTCAGGCTGCCCAGGCAGTTGCTGCTCTCACATTCTGCTTTGGTTTGTATCAGGGAACCCAGCACTGCCTCGATTTGGCCATTTGCCAGCAGCGTGAGGAGTGAAGCACATCAGTCAGGTGGTTTTCCAGGGTATCCCAGCACCGGGGGTGCCAAC
Source organism: Melanocharis versteri (assembly GCA_013397845.1). Taxonomy (NCBI): domain Eukaryota; kingdom Metazoa; phylum Chordata; class Aves; order Passeriformes; family Melanocharitidae; genus Melanocharis; species Melanocharis versteri. The sequence continues at coordinate 657,444 of VZTG01004270.1, forward strand.
AGAGGGATGAGCCACCCCAGGGCAGCAGGGCTGCTGTCCCACGCTGTCCCTGACCTTTGGGCAGGACACCTCTTCCTGTGGCCACCCCACAGCCCGTGCAGGCCTGACAGAGCTGCTGCCATGCCAAGGCACGGTGGATTTGTGCCTGTGCCACAGGGCTTGGGGCAGCTGAGGGAAGCAGGGAGAAGGGGCAGCATGCCAACGCCTCAGGATGCTGCCCCGGTTCTGCCATGCCCAGGGCTGGAGCTCAGGGAGGTTGGAAACTCAAAGGGCTGTCTCCTCCACAGGAGGGGATGATTTCCTTCATCACCTAACAGGCTGGAGGACACTGATGTCACCTGAGATGATGTCAGAGAAAAAATCATCCACAAGAGAAGGCAGGAGAATTCCCCCCAACACGCTCCTGCTCAGGGCTAAACTCCCGTTCACCCAACGCCGTCTCGCTGCGCTTCCTGCTCCTCACGGAGCTCACTTCTATCACAGAGGCAGAGCTCTGTGTAGCTGATTATATCAATTACTTCTCAGAACATGGTTTTGATCCCAATATGCTTCACTGGATCAGTAAATAGAAAGCGCTCTCAGAGAAAAATGGCTTTTCTTAGAACTGGCAAAACGCTGTGGGTGCTGCTGAGAGGAACTGCCCAGCGCATACGGTGCAGCAGACACGATACATAACTAACCACGAGTATCATCTGCTAAATTGAAAACCACAATGTTTGCTGCTGGAACCAAATATTCCTGCGGCCTTCAGCCATGGCCGACCCCAGGAGAGCTCAGAGTACTGGGTGTTGCCATCATGCCCAAGTTATTTGATTAACTTCTTATAATCCGAATTAAACAAGGAGTTGTTCTTCTAAATAGTGAAGCCACAGAAAAGATGAAAACAACAAACCCTGAAATAAGTCTTTGCTGCTTAGGAGATGCTGACAGGGTGTTGTAGCAGGATCCACTGGATCCTGAGGGGATCCACTGGTGGGAGCCAGGGCTGGGGACACTGCTTAACTAGGAAGAACTCAGATGCTGCAAAACAGCCCCAAAATGGGCTGGCTAAAAGCATCAACTGCCCCTGCACTGGCTCTTGGATCAAGTGTGAAGAGTGATGGAGTGCCCTTCACAAGACCCTGTGGACTTGCAGCATGGCAAGCCTCCTGCTGCACCTGCCCAGCTTCCCCTGCACCTGCCCAACCTCCCCTGCACCTGCCCAGGTTCCCCTGCCTCCTGCCCAGCCTCCTGCTGCACCNCTGCACCTGCCCAACCTCCCCTGCCTCCTGCCCAACCTCCTGCTTCACCTGCCCAACCTTCTGCCACCTCTACCAAGGTTTTACACATAGGTTTACCAAGGTTTTACACACAGGGCATTTGAAGAAAAGTTTGAGCGTAGTGGAAAAGAGGGTTTTACCTTGAGAGCCACAGCAGCTGCTTGGCTGCAGTGCTGGTGCTGTGTATGCCTTGTTGACTGTTGCATCTTTGGCAATGATGAGAACTGGCATTGTTATTGCCATCAGCCCTGTCCGTGTGCCAAGCCCGGTAGGAAAATCTCCAGTACACCTGGAATGGTCCCACAGGGACAGGTGCCCCCTGACATGGACATCACAGAGAGCCAGAGGTACAGGAAACCACCTTTCTCATAAATAAAAAGTGTTTCAGTTGAAACCAAATCATTCATTCTGCTCAGAACCAGGTACCAGCTGACCACAGTTACAAACACCCCAAATTTCCAGTAGGACCTGAAGAAAAGACAGTCTCCAATAGCTGCAGCAAATGCTACATAATGATTTCCCGTTATTTAATTCTCTGAGAGGTTTGATAGCTTTCCATAAGTCAAGGTTTATTTGCCTTCCCTTGAATGTCACACATAATTCTTGTGGAAATGTTTATTTGCCTAATGCAACTTTTAGTGTCCAGGTTATTTATTCCTTCCATTTGTCAGCTAGAAGAAAGCCCCCCTTAGCCTCCAGCCTGATTACTTACAGTAATGCAGTGGCTTAGGCTCTTTCATCTTCTCTGTGTGACTGAAAAGCATTTACAGCTGAATGGATTATCACCAAAAAAAATCTAATTTTAAAAAGTATACTACATTTTAATATACTTTGCATTGCACGTAAGTAATCTGGGAGCTAAAAGCTAATCAGAAACTTCTATTTTGTTAACTGCGAGGATTAACTAATAAAGGGGACGTGTATGGGGAATTTCAGAGGGAAGAAACTACTGGGTTTTCATCTCTATTATTTATGTGACAAGGCCCCACAAGGCCTCGCTCATCACACCTTGCTGTGGATGCACAGGTACACAGACCAGCGTGGCCCCAAGTTCATCCGGGTGCTGAAAGCTGCTCCACAGCCCAACATCTTTCCCAACATCCCAACATCCCGACCTGGCTGCCAGGGCTGCCCCTGCCACTTCCTCAGGATTTCCACCACATGTGCAAAGGCCCTTTGCAGGTGGGAGCTTCCAGCTTGTCCCGCTCTTGTCCTTCCCCACAGCCCCCAGACTGGTGGGCCCATCACAGCCCATGCTCTGCAGTGGTTTCCCATCCACAGAATCCCAGAATCGCTGAGGCTGGAAAAGATCTCCAAGACCATCGAGTCCGAGCTTTGACCAAACCCCACCTTGTCACCACCACCAGTCCAGTTGTTCCTTGGGCACCTCCAGGGATGGGGACTCCAAACCTCCCTGAGCAGCCCCTTCCAATGCCTGACCATCTTTTCCATGATATAATTCCTCCTGCTGTCCAACCTGATCGTCCCCTGGAGCAGCTTGAGGCCATTTCCTCACATCCTCTTGCTGGTTGCCTGGGAGGAGACTGACCCCCACCTGGCTACAACCTCTTTTCCAGAGCTGGAGGGTTAGAGCCCTTCCAGCTCCAGCCAAAGCCCAGGCTCACCAGGAGCCCATGGGGCCCCGCAGGCACCCCTTGTCCCACGGGAACACACAGCCCACCCTGCCCAGGAGCCCACTCACGCATCGGCCTTCAGAACACAGACCTGGTAAGAAGAAAAATGAAAAATAATCCTGCTAGAAGAAATTACTGTATGTCAAAAATAATACTTTGCCCCCGGACTTTCTGCTCCCACTGAAAATGAATCATCTTTCGGCATTAAGCAGCCACAGCTTTGTTATTAACAATCAATACCATTACAATACACCTAAAACTTGACTAAATGCAATTATGGCACATCAAAGAATATTACAGCTTAAGGGGCTTCAAAGACTTCTCAGCAAGGATCCTGAATCCCTGGCCTTGGCTCCCTGCACCCAGATGGAGGAAGAAGTCACTTTCATCAGTGGTGAAATAAGCCAGAGCTTGGTGATGCTCAGTGACAGCATGCAGGGGCACCAGGGGGATGGACGGGGCCACAGGAGCCAAAGAACCATCCCACTGGTGTCTCCTGGCCTGGGGAGATTCATTTAGAGTCCAACACCGTGAAATTAACTCCGTGCAAAACAACAATTAGCATAACAAGGCCTCCTGGGATTCAGTAAAAAGGAGCCTGGTACAAGAGGAAATTAGAGAGTGAGAGCTCAGAGTACTGGGCTGGTTGTGGCCTCAGTCTGTCACGCTCCTGTCTTGCTACTGGACACGGAGAGGGTGATTTGGGATCGGGAATGATCTGTCTGTGGGATTGTTTTGATGTGGTATTTGTGATGCATTAAAAAACTGCAACTTAGTGCTCAATATGAGAATGAATTCGACTCTGCACGCAAGCTGTCACCTGTGCTGAGAGGTGTGAAAAAATTATGAGCTGCATTGTATGGAAACTACAAGTAGTGCTTACTGCCAGGAATAAACACAGGCATTTGAGCCGGGAAGTTGAAATTAAGTTGTGTACAAAACGCAGATTTATTTGGTGGGTTTGCGAGGAATTGGCAGATTGTACAGTTTCACCCATGGAAATCAAGGCTCCTGCCCATCATTCATGAAAATAATCACATCTATTACCCACCTCACCTACGGCTCCAGATATTTGTACATCCAAGCCCATTTGCTCCGTCCTGAGCTGGATTTAAAAGCCCAGAGGGCAGAGCCAGCACAGTGGCTCCAGCGCTGCTGGCCCAGGGCCTCGGCTACTGTGCCCTTCATTCGGGGCTACTGCCTCGAGATGATGCCCCTGAAACACTTTCAGGCTGTCAGGTGCATCGTGCTGAGCACCCTCAGCGTCCTGCCCAGCACCTCAGCCCCTCCAGCCCAGCCCGAGGAGCAGCCTGGGCTCCTTCCTCTTCCTCCCGCTGCCCCATCACCTGCAGCCGCACACAGAGCAGTTCATGTCCTGTTGGCTGTCTGTGCTCTTAACGCAACAGCACAGAGGGAGAGATGTTTCCTATTTTTAGCCTTGCACTGTGTGGAGTGTTTTCTTCTGGGTGAGCTGTCACAACACCTACTGCTCCCCGTGCCAGGCCTGCTCACACCAGGGACACCTGGGCACACGCAGAGCTGGGACAGCAAAACCTCTGGCAGTGAAGGGGCAAGCTCACACCAGCTGCAGCTTGTGCTTGTGATGCCATTCCTGCTGCTGGGAAGAGCTATTTCTGCAGGGAAAGAAAAGACAGAAGTAACATCTGAAACCTCTGAAGACTGACTGGTCTTTCTGCAGAAGCCCGCAATTCTTCCTTCCGCTGCTCAGAAAGAACAGGAACATTTTTTCCCTGAACACCGTTTTCACCATGTCCAGGCTCAGCCTCAGGCTGCAGCCCTCTGAGAGTCTGTCACCCTCACCAGAGCTGTGCCTGCACCACCACGACACCTCTGTCCCTGGCCCTGGGTCCTCCTGCACTCGTGCAGGGGGAGACCAAACAGACCCTTTGGTACCACATCCCAGTGTGTCACTGCTCCCTGTCACCCTGGGGTGGGTACACAGCAACCCACAGCAGCCCGGGGAAATGCACAGGGGGCCATGGGCACCTCCCCTGCTCTGTGCAGCCCCGAGCCCCAGATGGGCTCCTCGAGGCTCTGTTACCCACTTGCAGTGGGGTGGTCAGCAGGGTTCTTGAGTGATGGCCACTGCAGCTTCTGGCAGCCTTGGGGGCTGCCTGGGCTTCCGGATCTGATCCATTGGAACTTGGCAAAAAATTCAGTCTTTTCCAGTCAGCTTCAGACCTGAGAGCAATTATCTGGTGTGACTCACCAGCACAGGCGGGGGCTCTCCTTCTCCCCGTTCCCAATGACTGTTATTATGGCCAGCGAAATGGTCCTTCGGAAGGATCTGCCACTTCTAACTGACAGTTAATTGCTCTTGCAGCTGGAGGAGGAAGGTCACGGCACTGAGGGTTTCCAGGATCTGTTCCTTCTAATAATTCATTACTGTAGGTGGAGAGAATCTCAGTGTGCTCCAGAAAATCCCAGTCAGGTCCCTGCACCAGCCGTGGCCCCCAGAGCTGCGCACGCCGGAGGGGAATCTGCTGGGAACTCACTTCACATTTGCATTCCCTGAAATTCTGGGAGTGAATCCAGCAAGGACGGGACCCCGGAGCTCCCGGGGCAAGAGCAGCATGAACATCTCTGCTGTTTCTCACTGAAAGCACAGGGAAGAGAACCCACTTGTAAAAATCTCATTATTTTGATTTCAAATATTCCATTGCAGCTGGTCGGTCATAGAGGAATGCTTAGAATCATTTTTAAAATCAGAGTTGCCTTTTTCATGCCACAAACATGCAGGGAATATGGCATGAACCTCCTGGGTTTACTGTAATAGGGAAATTGGTGAAATCAATCAACCAGTGGGAAACACGAGATCCAGGAGAGATCTGCAGGTTGTCTAATGGAAAGCATTAGTATTTTAAAAATAACTGTTAAAAAATGCACCGACTTAAGCATCAAAATTGCTTCTATTAACACACACCGTGCTGGCCTGTTTTAACATAGTTGTGAAACCCTCTGGAGCCCAGAGCTCGCACTGCTGGGGGGTTTGCTGTGATCAGGGAAGACCCGGGCAGGGAAGTTATCGGGCATCCAGACAATTTGAAAACCTCGAGATAAAGCAGGGCTCTGGCAGCCAGCTGCCCAGAGGAGAACCTGGCCTGAAACCTTGTCCCCTGCTGTCCCCAGGTCACCCAGGTGGGACAGCAGTGGTGGCTGGGGAGGGACGAGCCAGCTCACCCCCGCCTCAGCTATTTTAAAGCACCGACCTGCAAACAAGGGAGAGGAGGATTTGCGGAGGGGCTACTGTGTAATTAAACTTTAAACATTCAAAACTAAAATTATATCTTCCTTATTGAAAACAGGCATTTAAGAGCTCACAGTCCTGGAAGCATTGCAAGGGTAATGGCAGCCACTCATTAGAGCAGACAAAGGAAGCGCGGGCTCTCGTTTGTCTTTAGTCAACTGTCTTGGGCTTGAAGGCCGTGGGGCTGGGGAGGAATGGTTCTGAAGTAATGAAAAAATTAAGGGGCTTCTAAAATTAAGCAAAATGATTTTACCTCTGATGCAGGAGGTTGATCTAAATATAAACAGAAAGAATGAAAACTCTGCTACTTATATAAAGCATTACGAAAAAATCTTAAGAACTGGTCTTTGCACTATTTTCTAATTTTTATTAAATAATTCTATTAAAATGACCAAATTGATGAAAATTGTCTTTCTCTTCCTCGGTTTTTATTAATTTGCCGTAAATGTTTTATTTCAGACCTATATTCTTGACCATTTACCTGATACCTGAACAGCCCAGTGAAACAGTGTCACTTGACAGTACCTTTTAATAATTCCATCTTCCTAAGAACATTCATATTGCAGTTTTTGATTGATTCTAAAGGTAAAACAGAAGCTCCCATCCCATCCCATCCCATCCCATCCCATCCCATCCCATCCCAGTTACCATCTCAAAGCACTCACATTTTAAGGCTTAATGTTGGGCCTCAGGAAAGGCCATTGAAATCTAAGGATAATTCCAAAGGATTTTGGATTACTAACACCCAACAGTCCAGAGTCTGCAAAATGCTCTGTGGGAGGAGACCCCACGGGATGCTCCAAGAGCAGCTCTGGGGTCCTCTCACTGCCAGAGGAAGAGCAGATCTTTTCAACAACTTCCCTGCTTGCTTCTGGCGTTGCCAGCACCGACTGGCAGTGAGCTTCCTTCTCCCCATGCCTTCTCCTCCCGCAGCATCCCCTCCCTGAGCATCCTCCTGCCGCACATCCTCCTCCCGCACCGGGACCCCTCGTCTGCACCCTGCCTCTCCGTCTGTCTGTCTGTCTGTCTGTCTGTCACCGGGAGACAGCATCTACTCTGCACCCCTCGGGGAATGAAGCAATCTACAGGGCTGGAATGGCCTTTATGGATTTTCCCTTTCCTTTGGCGAAGATTACCCGCTCGGTGCTCAGGAGCTGCGCACAAAAGCCTTAACAACGCCTATTGTTGGGGAGAAAAACATCCCCCATCCGGCTCCCATCGGCTTCATCCGAGCCCTTTGAAACCGTGATTGTGCTCCAGCACAATGAGAGAACATGATGATGCGACGGCTTCAGGGAGGAATCGAGGTGAGCATTGCATTAGGATGGAAATAAAGGATTATTTGCCTGACAAAGCAGCAAGCTGCTCTCGCTCTGCGGGCAGTTTCCAGGGTGCAAATACCCAGGTCCAGAAGCAATTTCTCCTCCAGCCAGTTCCCTTTCACTTGAGTTATGGGTTCAGCCAGGACAAAGAGAACCTATACAGGAATGTGTCTGAAATCACCAAACGTCGGCTTTGGGGCTCTGGGAAACACCTTTGCGGCGAACTTCCCTCAATTGCTCCGAAGGACTTCCCTGTTTCAAATGCATCGATATCCAGCTGTTTCCTTTCAGTACAGCCTCTACACACATCTCTCATTCTTTATTTAGTGACTTCTCACTTCTCTACCCGCAATAATAGCACATTGCATTCCCATTAATGCCGAGTTAATTCCTCACTATCAGTATCCGGAGATTTAATGATCAGTTACTTGCTTTAAAATAATTATTTTTGTTGTCAGTCATGGAATGCATGGATAACGAGAGATTCAGTGACATTATTTCTGTGCCTCACAGGTTGGCTGTGAGATGATCACGTCTCCAGCACCTCCCTGTGAACTCAGCTTTGCTGAGACACTGGAGCTGGGTAGGTCCAAGGGGAAACCTGAGCAGAGCCACACCTGCCTCCTCTGCCTCAAAAGGTTTGTGGTTTCTTTAAAAAATACCCACGGTCGTGGTAAATGACCGGACAACATAAAGTGCCCACAAAAGCAAACCAGTCTGCAGGTCCATGTGTTCCCAAATACCCGCTCCAGTCCCTCGGGTTCCCGTGCTGGGCCTCCAAGGCCGAAGTTTTCTGCAGTCAGAACACGGCAAGAACAAAGCAGCTGGAGCTTAATGAACACCCGGGCGCTGCGTTAGGATCATTCACTGACTGCTCAGCTCAACCTGCGCTCTGGGAAATTAGCCGCAGAATTCATTTTCTCAGGGAATGTCAGTTCAAATCCTGTGCCTGTTTCTGAGAAACAGTTTCATCTCCCACAATGCCACTTAGAAGAAGCAGGAGAACATTATTCCTTGAAAGCAGATGACAGGTCTCTGTGTGCGGCTCGTGTTAACAGCACCCGCTCTAACCGCGGGAGAGGATGCTTGGGGCATCCATCCCAGCCCTGTGGGCAGCTGCTGAACAACCTCTGCCTCGGCCCTGCACGGCCCATCCTGCCTCCCTCGCACCCCTCAGCATGGCCAGGCACCCCAACGTGCCCGTCACCCCTCCGTGCCTTTCACCTCTCCGTTCCCTTCACCCCTCCGTTCCCTTCACCCCTCTGTGCCCTTCACCCCTCTGTTCCCTTCACCCCTCCGTTCCCGTCCCCCCTCTGTGCCCTTCACCCCTCCGTGCCTTTCACCTCTCCGTTCCCTTCACCCTGCGAGGAATGAGGGATTTGTCTTTACAAACCAGCTGTGGGTCCGCTGGTAGATAAAACTAGCACTGAGAGGTAAAAGAAACGATGGCAAGGATTCCACTGATTGAAGAATGGAATGAGAGAGATTTGTCTTTACAAACAAACTGTGGGTCTGCTGATAGATAAAACTGGATACTGAGAGATGAAAGAAACAATGGGAAGAACTGTAAATTCCATAGGAATTCCACTGACTGACACGAGAAAAAGAAAAAGGGGGGGGTTATACCTGTATACATTAGAAGGGGGTCTTAGGTGTTAGGTGTTTAGGGGGGTCTGTACCTCTCAAGTACCTCAGCCAATGCAGAAAGAGAGAGGGAAATGCGGCCAGGAAATTGGGATAAAAAGGAGGTTGCATCCTCCAAAAATTTGAGAGACCTCATGGGAAATCCTCCATAACCTCTCCCTTATTCAAATAAAGTTACAGGACTCCTCTGTCTCATTTTTGGACATACAGCTCTGGTGTTTGTAGATTAATTTTCCTGACAATCCCACCGTGCCCTTCACCTCTCCGTGCCCTGCAGCACCGCCCCACACATTCCCAGCTCCTCACTGCTAAACTGTTCCAACCCGTTCCAACCCCAACACCCTTCAACCCCCCCTCTTTGTTAAAGAGAGATTTGGCCGCAAGAAGCCTGACAGCCCCTTCATCCCAGCCCCAAGGGGTGAGAATCGCTGACCCTGAGAGTAAAATGCTTAAAATCATTGCTGACTGCTCTGGTGGCAGCCGATTACACGCAAATTTCTGCTCGGTGATTAATTTAATCGTGGTAAACGGTTCCGCTGCTCTTTTTGGGGGAGCTGATGAAATAAGGGAATTCAGCTCTTTTCTGAGTTACATTCTTGAAAAGCGAATTTTTGGCTCAAAGTGAAAGTTTAATTTAATTACAAGATTAAACTCCCTTGTACTGGAAGAAGCAGGGCTTCCTTAAAAGTGTCAGGAGAGCAGCCATGGCACAGCAACAGCCCCGTGGCTCCCGGGCTGCCAGTCCCAGAACTTAATCCAGAATGGCAAGCGCCGAATAAAATGAAAACCCTGCAGTCTGCTCCTGCTCTTTACTCATCAGCGTAATGTGACTGAACAAAGGAGTAAATTACCCGTTCCTTCATAGAAATCTCTGTGGAGGAAAACTTTAATTTGCTGGATAAAGTACACCTTACAAATTGCTGATCTTTTAAATACTGGTTTGGATGCTCCTCCGGCATTTCCAAGGGTGGAGAGCACACCTCAACAAAGAGCCCTGGCAGAAACTGGGTGAGGACACCAGAATCAGCAGGTCGTGGGGCCCAGCCTTTACCTGTGGTTCCCATCACTCCTGTCCTCTGTGGCAGGTCAGAGATCTGATTTTCTTTAAGGCACCCAGGCTCCTCCTTTTCACATTAACCAGCCGGATAATGTGATGGATTTCACTGCTCCACAGGCCAAGAAAGCTGCGCTCCTTCCCAAAATGCCTCAGAGCTGCATAAAACCATCATCAGAAAAGGTAAAAAAAGTCACAAACAATTATTTATCGACTTATAGTTTAAGAAAATGTTGTTTCCTCTCACTACCAGAATAAAATGAGATCCAGGCTCTAATGCTATTGCTCCTACTCTTCAATCAATAACTTCCACAATAACTCAGCCTCACTCACCCCAGCCCACATTTCCAGCCTCATTTCTCAGTGCTTTTGACGAGCCCTGGAGAATAAAAGGATGCGGAATTACACCGACCATATTACACACAAGTGATGTGAAAAATGCCTCAGCCCCTGGCACCCAGCTGCTCGCTCAGTCGATAAATCCAGCAGCGGTTTCTGCTTCTTGCGGGGGCCACACCACACCTGGAAAGCACCATTTCCTTCCTCAGAGCAGGTGTCGGGTGGGAGGTGGTGGCCAGGGGCGTCGGGAGAGCCCGGCTCACACATGGCTGGGCTGGTGATGAGGGTCATCATTGCTAAATGCCAACCATGCTCCTGATTTCCTTCTCAATCTTGTTTTCAAGCTCGTCACATTACAGCAGGTCCTTGACTCACAGTGACATTTACAGTTCTGCAGTGTGCCATCCCATCACACCTTCATTTATTTTGATAGTCTGAGGTGATCAGTGCTGGGATCCACCTGTTTCTCTGTTAACCAAGAGGCTGGCAGGGAGAAATTCCCCTCCTGCCCCACTGCTCATTTTTGGAGTTCCGGCAGGGAGCTCACCGGGAGAAATCAGGAAGCCTGTAATTAATAAGTTATTCCAATAATTTAGATTTTCTGAAGCACTTAGCTCTGATTCTGGAAGGTCTCAATCATCTCCCAGACCACGTCAGAGTCAGAGCTCATTGTACCCTCTGATCAAAGTCCATCATCACCTGAGCATCACTGCCCTGGATTTGGCTCACCAAAAGCTACATCCTCTCCTCTATTAATGTCATTAATAATTATGGAAAAAAATATACCTCAGCTAGGGATAAAATAAATATGTGAATAAAAGACAGATCTAATAAACCTGGACAGAATTTATGATTTTCTCAGCCATTGCTTTGCTAGAGATAATGTTGCGCAGTAAAGCTGATTTGCTGGATGAGAACCATATAATTTATCCTGTCAGGGAACATAAGAAATCTTGTCTATGAAGGGGATGACTGATGGGCTCATGGAAACTGGCAGGGAAGCAAATAAAATAATTTTGTCTGTTAAAAATATCTAATTATCATGTCCTTGTTTATGACAACGCACACGAGTGAGGACTGTGTCAATACCTATAACAGAGATTTCTGCTTTGTGCTGAAACTTTCTTTTCATTTCAAAGTTTGAGGATTTTTAAGGCTAATAATTACAGCTGTTAGCTCTTTGCTCTGATGTGAGAGCTTACCCCGAAGAAAAAGCTCTGGTACCTGAGCTGACACCACTTCCCTCTGCCAGGTGTGCTGGGAATTTTGAAAAGCAGGAGTTCAGGTCAGCTCAGAACAATCAAATCCCCATGAAACAGCGTGTGGCTGTGCTGGGTGCTTGGCTGCTTCTGTCATGTGCCTGTACAAGCACTTGCATAGACAGACACGGCTGCTTGGCCATTCCCATCACAGATCTCAATGGCTCCCAAAAGGCTTTGCCATTTTGGCTGCCTGTTTTGGCACATCCATCTGTCTGTCTGTCTGCTTGTTCTGCTCCCCTGGCGGGAGCCACGGCGCTGCCAGGAATCCAAGCTCCTTGGGAAGGTGAGGATGTGACCTCTCCCAAGGACACCACACCGTCACTGAGCTTCAGGGTGTCCATTCTCCCTGCTCCTCTCCCCACTGCTCTTGCTCCAGCTCACGGGGTCCCCAGGCTGGTGCCAGAAGAGCTGTGAGCAAGAGGGAGAGGAGAAACAAAGAGAAACAGAGAAGTGGAAAAACGATGACCCAATGAGAAGAGCTGTAAAAATCAGTTTTCTGGAATTCTGTGAAGAGAAATAAAAAATACGTCTTAAAAGCCACTGCAGCTGAGAGCTGGAAAGGTCACAGATGTGCATTTCCCTGTGCTGGAAGCTCTGCTAATCGCTGTTTAACAGGGTTCACTGGTGAGGAATGGTTTCAGTGGCAGGGCTCGTTCCTCACTGGGAAGTGCAGACCTGGGTTAATAACACCCTATTCTGCACAAAATTCCACTTCACTGGAGCATGTGTGAAAGGGGCTTTGATTTGAATGAGGATTGATACCCGTCCTGCAAAGCAGGGCGCCTAACCAGCCACAAACCGAGGTGTTGGTTCCCAAACCCGTGCTAAATGGCAGCGTCTCACCAGGCTGATTATTCTGCGATAATCTGAGGGAAAGGGCTGAGCTCCTCTGCCCAGCAGAGATTCACTGCCTGGTCGTAAAGCCTGCCTGAAGCTGGAGCTTCATGTAGGGGCTAATTGGCGTAATAATGTCTGATAAACTGCGGACAGCTCAGCGCGGAGCTGCCTCTGCAGTCCAGGGGAGAATCCTGAACATCCTCCTGCCCTCCCGGGAGAAGGGGTGGGTGGATGAGTCCCCCAACCTCTGTGAGGCCAGAACTCCTGGCTGGCCTGGCCTGGGGCTGCGGTGGGACACCCTGGACAGCTCTTTACAGCCACCCCCCATTGCACTGTGCCGCTGGTGCTGGACCAGAGCGGGACCAGCCCGGGGAAGCGAGGTCAGGCCCAGGCAGGCCTGGCGGGGAGATGCTGCCGGCACAGTGATGGTGCCTTGGAGTGGCTGCCCCGAACAGAGGCTAGACNTGCACAGGCGGCGAGAGGGAGCCCACGCTGGCACCGACCCAGTGTGGGTGCTCTGCTGGGCAGGGCAGGGCTGGCAGCTGCCCCCAGAGTCCTCACTGCCGGCGCTGTGAGGAGCTGTGGCACTATTTTTAGAATGTGCACTTATTTTGGCATCTGTTTTCTCTGTATTGCCTCTCTTACTTTCACATCAAAGCAGAGAATGACACGGAGGTGCTGTGCTGTCCTCACCCAGATGTCCTGATGCAGGATAAAACGCCGCAGGTGCTGCGAGGTAAAATGCCAGGAGAGAAACTGAAAATAATAAACAGCTACAACAGTGCAATAAATAAAGGAGATTAAATCCAAGCAAAATCAGGTGGCATTTATGTAGAGCATCTTCTTTGCAGATTACTCATGTAGAAAATGTGTCCACATCAGCACAGACCTCAGTTTGGCTCCAAGATTAGATAATACTCAGGAAAACAACTCTCATAATTCTGTGTTATGTGCTCCAGAGTGAATTCTGTTGGTTTCCAGAGACACTTTTGCACACAGCTGCATGCAAGGACACAGACAGAACTGTGTCCCTCCAGGTGGAGTCTGGGCTGGGCAGGAGAGGAGCAGGCACAGCACAGGTGTGGACATGGCCCAGAGTCACCTCCCCAGCCCCAGGAGGGAAGGTCATCTCACCCCAGGTTATTTTATTCTGGCAAGCACTCATTAGGGTTCAGCTTGTGCTAATTACTGAAGCATCACTTTCTAGTTTGGTAATGTCACCTCCCATGGCATCAGCACCATCCCATCAGTGCTGCCCACTAACGTCCTGGGCTCAGAGCAACCCTGCTCAGCTCAAGGTCAGGGTATGGACCTTCCCAGGAGACCAGCCCTTCATTACATGGTTGCAGAGTTTAACGAGGCTGGAGCCTCATCAACGTCTTCGAGCACCACCAAGATGCTGAAAATCTGGACACTCTATGAGCAGTAAAATCACATCATTGCTGTCTGGCTCACAGCAAGACACTCCAGGCCATTCTTCTTGGGAATCTCTTTGGAAAGTGTACTTTGTGGTGATAAGGGCCATAGCTGCTTTATTTCCTCCCTCTCCCTGCTGGTTTTGGCTCACGCCCTGTGTGGCTCTTTGTGTCATTTTTATAGTGACTTCTAACAGCCTTAGTGGAGGGAGTGTGATTTACTGCGAGAGACAGGCTGGCTTTTGTCAGAGCTGAAGTGGAAATGTTCCCATTGTTGAGACTTGATGGCACTTAGCTAAATAAAATCATGTGGAAAACGAGGAAAACACAGATACTCGCTTTGTATTAAATAATAATTTCTTCCTCAGAACACTGTTGCTACTCAGCATTTATATCCTCCTGCGGCTGTTGTGTGAGGACTTCAAACGCTGCTGCATGTTCAGACCTCTGCTGAGGACACGCCACCCTTGCTAAACGACAGACACCCTCTGGCTGGACATCCCTGTGTGCTCCCACACAAATTCTGGTGACCAGCAGCCGTTCCAGCCCTCGCCTGCTGCCGGGTCCCACCCTGCCTGGGGTCCCTAGAGCTCAGCCCTGCAGCAGGACCACGGCCAGGCTCCAACCTGCCCTTTGCCTGCACAGTGTCAGAGCAGGAGGAGCTGTGCGCGTGCTCGTGTCGATGCCTTAGGATTTTAGCTTTTATATTCTTCATCTATTTGTAATCCTGCAATTCTTTAGTGTAGAACTCTAAACTCCATACACAGTGTCAGCTACTGGTTTCCTGTTTTGGTCAGACAAAACAATTCCTCTCCAGGCCTGGGAATCAAGGATACCTCACTGCCTCAGGCCCTGAGAAATGGAAACAAAAGTGAGTTGAGGGGGAGCAAACTTGGGGTAAATGACTTCATTACCTGAAGCTGTAATTGGAAGATTAACCCCCAATATGCAAATGGACCAAACTTATAAAAGTGTGAAAACCTGTGACCCATCGTTCATTTTTGAGCGTAGCCCCTGGGGGGCTTCGTCTGCCCTAAATGTACCTGCAGGCCCTTCAATAAATAGAACTGCTTTTTATTCCCTTAATTTTGTCTGGCCTCTGTTTTCAGGTAGCTCCAAAAGGCATCAGTGTCCCCCTTTTTGCACAGCCTGGGATGCTCCAGCTGGGCCAGGCACCCACCCGGGGCCCACCAGCCCATCCCCTCTGGAACACAGCACTAGCACGGCTGCAGTCAGGTACCCAGGACAAGAAGAAAGAAAATCCAATTAAAAGATCCACTTGCAGATGGACACTGAATCAGAGTTTCATAAATAAAAGCTCCATTTCCTCCTCCTGCCCTGGCCACGGGGCCCAGCTTAGCCGTGACCCCCCGAGGCAGAGGCTCCTTTTACCTGTCCTGGGCTGTCAATCTCCCCCTCATTACAGCCAGAGCTGTATGTCAAAGGTGGCAGCTCCCTGCTACTAAATTCCACCCCTCGGAGCACACGTTCCCCGCTCTGGCGCTTCATGTTCGTTAAGGTTCATTTTCAAAGTCACTGCAGCCCGCACTCTCAGTGAGTGCAAATGCCAAGCTTTGCGAGAGATGAGGGGAAGGTGGGGAAGGTACCACCACCATACCCTCTTTAAAAATTGATAAAAATAAGATTAACAGATGCCTCTGGCTGTGAGACTCCAGTGCTGGAGCATCGTGCCCGCGCTCAGCACATCTCCATGGCAACTCGCATATGTGGCCTGAATAGATGCGTCAGGAAATTCGGGGTTCTCCCGGATTTCTGGGGTGGCTTGGTTTGCTCAGACCTTGCCCCCACAGCTGTGGCAGTAGGCAGGTGGGCAGGGGAGCTGGCAACACAGCCTCGGGGAGCAGTGGTGGGGCCTGTGGACTTCGAAAACCACTATTTCTGCTGGAATTACCCGAGTAAATCAGATTTGCAGGCTTGGAAGCAGGGAGGTGTGGCAGGGAGAAGACTGGCTTCGTGGGTGGGACTGGGCAGGCATGAGCAGCATCGTGTCAAATCCCAGACACAGACTCCAGTTCAGGGCTGGATGAGTGGGAAGATGGTCCCAAGGAGCCAGGGAGTCCAGTCCCTCCCAGCTCCACTGCAGTGCCAGGATGTGGGTACACCAAGGGCCCTCCTCCTTCCCACCTTCATCCTCCAACACACCCACCAGAGCCTGGCTGGCTGCTACTCTCCACCTGCACACAGCACAGCACGGCTCCACCTGGGTGGAAATATTCCATTTGATGCTCCACATCCCCTTTTCAACATTTCATCTCCCGCCCTCCTGCTGCTCCCTGCAACTGGAGCAGCCTCCCACCTTCACCACCCCTCAGCCAGCCCCTTCCCTTGGCCTCGGCCCTGCACAGCCCTTGCTTTGAGCTGCCTTTACCCCACAGCAGGAACCCATGGCAGCACCACACGTGTTCCCTGCCCTGAGCCCTCTGTCCCCAGCTCGGATTTCTTTCCACCTCCTTTTTCTCACCATGTTATAACTCTGCACCTATAGCACAAGTGCAACAGCTCCTCTTTGGGGAGATATTTGGGGTGCAGCTAGTGAAATCAGAGGAGCCATTTAATCCTCATGAAATTTCCAGCACAAGACCAAAAAAAGCCCCAAGCGACAGAGCAAAGCCATGGGAAAGCTTCCAAAATTACATTCCCAAGTCAAACCAAGATTATTTACTTCATCCCAGCCTTGGCCAGCAGTATTTCCTTTGTTTAACATTCACGTCCATCCAAACTGCCCTTTCCTCTGGAGGCTTTACCTTCCTCCTGACGAGGACTCACGTTCAGTTCAGCACAGGCTAACGAGCTCAGCTCCCTCCTTTCACCTGTGAGAGCTCAGACATTGACAGTGACCAAAGAGCAGAGCTGGAGCTGAGCAAGTCAAGTTAATTCTGTTACAGAGAACAACATTGATTTGTTGTCGCAAAGCATTTGTTACCTGAGCAGCGTTTCCAGCTGAAAGGGGAGGATGGAAAAACCCCGCTGGAGTTTAGAGTTTTTGCAAATTAGCCAAACTTTGGTTTATGACTGAGAACACGGCTCTCCAGCAGGGAGAGACAGAATCTGCTGATGTCGGTGCATATTCCCCCGATAATGATGCATCTCTCAGTGAGGATGAGCACAGCAAAGCCAGCGTTCTCACACCAGGTGGTGTTTTCTCTTCCCCCTTTGCAAAGCCCATCACCAGTGGCTGCCTGTCCATCCAGGCTCTGCCCTGTGCCCCTGTGATGGCTCTGGCCGTCCCAGCAGCACTGACCATCCGCTGGGAGGGATTCCCTGAATGCCTGGTCCTGTTCCCAACAGTGTCCATAGGGACAAACTGCAGAGCAAACTGCTTCTTTCAGGCTAAGAGACTGTCCCAGGGGCTGGGGAGGGGTGCAGAGCCCACGACAGGGCATGGACTGAGAGCCTCCTCGGAGAGGGGGAAACGCTTCTCCCCTCCTGGCCCTGTGGTCCCCTGTGTTCTGCAGAGAAGTTACTTTTGCTTTCAAGTTACATTTATTTGAATGTAAAATCCTCAGCTTAAATTGCAGCAGGTTTTGTGATATTTAATATCCAAAGCTGGGAAAGGTCATGTCTGCCTGAAAATAAAATGAGGTTTAATCTGGAGATTGTGTGTGGCAGGTTTTTTATGAAAATTTGGTTTAGAAATAGATCTTAAATCCATAAGGTCACCGAGAGGAAGGTTTTTCTTTCTCAAAGACTTATCACTCCCATATCTCAGAGGAGCAAAGGATAATTCAAAGAGGAAAACAAAATCCTGTGACTTCCCTTCTCTTTATTTCTGCACCTGCACCCAGAACGCTTGCTTCTACATCCATTCGTCATACTCCTCCTCTTCTGTTTATTTGAATATGTGTGTTTAGGGCGTACCAAATATGATACTTTGGTTGCATTCCTCCAGGATTTTAATACTGTTTGTCAGTACCTTCACGTTGAGTTCATGACAGCACATACCACAAAGCAACCTTAAGAGCACCCAAAGAGATTTTTTCCTAAAACCCCAAATGCTAAACTTCATTTTTTGTCCTCAGTAGCACCCTCAATCCTCCTGCCTCCTGAGGATCCACATCCAGCAATCCCACTCTCTGGACATGGCTGTGGCATAGACACACTTCCACAGCTCTGCTGCCAGCTCCAGGCTCCTCTGCCCAAATCCTGTACTGCATTAGTGCAAATTCTTCTTGCCTCCTGGGCTAACAGAGGGGTCCCTGGGGGTATTTAACCACTGATGTTCTCAACAGCAGAACCAGAGGATCACACAGAACACGAGGCTCCGTCACAGGGCAGCGTGAGGGCTCCCTGCACCTAGCCCTTGAGTCGTTGTGCAATGTGGGATCAGAAACCAAGCCTGGCTGTGCTGGGTGGGCTGTGCTGTGCTCTAACAGTGATGCCTTGTCCATTAGGCTACCTGGAACAGAGGCTGGACAGAGTTAAAGAATAAAATAGATATTTATTGAAAGGCCTTCACAGGACACACCTTGGGAGTACAAAAGCCTGGCCAAGACTACAGCTAAGATGGACCCCCANTAGCACTGTACATGAAGCCCAGAGTTACAGACACACTAATGCAGTATAAAATCTAAAAAATATGAAAGTTAAAACTAAAGGTATCAACAGTGTCACTGTTCTCCTCGTGGCTGTGCTGAGCACACGCAGAGCTGCCATGTCCTGACGCACACACAGACACACTGAGAGAGGACAGCACTCAGCAGAGGCACGGAGAGGAGCATGCAGCTCTCTCTCCCCCAGACCCATCCCACCAGCCCCAGGGGCTGCCCCTGGCCTCCAGGTGATGCCCTAGATTTTAGCTTTTATATTTTTCAAATCCTGTACTGCATTAGTGCATGATTCTGAACTCCATATAAAGTGTTAGTTAACTGTCTTCACATTGTGGTCAAAGCAATCCCTCTAGGCCCTGAAATTCAATGACACCCGACAGCCTCAGGCCTCGAAAAGTATAAACAAAAGTGAATTGGGGAGGGAGCAAACTGGGAGTAAATGACTTCCTTACCTGAAGCTGTAATTGGAGAATTTACCCCTGATATGTAAATGGACCCAACTTATATCTGTCTGAAAAACTCATAACCATTGTCCATTTCGGGTGTAGCCTCTGGGAGGCTTGGTCTGCCCTTAATGTACCTGAAGGCCCCTTCATTAAATACATCCACTTTTATTCTTTTAACTTTATCTGGCCTCCGTTTCTAGGTAAGCCCAAAAAAGGCATCACAGGCACCCAGAGCACTGGACAGAGCAGAGCAGGATGGTGGGACCACGACTGGGGCCAGCATGCATCGTGCCTCCCCAGCCCCAGCCTGGGGGCCCCAAAAGACAGGCTGAGTCCTGCCCACCCCTGGGGATCACCTCCCTGGGCTCTGCTGAGCCTTCGGCTGCCCCAGCTTTCCTGTGCACGTGCAGTCTCTGACCCATCAAAAGCACTTGGGAAGGAAACCCTGCTCTGGCCAAATTCGTGTGTGAGCAGCAGTTTCTGGGGCTGCAGCCTTTCCCTTCCAACAGAGCTTCCCCCCAGGTCCCCAAGCCCTTCAGCTGTGAGAGGCAGGTACACATCTGCTCCCACAGCTGAGCAGTTTACCAAACCTTTTACTGGTATTTCTGTCGTTCTGTTTGATCTTGTTAAGAATCAAAGAAAGCAATTACGTCCTTAATCTTGTTCTATAAAACTGTAGCTACAGATAAAAACCACCGTGGGTAACACGTACCAGAGCAGGAACACAAACAAGAGAGTAAAAATGACAACTCATCTTTGATGCTTGACTCCAGACACCTAGAAAGGAGCTTCAGAACTCCCTGGAACTTCAGATCCCTCTAAGACAGCTCGAGTGCAAGCTGTAAACTCACGGGCTTTTTTCTGGCACTTGTGTACCAAGAACAGAAAGTATCAGCAAGGCCTAAAGATAAGGTTTTCTTCTAATTCTGGATACACTTACTAATACAAGTAGAGATCTGTGAGATTTCAGGGCCCAAAGGGAAAGGAAAACAGAAGAAAAGCAAGAGCTAGGAAAGGAATTCCAGCTTCATAAATACAGGGAAGAGATGAAGCTCAAGGAGTTATGTGCACAGCATTTGGTTTGCTGAAAAAATATTGTTCTCACCTTGGGAGAAATCCAGCACACTGGAAGCTCTGTCTGGGACTTAAAAATCTCGCTTTAGCATTACAAGGCCTATTCCAATCCCGTAGCAGAACTTGTTTGGCATCTGTGTTGTTCTTTGGGGCTTGTGTGAAGTGGCTCCTGACACAGCCCCAGTGGGAAGCCAAGTGAGCAGCACCGATGATATTTACTTTTCACTAAGCACCTGAATCCTTGCAAAAATATCTGCTCTAAAACAAGAATTACTGCAGAATAGGAATTCGTTGTTCCAGGTGGTTCCAGACACCCAGGGTCCTGGAGCTCTGATGGGAAGGGCAGCACTGCCTGGGGACACACCAAGCCAGCCCCACGCAGCCCCCTGGGTGGCCTCAGCTGCCACGTCCCTGTCCCTGCTGGGTTGACAGAGTGGGCAGAAAGCCACAGTTTGACTGTTACAGGGGAGGGAAGGTGGGGACAGGTGTCCCCTTTAAAACAACGAATGGAGATAGCTTAAACCCATTCCTGTTCCCGAAGAGATCATGCATAATTCAGTGATAACGGAGGCTTAAAGCCAAATGTGCTCAGCCCTCAGAGCTCAGAAATCACGGAGGGGCTGCACCCTTCCAAGAGCCAGCAGCTGGAAAGCGTTTGCCGTGGGGAGCTGAGGCCATCGGCACGTGGACCAGGTCCAGGGAAAGCCTTGGGAACCTGAGAGACTTCAGAACATCCCCCATCAGCTCCGTGTGCCTGGGGCTGTCGGGACTCGGGTCTGGCAGCACCAGATCCAGCTCAGCCGCTGCAATTCCATCCCCATCTCTGGACCACCCATCCAAGCACCCTCCTTCCCACTGTGACCATGCAGCCCATTGCCACCCCCCAGATCCCCTCTCCTCCTGGCCACTGCTGCATCCTGCGGGGCAGCAGGACAGCAGGAGGACCCCGTCACACGGCTGAGCCCAGCAGGCCAGCAAAGCATTAAAATCAGCATTTGGAGAGGAAATGTGACACCTGGTTATTACACGACGTAATGGAATCAGCCAAGTGGTAAATGTAGCTTTTAAATAGGTTTTGTGCTCCCCATTAGCTCGTCTGATGCTGATTAGTTCTGACGGGGAAAGGGCTGGGCTGCAGCTTTTCCAGTGAGGCTGCTGCCGTGCCTGGGGCTGGCAAGCCGTGGGACCACTGAGGAGGTGAGCAGGACTCACCTGCAGCATCCTGCAGCATCCTGCACCCATCCACAGAACCCCAGCAGCTCCAGCACCTGCCTGCCCCAGCTGCTGGCCGTGGGGGGCTGGCTCCAGCACCCCACGTTTAGCCAGAGGTGCCCTCAGGACAGCAGGCACAGAAAGGGAGCAGCAGCAAACAGCAGGCACAGTTCAGGGGGAACTTCTGCTGTTGTGGGATTTCAGTGAAGGGAAGGCACACGCCAATGCTGGCGAGCCACAAACACCCAGCACCAGCTCTGGAGGGCTCCAGCCACCCACCACAAGTGATTAGTCTCAAATCAGGAGTCTGTTTCATTTAAACAAGTAAATATTACTGCTTAGTATTTACAAAACGCGAGCAGGTGGGAAGGAGCACATGGCAGGAGGTGCTGGGCAGCCTCGTAGAGCCTGTCCATCCCCACAGCCCTCCTGGGCAGTCCTGCTCCTCACTCCCACCCCGGGAATGATGCCTTAGGATTTTAGCTTTTATATTCTTCATCTATTTGTAATCCTGCAATTCTTTGGTGTAGAACTCTAAGCTCCATATACAGTGTCAGCTGCTGCTTTCCCGTTTTGGTCAGACAAAACAATTCCTCTCCAGGCCTGGGAATCAAGGGCACCTCACTGCCTCAGGCCCCGAGAAATGGAAACAAAAGTGAATTGGGGAGGAAGCAAACTTGGGGTAAATGACTTCATTACCTGAAGCTGTAATTGGAAGATTAACCTCCAATATGCAAATGGACCAATTTATAAAAGTGTGAAAACCCGTGACCGGTCGTCCATTTTGGGTGTAGGCCCTGGAGGGCTTTGTCTGCCTGAAATGTACCTGAAGGCTCTTCAATAAATAGAACTGCTTTTTATTCCCTTAATTTTGTCTGGCCTCTGTTTTTAGGTAACCCAGAAAGGCATCAAACAGGGGTTCACCCCTCACCCTGGCTCCAGGGCTCCAGCCCAGTGTTCCCCACGGATGCCCAGCCCGGTGGGAAGGGGATGGGTGGGCTCAGCCCCCTGACAGCCACCTCTGCTCTGCTCCCAGTGACTCCCTGGCACACTCCCAGCAGCCCCCAGAACGCAGACTGGAGACAAACCCGTCTGCTGGGCACGCCAGGCCCATCTATTCTCCTTGAAGGGAAACAGAAATGTGAATGATACAATCTGGAAGCATCATCTCTATCACTGCTTTCTCCTCAAAGATCTGGGTTTGGGAGGGATTTCTGTTCTGTGTGTTTCACACTGACCTGGGCCATCCTCCCCTCCTCCTTGGGGAGGGATCAGCCAGTCCCAAACTCTGAGATTTAGGGAGAAAAAAAAGGACACCGAGGTCTTCTGCCATTGATTCCACTATCAGCACGTGTGAGCCCTGTCACAGGTTTATCCACTGCTGTTACTCTGCATTTTTTTTTCCCAGCTAAACAGGGCTTGTGAAAGGTTTTATCTCCATTCACAGTTTGTAATAAAACCAGAGCTCAGATTGCCTCATTGCTTTACTTCATCCTCCAAGCTCGCCAGCATTCCTCAGATTTTCAGAGTGACCCAGCAACTGCTTTTATTCTTTTCACTTGCAGTCTGTGTTCTCATGTTTTCCCAGGATAAAGCTTATTAAAAATGCATAAAGAATAGAGGCTTATGGAGAAAAAATGCAAAGAAACATATTCTAGTTAATTGGAATTTGGAAAGTGTTGTACTATCACAGGTTTAAAATCCAAACCAGATTTCCAAACCCAAGCTGGTTCCATTTGCTTTGGCCCAAACCCTGTTTTTAAGAAAAGTGTTTAACAAAAGTGTTAAAGGAAACATCAAGTCTGAGTTTCTTAAAATTCTGCAGTAAAGATGTTCAAAATGAAAAAGCCATTTTGATTCAACTTGTCTGACTTCCAGGCTCAATGGTCTTGGGATAAGTCTTCCCATTCCCAGTGCAGGGGCAGGTTTGTTCCTTCCCTGGAAAGGAGAATCCTCAAATGACAACAGCAGCAAGCTTGTGAGTTCCTTTCCTCTGTAAACAGTCCATCATTTCTCAGTAAGACTTCACAAAAGCCAGTATTTTAATTGTGCTGTAAGACCATTCAAAACAATCATAAAAATTCATGGATTTATTTCCTTTTAAAATGAGAACATTTATTCAGAGTAAGTAAAAGCCCCCTTTGCCTCGCAGGGGGCTGAGCACAGAAATTGCTTTTTTAGGAGAGTAACTCCAGCTCTTTATGCAAACGCTGATGTATGGCTGAGGCACTGGGTATTTCCATTGCCTGTTTATGAGCTTACAAGCCTAAAATCTCCCTGTTCAATCCAGTACAAGGCATTGCCCTACAGGTGGGGAGGGCATTCTTAACTGGATACTGAACCAGCAGCTCAGAGAAGCAATTGCAGCAATGCCCAGAGAGAGCCCAGCCTTCAGTGCCAGATGTGCACACACCAGCCTTCAGTGCCAGACGTGCACACACCAGCCTTCAGCGCCAGCTGTGGACACAGCAGCCCTCAGTGCCAGCTGTGCACACACCCCCCCCTCAGTGCCAGCTGTGCTCACACCCCTTAGTGCCAGATGTGCACACACCAGCCCTCGATGCCAGATGTGCTCACACCCCTCAGTGCCAGATGTGCACACACCCCTCGGTGCCAGATATGCACACACCTCTCGGTGCCAGATGTGCACACACCCCTTGGTGCCAGCTGTTCACACACCCCTCGGTGCCAGCTGTGCACACACCCCTCAGTGCCAGATATGCACACACCCCTTGGTGCCAGCTGTGCACACACCCCTTAGTGCCAGCTGTGCACACACCCCTCGGT
>VZTG01004270.1:683450-702024 GCA_013397845.1 Melanocharis versteri
CACACCAGCCCTCAGTCAGTGCCGGCTGTGCACCCCCCCCTCGGTGCCAGCTGTGCACACAGCCCTCAGTGCCAGCTGTGCACACACCCCTCGGTGCCAGCTGTGCACACACCAGGCACCCCAGCCAGCAGCCCCAATTCCCCAGGAAACCTCTGGCTGGAGTGATTTGCCAGTGCGTGCACTTGAGAGACTTGAAAAGAACAGAAGGAAATATCAAATAGCCCATCGGTTTTAGTTTCATTGTCTCTATAAACCATCTCTAGCAAAGACCTGCAAGCAATAATCCCCAAATTTAATAGATGCGCTGCACTTTTTAACCCTTGCTTACACAGAACAGAGAATAACACGTGGTATTTATTACTTCTGAATTTATTCCTGAGCATCAAGGCTCACTCTGTGCTGACACAGGACCCTCTTCACTTCCACTTTAAATGTCTTTTAGCTGCTGTGTTGGAGTTTCAAGTGTTCCCTCTAATTTACCGTATTTGTGCACAATAATTGCTATTCCTACTGCACTTAGCAACACTCTTTGAGAAGGAAGACGCACAAGCCACCGTGTACTCACCAGAATAAGTTTTTGCACAGCAATATTTGAGGTCTCCTGAAGTGCCAGTTGCTAAAACCCAGCCTAAATGTGCCAACACAGCAAACCCTGAGCGGTGCTTATAGGAGCCGGAAATGCAACGCTGCTGCAAGGAACACTGGGTTTAGCTGAATGGCTCCATTCCTTCTAGCCACTTCTAGAAACACGAATTTTAAAGTGATTATTCCAGCAGTATGTAGCACTGCACAAAAGAAATCAGAAAGACTCTCCCAGGCAGTGTGGCAGCCAGGAAACAATGGCATCCTGGGGAACAAACCCAAATCCTCCTTCATAGGTGCGAGGAGAATTGCCTGAAGGGTTTCACACAATCAATAAAATTTCACTGCAGACGGATCCAGGCTGGAGCCTCCTTTCCTTTGCTCTGAGTTCAGGTGATATTCCCTGTTGAGGTTCTCACCAGGGGCTCGCTGCTGGGGATTCCAGCTGCTGCCCAGCTCCCCTGCTCCTGTCCTCCCCTGCTCCGACCCTCTTGCCCTCGCTCTGCCTCGGCGCGGGTTTTAAACTGCCTCTTTAAAGTGTTCCTTAAAAATCCAGCACTGCCAGGGCGGTGACGCTGGAGCAGAGGTGTGTTTGTGATGGTTCAGGGCCTCAGGAAGGACTGTGGAAATCTGCCAGCGCTGGAGGCACTGCCCAGCTGGGCATCAGCACCTGCAGCCCAGGGCGATGCCGGCTGTGCCAGCAATCATCACACGCGTGGAAAACCACCGTGTGCCAAGCCTGAATTATTGATCAGGGAGCCCTTTTATTACATCCTTAAAGTCGAGTAACAAATAAAATGCTTCCTGGTACCACGTGCGCTTCAGAAGCCGGGAAGCTCCACTGTGCCCTGGAGCCCTGAGCCTGAGCTGTGCCAGGGGCTCTCTGTGAGCACCCCAGAGGGTTCTGCTCTCCTGGAGGGATCTGCTCCTCCACCGTGCTGCCCCTGGCTTCCCTCCCTCCTTCCAGGACAGAAAAGGCAATTTGGGGTCAAACAGCTCCGCCTTTGAACAAAGCCCATGGCTCCATCCAGCTGCCAAACCCCAGGCTTTCTCCAGATAAAAACCACCAGCCAAGTCTCTACTCTGACAAAATCCTCCTTTCCCAATGTGTTTACGTTAACCACAAATTGCCCAATTTTCTTTAATGTGGCAGCAGTCACTCTGACATGGCACATTTGGCTGAGACTTCATGCTCTTAAAATCTGGAATCAAAATGTTCTGGTTCCCACAGCAACCACAGGTAGCAATTATCCTGGTTCTGGAAATTTCTAGAATAGAAGGAATATTTGCTTTCTGCAGCCCTCTGCTAAGTGCACAGCAAAGGATATGTCTCTGTGCATCAAAATGAATTTATTTTTCTTTTGCTGCGTCTGTAGCTCTGTTTACACCTTAGAAATCTTTTCTATATCAACATTTTTGGACAGTTTTTTATACCTGCTACAGAACACAGAACCTCCTAAAACATCACGCTTAATTTATTTCCACTTAGCTCTAGTCATTGCAACAAATGCAATTCATTGCACTTTCTGCATCACGTTTTCCCTCTGTACATCACATATAATGAATATCACCACAATAAAATTCATAGTTTGTGACACTCCTGATTAATACCAGCTTTTCACAAAGAAGAAAGATTACTGCAGCCATTATGAATTTATTCAGATCTTGCTTTTTCTATTAGAAGACACGCAGTGATGCAGGCTGCTTCCCGAAAGGGAAAACCCTTTCCTGCCTGCTGGTGGAACAAAGACAGAAACCCAGAGCACAAGGCCACATTTGCCCCTTCCCACGCAGCTGGGCAAGTGGCCATTGGTATTTTCAGCAGATTAACACACTTTAAATGCCATGATCTCAACGAAGAAGGAAAGGAAAAGCAGCATAGTGTTTCTGTTGGGATTTTTAAGGATTTGCACATCTCCCTGAATTCCCCCCAGAATATTACTATGATTAACAGGCCACTGGCTTGCTAGGGGCTTAGCGGTTTATTTTTTCTTTAATTAGCCAACCCCTCCTAATTAGTCAGCCATTCTTTATCTCCAGCACCTGATCTCCTGACCACAGAGCAGGAAGTGCTGAGCAGACACCAAGCTGCTCCCTGGCTCCATTTGGGAGATGCTCTTGCACCTGGAGAAGTTCAGAGATGCTGAAACTGCCCAGAAAACTCCCTGTCGCCTCCGCTTCTCGCAGTTACGCGCTCGCTCTGGGCTGAAAATTGCTTTTGGTTCCTCCCTCCCTGGCCTGCAGCACTGTTCAAATTACAAAGAAAATGACAAAGATTGAAGCCTGGTTTCTAATCTACTTTTGCTTTATGTTTGCTGCCTCTGGGCTGTGCCACCAGCCCCTGCTGCAGCTGCTGCGTCCATCGGGGTCTGGACACGGTGCCTGAGCCCTAAAAAACCCCGGTTCTGCCTTCCCAACCAGAGAGCTCGGCACAGCTGCTCCTCCCTGAAGCCTGGTGGGAGAGAAGGGATAATTTCTGCCTCCCACACAGCAGGCAGCCTACATCTAGTGAGTATCAGTGTTGCAAACTGTCCTGATCGCTTTAAGTACATTCATGATGTGCTCGGCCCTCTCAGAGCCAAAATGCAGCACTTGATTTAAATTTTTGCTGTCAGATCTGATTAAAAATTAAGTTGAACACAGTTGTAGGAAAACTAAATTAACATTCTTTTTGAGTAGCACCATGTAATTTAATGCAACAACTCATACAATTGAGTCATGCAACTGCTAATACACGTCTAGAGGATCCAAAGGCTGGGAGCAGGCAGGGACACTGTGCTGGTTTTGCTCTCTGAAGGAGCTCAGGCAGAGGCCCAGGCACGACCAAAGGAGCATTTCACTACTCTAAACTGAGGAAAATAAACAGAATACTGAAGTTCCACAGGGTGGAGTTTCAAGAAGGCTGTTCTAACTGGGCACTCCCTCCTTGCAAGACAGATGGAAATTTCCATCCTTACTTCCGATTTAGGATTTTTGGAGAGCACTCCCGGAATCTGCGTTGGAAAGGAGCACTGGACTCCACGGTTTGTTTTCAGCACAGCTCAGCCCTGTGGTGCCAGCCAGCCCCCAGCCCTGTGGTCCCTGCCAGAGTCAGGAGAACACGCTCCACACACCTCGTTTAACAGCCCATTCCCCAGGTCGTGCTTGAATCTCAGCTCCCATACCCAAGGAACAGCCGAGAGGAGCCATGATCCGAGTGAAGAGAGGGGAGGAACAGCCTGTTTTCTGCCCAGGGCCATCCAGCTGCAGGGGCTGTGCTTACCCACCCACGGGCAGGGCCCCACTCTGCCCCAGGGCAGCACCCAGGGCCGTGCCAGGGCAGTGGAC
Source organism: Melanocharis versteri (assembly GCA_013397845.1). NCBI lineage: Eukaryota > Metazoa > Chordata > Aves > Passeriformes > Melanocharitidae > Melanocharis > Melanocharis versteri. The sequence continues at coordinate 687,360 of VZTG01004270.1, forward strand.
ACCGATCCCACAGGTGTTACAGGTTACACAGACAGTGCCCAAAGCCACGCAGGGCAGTGATGGAGCCAGAGGACAAGCTCAGCACCCTTTGTCCCAACATCATAAACATGAAATCATTGCAGTTCCACAGAAAGACATAGTCGCAGGCATCCACTGAGAAACACATCCCCTCTGCAGAGGCTGAGCAGGTCGGGACAGTTTCCATTTCTTTGCAGCTTTCGCACTGAATGGAGACAGCTCTGACACTGGGATTTCAATTCAAGGGCCATTTAGGATTGAAAAATAGAGACACGTTTGTATACAAAATGGGAGCATTTCACAAAAACTCTGTCTCTCGCTCACTCTCTGAGAATTATTGTCCCTTATTATCCAGCAGCAAAGGGAGGATTCGCTGCCGTGCCAAGGTGAGCACAATCAGTCCTCCTGTCATTCTGCGAAATGGAAAAGGAAAATAACATTGACCTGAAACCTGAGCCGCGGGGCTGAGGATGCCATGAACCTCTGGAACCCTTTTGTGTGCTGCTCCCTGCCCCTCCTTGGGCAGAATTGTGCAGGGAGCAGGGAGTGCACAGAGCAGTGCTGGGGCCCAGCACCGAACCCGGGGTGAGAGGCTCAGGCAGGCAGGACAGGATGAGTCACTCTGTGACAGGGACTCTGCTCAACGTGGCAGCAATTTTTTGCCATTAGCGGCGTTCTGCGAATGTCATTCAAACTGCCCATCATTCCTGCAGGTATTTTTGGCTCTGAGAGTGCTGAGGTTCATTGTATAACCCACTCATCCCCTCAGCTCCACGGCTATTTATACCCACGTCCTGGCAGGCAGGGAGAGGGCTGGCTCTGCAGCCGGCTGAGGGCTCAGCAGCTGCTGGTCAGCAGGATGCCCCTTCTTGCTGCCTTCTACTTGCTTTCACAGACTTGCTACAAAGCAGCTTAACGTCAGAAATTCCGAGCCATGGTCTGGGCCAGGCAGCCTTGCTTTGATCCAGCTGGATGAGACAGAGGTGCAGGAATGGATTCGGGAGCGATTGATCTTGCTGTCCTGGTCCCCCTGCAGTGCAGCTCCGGGGGCAGGAGCTGCATGAGACAGAGGTGCAGGAATGGATTTGGGAGCGATTGATCTTGCTGTCCTGTTCCCCCTGCAGTGCAGCTCCGGGGGCAGGAGCTGCCAGTCTGGCCAGCCCCTCTCCTTTCCCCTGCCAGATGGAGAAGGGGAGGAGATGCTTCCCTTTGGGAAGTTTCAGGTCGTGCCCTGCTGCCCCATGCATTTCTGCCCCCCAGAAGGAGCTAGGTCCTGCCCTGGCAGATGCAGCCTCATGGGGCTGCAACAGGGAGTCCAAAATGCTCCTGGGCACAGACACACCTGATGGGAGGTGAACACAAGAGTTACTCCTGCCCAGCTGGNTACTTGCTTTCACAGACTTGCTACAAAGCAGCTTAACGTCAGAAATTCCGAGCCATGGTCTGGGCCAGGCAGCCTTGCTTTGATCCAGCTGGATGAGACAGAGGTGCAGGAATGGATTTGGGAGCGATTGATCTTGCTGTCCTGGTCCCCCTGCAGTGCAGCTCCGGGGGCAGGAGCTGCATGAGACAGAGGTGCAGGAATGGATTTGGGAGCGATTGATCTTGCTGTCCTGGTCCCCCTGCAGTGCAGCTCCGGGGGCAGGAGCTGCCAGTCTGGCCAGCCCCTCTCCTTTCCCCTGCCAGATGGAGAAGGGGAGGAGATGCTTCCCTTTGGGAAGTTTCAGGTCGTGCCCTGCTGCCCCATGCATTTCTGCCCCCCAGAAGGAGCTAGGTCCTGCCCTGGCAGATGCAGCCTCATGGGGCTGCAACAGGGAGTCCAAAATGCTCCTGGGCACAGACACACCTGATGGGAGGTGAACACAAGAGTTACTCCTGCCCAGCTGGAGACTCTGCTCCCAGCAATGGGGAGTGTCACTGATGCCTTAAGATTTTAGCCTTTATATTTTTCAAACCCTGTACTGCATTAGTGCATAGCTCTAAACTCCGTATAAAGTGTAGTTAACTGCTTCACATTGTGGTCAGACAAAACAATCCCTCTGGGCCTGAGATCCAAGGACACCCGACAGCCTCAGGCCCCGAAAAGTATAAACAAAAGTGAATTGGGGGGGGAGTAAAATGGGGGTATCTGACTTCGTTACCTGAAGCTGTAATTGGACGATTAACCCCTGATATGTAACTGAACCAAACTTATATCTGTCTGAAAAACTCGTGACCATCATCCATCTTGGGTGTAGCCTCTGGAAGGCTTCTGACTGCCCAAGGTGCACCTATTGAAGGCCTTTAATAAATACCTACCCTTATTCTCTTAATCCTGTCTAGCCTCTGTTCTAGGCAGCCCCTCCAAGGCATCATCACTGGTTTCTCTACCACCACGGAGCTGAACGAGGATCACTGTGATGGGGCTGAGGCTTGTGCACGGCCCCTTTCCCTCCCCGTGCACCCTGAGCAGCCTGTGCACAGAGCTCCTGGCAGGAAACCACGCCACAGGCAGAGCCTAGAGCAGCTATTTGGTGCTCAGGCACCCGTCTCACACGTTAGAGATGGTGATTTCTGTACAGGTGGGTTATTATGGGTGTCAGCAAGGTCTTCCTGCCTCTACTGAAGGGCACTGCGAGATCCTAAAGCACCAGAGACAAAGCAGAAGGGAAGCAGATTTGGAACCACGACCCAAAGCCTCAGCACAACATTCGGCACCGTCTCAGGACCACTCTACAGGAGACCAGGCACAGAGGTGGTAAAACTGCAAATTTCTCCCCATGCAGCAGCCACACTGGGCTTTCAGGTCTATTTTCCATCGAACCAGTGGCACCTGTATTAACAAATACACCTGGAGCTCACTAGCAAACCCTGCTGTGGGCCACCCCTGCACCGCCAGAGCACCACCACCCTGCACTCCCAGAGTTCTTTTTTTCTTTCCAGGGCCAGAGGAGCAGCTCGGACCAGGCTGCTGGGAGCCCTGGGAGGAGCAGACACTCGATATCCTGCTGTATCACCCCTCGGCGTGCAGGCAGCCAGCCGAGCTGCAAGACTCTCTAAGTGCCTTATTAGGCTTTATTAATCCTTCTCTAGAAAGTGCTGCCAAGATAGGTGTTGGGCAATTATCTGCAGACAGAGCTGCCACCAGGAATCAGCGTCTGCAGAGAGCCCTACCGAAGGAGCCCTCGTCCCTCTGGAAACATTCAGTCAGGAGAATTTACAGTGAATGAAGGGAAACTGGTGAGGATTGCAGCACGAAGCAGCCAGGGCTCTGTGCTCACAGCAAACTGATGTGTTTGGAGCAGTGGGGGATTCCATGATGTCCACTCCACCAACAGCCCCCAGCCCCAGTGACTGCACCCCCGTGCCCTGGAGCTGAGCACAAGGTGGGAATTACTGTGCTTCACCCCTAAGGCTGTAAAAGCAAAGAAATTCTGTCTCTTCATACTCTGCAGCTGGGGTTTCAATGGGCATTTCTGCAAAACGAGGCTGAGGTGGGACACAGAGCTTCTAGCTGGTCACCTGCTAACGAAAACACCTCACTCTGAATGCTTCCTACCTGTCAGCTCCAATTCTGACCCAGCTTCTCCCCTAATCCACAGGCTGCAAGGTTTTAGGATGAGAGGTGGCAGATTCTGTCTCCAGAAGCCTGGAGGATAATTTGGCTGGACTGGCCCCTCAAGACCTGTCTCTGTCAGTACCCAAAAAGCAGCACCTAAACAGGACTCCAGCCCTTCAGTGCTGCAGTCACAGCCAGCAGCTCCCTCCCAGCCTTTCCAACACTGGAAATTGCCTCCGATGGCTCACACGCTGTGAGAAGCAGGGATGCTCAGGGGTCACGAGCTGCAGAACCTTGTGCCAGGGGCTGCAGCCCAGCCCAGCCTCAGCAGCAGCCTCACCTCACCCAGAGAATTCCCACTGTGTGAACCCGAGGGGCAGAACAGCTCATCCCACTGCAACAGGCATTATTCATTCATTGCTCAGCAGAGATACTCAAATTCCTCATCCCTAAAATTAAAGCCTGGCTCTTTGAATCCTGCTCAAGGTGTCTTACCCCGTCTCCCTCCTCTCCTTGTTCTCAGCTCCACAATTCACACACGCTGCACAGTTTTGCCTTAGGTCTTTAACAAGAGGAGTTTTGCCACTGCTTATTATCGCTAAAATTATGTGTCACCTTGGGTTTTCCTCGCTCACTTTAGCGCATTCCGCTGCTGTCTCCTCCATCTATAAAAGGAAACTTTATGGCTCTTTGCTCTCCGCTTCTTAAAAATTGCATGCAAAACGAAAAAAATTCTCTCTCTCTCTCTTTCTTTTTTTCTTTTTTTTTTTCTTCTGTTAATATGCAGAAATAGTTTGTGTTGCACATTCACTGCACAGTGACCTTCTGGCAGAACTGCACAACTGCTCGTGGCTGATGTGAACGAGGTTTTACAGTGGCAAGATAAATATTGGGGAAAATGAAGATTCTCCATTGACTTCTCACACCTCTGGGGTTTTGCTCCGCTGCCTCATAAACAAAGGTTGTGTTAACCTGTAACACTCTCCATCCTGACCTGCTTTTAATGCCTCAACCCCAAAATTCAAGATACGTTTGTCTGCAGCTGGTGTGGGAGAGGGATCCCAGAGGTACCTGCTGAGCTCCATAAGGATACAGGAATGTTGCCAGATGAGGAAATTTAAGCCCAAATTCCTTAACAGTTTTTCAGTGAAGAGTCTCATCCCACAAGACTGTTGAACTAACCTGTCTGATATCCCTCTTCTCTACCAGGGCAACAAAAGCCATTAAATAGCAGCTCTACTCTTCCTTAAATCCAAGGGACACTCCAGGAAGAAAACCAAGCATAAATCACAATATAAGGGAGGAATGCAGAGAATCCCAGTCTCCATGATCCAATACAAAATTAATTATTTTATTCTACTTGTTGGCTGCTCTGTCAAACCCCACGTGACACAGCTTTGAATGATGTAACATGGACTCTCTATAGACTCCTCCAGAATTGTCTCTCATCATTAGTGCCATTTTCATGACTTTACTTTAACAAAAAAATTAAAAATTGAGGTAAACTGAGTCCTGGCACTCCTGCTTGCAACAACAGCAAAAGTAGATGTGTGGAGAAAAACTAAAAGTATGTATGTGCAGGCTGACATTTCCCACTTTCTATACTTCCAGCTCTGGTAAAGTGTCAGGAATTTCCTGGTTATCTGCCACCCAAGGACATCCCCCACCCCTTCCCTTCCCTTCCCATTCATGTCCCTCTACAGCATCCAGTACCAAAGACCTCTGTGCCCTGAAAACAATCACTTCCCTCCGTTCTGCACCAGCTGCCCAGAGATGTCCGTGGGTCCCTCCACGTGGGAGAACCCCAAACCCAAATCCTCTGCACAGAATGTTGCTGCTCTCACTCTCCTTTCCCAGAGGACACGTTCAGGTCTGTGTGACCTCAGGGGCTACTCCCAGCACTTCCAGGCTCTCCAAAATCTACCCTGGGATTCTCAGGCTGGCTCCAGGCAGGATCCCCAGGCAGCCTTCCCTGCACCAGGGCCCAGGCCTGCCTTTAAACTGTTCTCCAGTGGATCCTTTCATCCTGAGAGCACAGTTCCCTTCCCCTGGAGTAACTGGGATACTTTTGAAGTTGTTTTGCCAGCATCCAGATCGAGCTGGGCTCGGTTTTAATGACATCGTCATGCTCCTCTTACACAGCTACAAAGATTGTTTTGATACTTCAAGAATATTTGACTTGCTAGTCAAAATAAAGTACTAGAAATTGAATAAAAACTACCCTTGAATACAGAAATCCCTTATTAACATGAACTTGTTCTGTAGGATACGATCTGGCCTGACTTCCCAATTAGCTCCGACACTGGAGCCTGCTGCTGGAGCCAACTGTGCGAGACACGGGGCTATTAATTAACTGCTGCAGTTTTCTTCAGCTTTTGTCAGCTCCCAAATTGATTTTTCCCTAAGTTGACAGGGCGTGTGTCTAGAACAAGGGCACAAGGAACACTTCCTCACTCCAGAGCCGAGCACATCCCCACGGAGCAGCGTCACCACAACCCCCTGCCCGAGGCCCTTCCTCCAGCTCAGGGCTCTCGGGAGTTACCTGAGTGCAAAGCCCAGGGAGCTGCTATCAGGGTGACGAATTTTCCAGGTAAAAAGAGGCGCAGAGGTGCAGCACCTTGATCCTACAGACTTGCAGCTGTTTCAACAGGCACCCAAAAACTGGAGAACAGAGAACATCCCATCCCCACCGCAGCTCAGCACTGCCGAGCCAGCCTGTCTCATGCTATTTTTTATTATTACTATTATTGCTGAGATGCAGATGAATTAGTTCTCTCGGGGCTTCGCACAATTTTTTTATTTTGCTAAGCTGCATTTTCTTTTCCAGAAACCTTATTTTGATGTAAATCTTGTAAACAGGGGACTGGTTCGTTCAAATGCTGAGCACAAAAGCTCTTCCAAAGGAGTGGATCAAAAGTCTGCAGTTGGCTTAATGAAAGACAGACTGACAATTAGGCTGGGCAGAACTGCGTGGATGGGGGGGAAGGACAGATTTAGGGGTTTAGTAATTGCCTGAGAGCACGTGGAAGGAGAGATGCAGAACAGTGAGAAAGGGTGTGGAGGATGAGCCTTTCTTCATTTTTGCTGCTCTAAATGCCCTCGATGTAAAATGTCCATTGTTAAGGCTCATACGAAACGGCTGTGCAGATGCTAAGTGCCGAGGCAGATAGAAAATTGAACAAAACTGAAAATATTGAACCATTTAGAAAAAATGGTTCAATATTTAAAGTGTTTTCTTTCAATCAGGTGTACTCATTTTGCTTTCCTTTCAAGTTGTTGCCATTCCTGAAATGACTGCCAGGGGATAATTGTGGTACTTTTCACAAATGAAGTAGAGACACAAGAAAAGCAGCCAGGCTGTCAATATCATGGCCAGAACGCACAGACATTATCGTGCCCTGACACCAAAGGCATCGATCCTCCTGCTGCTGCCACTAACAACAGGAAAGAGAAGGAGTGGAAAGATGAGGAGGGCTCACTCTGCAAGAGGCTGGGCTGCAAGAGAATGCTCTTGGCCGGGGTTTGATTGCTCCTGAAAGTTCTTTCTGCTTTGTTTTGAAGAATTCTACCATCCAAATGGGATAAAACAAAACTGGTGGGTAAAACCAGAGTGCGGTCCACCATCACTGGAGCCCACCCTGGAGAAACTTGGAAATCAATTAGTGCTGTCCCAATGTTCTGTCAGGACCTGCAGGGTTCCTGTGGCCTGGAGGAGGTTTCTGGTGTGGGAACAGACTCACCAGCACCACGAGTGTGTTCCAGGAGCTCCTGAAATGAGACAGATTGTCACGATATTAGAACCGAAAGTAGATTAAGTGTAGGAAAAGCAATGCCAGATCACGTCAGCTTTACAGAAGCCTTTACTCCCTTTTGAGCCTGAGTAACTTGCAAAGAATTAAAAGCCTGATGAAACAAAATGGACTTTTAAAGGTGCCTGGCACACTGCAAACAAGCTTTGCTGGTATTTGTGTGGAAGGCTCATTTGCACCCAGTGTGAGTAAATAAAAAGTTTCAGATGAAAACAAGCAGGGAGGATGAAGCTGGATGGCCCTTGGCGAGCAGCCTTGATCCCCGGAATGAGACCACACACACACCACTTGCCACAGACATGGCTGGGGCCTGTTGATGCCCTAGGATTTTAGCCTTTATATTTTTCAAATCCTGCACTGCATTAGTGCATAGCTCTNGGGCAGCACTGTGACTGGATGATCCCTGTGGTCCCTTCCAACCCAAACCATTCTGTGACTCTGCTGAGGCACCTTCCCAGCCCCCAGCACTCACACAGGAGCAACCATGAGCAGCACAGGCAGGAAAAAACCAAACAACAAACCCCCCAAAAGTTTTATCTGAAAGCAGGGCCCAGAGCATCCTGTTAAGCTCTGCAACCTCATCTCTGGATCAAGGTAAGTCAAACAGTTAATGTTGGAAGGGAAAAAAGATCCTGCATTGACTTTTATCTAATCTTAGCTGGACACAGCAGATTATGCAGAACACTACAGAAAGCAGCATAAGCACTTCCTTTGGTACTTGAAATTATCCACATTATCTTAAAAATAAATCATGCCTATTGCCCCTTTGAAGTTCTGTCACTATTTTTAATCGTGGAGCTGGGGCTTGGTTTTGAGGTGAATTTGTCAGTAATTTATGCTAATAGATTTCTGCGCTGATGCTGTGCACATCTCCGGATCTGTGGAGATGCCAGAGCCCCTGAAACCACGGGAACATCAGCACATCTGCACCAGCCTGAGACAGGGAGCAGAGCAGTGCTGCTGCCATGGCCCAAGTCCTGCCCCCCACACAAGCTGCTCCAGCTCACACGTGCCCTTCCTAGAGCCAAAAACATTGCACAAATGCATAAAAAACAGAGATTTGTGGTCTCTTCCTGACGTGTCTTTTCTTCCTGGGCTCCTGATAAGAGTCTTACATCTTTAATTTTTAATTTTTTTAGCATCTATACATGCAACAGCTGCAGGTATTTTTCGGCTTTCATTGTCACTTGAATGTCACTGGCAGCAAACATGGATTTTCCTGCTCTCATAATGCCCTGGCACAAGGCCGTGGCACATTTGGGGATCGTTTCATCAGAGGCATAACACACTAATCTGCTCAACTCCAATTATTTAGCCATATGATCTATGTAAATCTGACCAGCTTGCAGCAGCTTCAGGCCTTGACGTGTTTGTGAGTAATTCTGATCCCGCGATTATTTCGGAAGTTTTAAATCTTTACCGTTAACAGGAGGACGTGAATAACCAGCCCCTACAAACCAGTGCTCTTGGAGAAGCTGATGCTCCAAGGGCTGAGCTGAAGCACAACTGGTGCCCCAGGAAATCGGAAATGCACAGATGTTGTTCGAGATCTGGAATTTGATACCCCCAGCCCGACCCCGCCAAGGGCTGGCCCTGGACATGGCAGCAGCTAATGACCATCCTGGCCCAACGAAGTCTCTGAGAGCCAGCACGTGGCAGATGCCAGTGGCTCCCCTCCAGCAGGGCCACATCACCCTCCAGGTGATGTCGGGAGAGGAAAGCAAACAACGTCTGGTTTCACATCATATCGCCGCTGGAAGCAGGGAAGTATTTTACGAGGAAAAACAGAAACACTTTCAGAGTGACTCCAAACTAACTGGGTGCTTTGGTTTGGTTTGGTTTACTCAAACACCAGTGCTATGCATGGCTCTCCAGCCTTTGCAGGAAGCTCCAAAAGGAGCAATGCTCACCCACAGGTACCTGGCTCAGCCCACCTGGCCAGACCCCACCCGGCCTCCCCCTCCTCACAGCCAGCACAGAAAATCTACACTGAGCCAGCTTAATGCAGAATAATGTGAAATGATTCCCCTCAGAATACCTCACCTGTGAAGGGTGATTACATCTCATTTTCATGTAAAGAAGGACCTTAAATAACATTAGGTCTTACAGGCTTCGCCTGTGGCTCCGAGGAGGAAGGATGGATGTGTAACCTTCATGGATGAGGGGCTGCAAGGTATTTATTGTCTTGCAGGGGGGGAATGGAAGAGCAAATAGAAACAGAGCTGAATCCCACACGTGGATGCAGTGACATAACTTTTTGGTACTGGGGAGGGAATGCCTGTGTCTGCCTCGGGAAGGAGCCCTGGTCTGCTGAGTGCTCGCAAACCCCCATGAAACCAACACCTAAGAAATGCAGGCCCTGTCACAGGAAGGGCATTTTCACCTTAAAGCCTAACTATCATTTAGGAGCTAGACATCTGAACTCTCTGTTTGCAAATACAGGCCTAATATTTCATAAATGGATGGTTTAATGGCAGTGCCTTCACAGCAGAGGAAGGACAGTGAGGAGGAACTGGTGATAATCCCAATATTTGGCAGAGAAGCAGAAATGAATTGCAGAGCTGGCAGCAGCACATCCTGCCTACCTGCCAGAAATCAGTAGTCTCTGGCCTGTAAGCTTTATGTTGGACTCTGGATTTAATTTTTTAGCCTTCTCCACAGGATCAGTGAAATATCCAATTTCAATGGACTTTGTGTCCTATGGCACCAATTTTCCCCAAGTTCTAGTTCAGCTCCCATTCCTCCAAATCTCTCCTACAGCAACAGAGAAGTGAAAGAGAAAGGAAAAGCATTCATAAATCCTACATTAATAACCAATATCAAATTCTACTAGAATTTGCTCAAAAGGAAAGAGAATCAATTGCAGTCTGTTCTTGGTTCTTTAAGGCAGCCTTATATTGTTTCTAACGAAACAAAAATCGATATGATATTCTTCTTATGGTTCATTTTTTAAAGCTCAATACCAGCTGGGCAATTTGGCTGACAATTATGAATGATCTGTTGTGTCACCAGCCCGGGCTCTGCGGCCCAGCCTGCAATCATGTGTTATTGCTTGCAGGTACATCTCTCACTATCAGTTTGCCTCCCACTTTTCTACAATGATCATTCAGAAATAAAGGGAATTTGCTAATCAATCCCATTGACTTGAAAGCAACAGTTATTAATGCCTTCAGTTTGTTGCTGGCTTCTAAACTTTTCGAATCCATTAGCTGCGAGCCCCCATTGATTACAAACACACCCCCACACAGCATTGGCTTTCCAAGGAAAAAAGCAGAGCTTTTCGAGTCCCTTTCCTCAGGAGGCACAGCATGGTGGGAAAGCAGCACGAGATGATCAGGTAATTTCACCACAATGACTTCCTTTGTGAGTAAAAGTGAAAAAGCTATTTTTGAAGCGCCTCGTTAAAGATGACTTCATTTCATTTCCAAATAGCGCATTGTTCTCTTTCCCCTCCCCCTGCGCTTCCCCGGATCCACGCGCTCCGATTGTTACGCGGCTCCTTCCTCCTCATGGTTTCCAGAGCCACCAGAGATCCTCCTGCCCTTCTGTCCTGGCAGCCCCAGTGAGGTGCCAGTGCTGGCCAAGCCCTGAGCAAGCCAGGCTCGATCAGGCTCTGCCTTGGGTCGCATCCCAGCCGCCTCTGGCTGCGCTCCAGCTGCCCCTGACACTGCGAATCAGCACGAGGCAGCACCCGCAGGGCTCACAGCACCCACCACCCTGATGGCAGCCCAGGGAGACTGGGCTCAGAAAACCCCTCTGACCCTTACTGGGGAGCCCAGTGTCCCCAGAGCTATCCCAGCCACAGTGGGAGCTGTGCCAGAACAGCCTCTCCCACGCTGGCATCGCTGCGTCTTCTACCGAGATCGTTCCGAAAACGCAGCATGGCCATTTTCACTTTCAGATGCAGACAGAGCTTTGCTTAAAAAAAAAAATAAATTGGAGTTGTTTCCCCCAATACGCACATCCTCCAATCCACCTCAGACAGCCCTTCCAGATGAATAGGAAATTTGGGAATACATTAATTTTGGAACAACACGCCATCAAATGCCACGTGTCACCACTGAGATACTTGGTAAGCCCAGTCCTGGTTCTGTCCCTGGTCAGGCAGGTTTGTCCATGTGAGATGAGGAGGGAGGAAGGGAGAGGAAACATCCTCCTTCTTCAGGGTGGGACAGGAGTTTGATGCTTGCCACTGTTAAAAGATGCTTTTCCTGTGAATTTGCCCCATTTACACAACCCTGATTACATTTTTTTTCCCCTAACAGGAAAATTACATTGAAGTGGCTGGGTCAGCATTCAGAGAGACACTGTCAGTCAGCACAGAGCTACAGGATAGACTCACCAGTCTCTGCTCTGAAGTAGGTCACAGCAACTGTCACAGAATCCCTTCAAACCCATTTAAAATCCAATAAATCCAAGGGAAAAGACCCGTGGAAATGTATCTAATTTGAAAATCACATTGGCTGAGTTCAATTCTGCAAATCATTTGAACACGGTCTTAACTTGACACTAATGAATCAGCTTACAGAAGTCAAAAATACTTGAAGATCAGATCTGAAGTGCTCAGCACCTTGAACCATTGCATCCCACAAGAGGCCACGTCCGTGGCAGCAGCTCCAACAGACATTGGTGGCAGTTCCACCAATTCCACCAGTTCCACCAGTTCCACCATACAGCTTCCACCATGCAGGGGAGCCCAACGCTCCCCCAGCTGTTTCAACCTCGAGCCATCTCAAGGTTTACCAGGGGCTAATTCAAAAATAAAAATTTAAGTCTCCAAATGGGAAACATTGCCATTTTTCAAGTGCAATTTACAAGATGCTGAAAGGGATCATTGTGTTTCATTATGTGAGGAAGAAAAAAAAACAAAAACATTTTCTAATTCTCTGGCATTCAGATGCCCTAAATATATCCAACTCTGCCAGGGAAATCTCATGCTTAGAGCAAGTCTAACATTAGCTGCTTCTCCTTCCAACTGAAAATATTCCTAAAAACATCTGATCGATTCCAAGAGAAGAGGATCATTCATTCTGCCCCAAAGGCTGTGCTGAAGCAACCCTGAGAGGGGATGGAATGGGACCAGTACCGAGGGAAGCTGAACCTGCATCCAGATCCCAGAGCCCAATCCCCACAGCACCATGCCCAAAGCCAGGAGAATTCATCCCTCCTGCTCCCTCTGAATTGCAGCACAGCACCCTGAGGTATGTGCCTCCCACGGGCTGGGTTTCCTTGGGGTGTACAAAAAGAGATGAGGATTTGGAGAACGAGAGGTGGTGGCTTGGACTGCTGCTCAGTAGAGGGGAAATGCTGATGGGACTTGGCTTAAGTGCTTTGTGATTTCCAATAATTGCCAAAAAGTGAGAGGTGGGGCCTTGGCCTCTGTGCTTTGCCAGGTGGAAAAAATAAATTCTTGGTGTGAATAAGGGAGGACGAGCAGAGCCCGTGAGGCTGCCTGCAGGCACCTGTGCACTGCCAGGAACCTCAGTGAGGAGCAGCACAAACAAGGAGATTACTGAGAGTTACAGGAAGCACGCAAGATTCCTCACCGAGGCAGGACGTGGAAAACCATGGCCCTAAGGACAGGAAGAGCAGAGGTGCTGTGGGACAAAGCTCCTGCACCAGAACCCAACCAAGGCACTTTTTGGGTGTGAGCCACCCTGGCAACTATAGAAGACCCCGGCTGTCCGCTGCCCGTGGGTCTGCAGCTGGTCCTGCTCAGCACGTGCTCAAACAACAGAGCCCATGAACTGTTTAGGAAAGTAAGCCAGCTCTTCTTGGGAGAGGTAAAACAAGAGCAGCAGTGCTTTTGCTTATTAATGGCTTGTGATCTGGAGCATGTGATGTGTGCATGCAATGGTGGACTGGAGAAGGAATGAGAGAGAGAAATTCCCTGAAGCCATTTCTGCTTATCCTCCTTCTTGCTTTTGGAGCATCCTCAGGGATTGCCCTTCTCACAGAGGAGTAGCTTTGGAGGAGAAAGAGGGTGACACATTCTCAAGGAGCTTATTTACAAGTTCTCTTTTCTAAAGATCAATGTGTTGAGCCTGGTGAAGAATGATTTCAATTTTGCCTTGAAAACTTGGATCAAACACTGCTGACGATGCAAACTTCCCTGCCATCCAGAGATTAAACTTGTTCTGCTGTTTTTAATGGGGGCCTGAGTGCTTTGCTTGCCAGAGGCTCTCAGCACCACGCTCCCTCTTGGAGCAGATTCCGAGAGCACCCTGCAGAAATAATCCAGCTGTGGCCGCACATTGCTCAGGAGGCCCCTGATGCGTCAGCACCGAGCTGGACCCGGGAGCTCCCCACAAGACACACCTGAAAAGCATTCAGAAAACTGGGAAAACTGTGTGCAAAGACAAGACAAAAAAAAATACAGCAGTCGAACAAATTCGATTTAATTCTAGATCACTACGGGCTCTTCTCACGACCTTGAACAACAGGCAGTGATTGAGAGCGCGATGGCAGAGCGAGGACACCGGTGTCCTGTGCAGTGCCTGAGTTTACAAGAGGTCTATATTCACACATCCAAAGCAATTTATAGACAGAGGTACCCTTGGCACACAGCATCTCCTGGGAACTGACTGTCTGGCTGAGGCTGATCACCCTTGACTTCACCTCGAGCTGCTCGCTCCTTGAGGCAGCAATCCATCCGCAGGCTGCCGGCCCCTGAGGCCGGGCTGTTAGAAGTGTACACGCAGTAAAAGCTGCTGGGGTAAATGACCTGTCTCACCCCGTGGCACTGCACCTGTAAGGTCCCTTCCCCACCAGGGTAACCTGGGCTTCCCAAGCCTGTCCCCAGAGCACACCAGCCTGGCATCGCACCGGGCTTTTACCTGGGGACAGGAACGTGCCTTCACCCCTGTTCGAAAGCCCAGCACTAAAATGCCTCAGACAAGCCCTCAGCCTGCACTAACAAAGCCAAGTACTGCCAGTAAAATACATCTCGCTGTCTCACGGTGGCTCGAGGAGTGCAGGGGCTGCAGGAGCACCGGCCTGTGACAGTGCTGGGGAGTCACTGCTCGTTACTGCAACACAAATAACGAGCGACCGCGAGCCAGCAAAGCTCCAGGCTTTCCCCCTCAATCCCAGATGCCTACAGCATTCCTCTCCTTCACGCAGGAGGCCCAGCCCAAGCTCAGCTCCTACATGACGGCGATGCCATTTCGGGGCTACCTAAAAACAGAGGCCAGACAAAATTAAAGGAATAAAAAGCAGTTCTATTTATTGAAGGGCCTTCAGGTATATTTAGGGCAGACAAAGCCCCCCAGGGCCTACACCCAAAATGGACAACGGGTCA
>VZTG01004270.1:714270-725800 GCA_013397845.1 Melanocharis versteri
GGAGGCAGGCAGAGAGGGATAGATGAAAGCAGGCAGGGAGGGAGGCAGGCAGGCGGGCAGGAAGGGAGGAAGGGTTGCCCACTGCAGGAGCACAGCTGTGCCACTGCCAGCACTGCCGTGCCTTCCACAGGAACGGTCTCGCTGTACCTGCTGAGAAATCCCACAACAGCCAGCCCCTCATCGAGCCACCTTCTTGATCGGCAAAATAAGAAACTTAAAAGATCAGAAAAAGGCTTTAATCGGGGCTGCAGGGAGATGTGTGTTTACCTCCTCTCTCAGCTAAAACTGGCATCATTTTGTGACCTCTTTTTCAGCCCACTGGAAAACTGCAGCTTCTTGCCCTGCATTAATTTGTGCAAAGCTGCCCTGGCTTTCAAGTAATTATTTTAATTATTAGGCTATGCCAAGAACTGGAGAACACTTAAGTAACTATTGGTTTAGCACTGAAAATCAAAGCAGAGGGAAAGCAGGTAACTTCTCAAAGCTCTCTTTTTTCCCTGTGAAGCTGACTGTTAAAATAAATACAGGGAGAGATATCTAAGAAAGGGAAGGAAAAGCCAAAAGTGCTCTTTCTCTCACCAGTAAAATATAAATATTTAATCTACACATCTAAACATAATCTATACATGCACCCGTACAAAGAAAATCTGTGCCTTGTTACTGGATGGGTTTTTTAAAGCAGGAGCTTGTATCTGAACCTTATTCAACAGCTGCTCAGTTATTACGCAATCTGTTAAATATTTGAAAATGCCGTATCAGAAAACACCATCCGGAGCTGCTCCAAGTGCTCAATTCAGCTCCGAGTTGCTCTGGAACGGAGACGGATCAGGGCGGCGGTGCGAGGAGCTGCCCCGTGTTTACACCCGGTGAGGCAGCCTGCGCTGCTGCCAGCGCTCACTGCGGCTGAGCTCCGGCAGATCACACCTGGAACGAAGAGCTGCACGTATTTGCAATATCGTGCCCCTCGGACCTAAAAGCAGTGAGAGCGAGGTGATTGCGGTACCGTAGAGAGAGCCCATTTGTCTAACCTTTCACTTGGATTAAAAAGCGGTAGTAGCACCCTTCAACGCGACAGACGAGAGCTTGATGCCATTTTGTAGAACTGATGGCACCATCCCTAACAAAGCAGGGCGGGATGACTGGAATGGGTGGCGCAGGTGGAGCAGGGCTGGCGGCTCCCGCAGACCCGTTCCAGCCACCTGCTTTTCTGAAGCACCATCAGAAATTGCTCCGAGGGATTATTTTGAGGGATGATGTGTTACTGAGACGCACGTGCGGATCAGACACCAGTGGGTTGAGGTCAGTAAATTGTAAAGAACAGACCCCCGGCACTGGGCAGGCAGCGGGAGCTGGATTTGGGGGTTCCCGAGTGGGTTTGCACTCAGGTGACACCATAACCACACCGTCCTGCTGCCACCATTGCCCTTGGCCACCCCACTGCTGCCAGGAGAGCCCCTGATGTGGCACCTGCCCCCCTCTGCGGGCAGGGGGACAGGCAGGGTCCCAGCCCACCCTGCCCTTGGGTCACCCCTACCCCAGATGTGTGCTCACCCTGCCCCTCTGCAGGAGGAGTGTGCTGGGCCAGGGAACGGGCTCATTTTCCTCACAACATTTTAAAAGGCGACACCTCCACGTCTGGGTCCTCACTTTTATGCCAGGTCTTTTACTAAGGTCCTATTCCTGCTGATATTTGTGTCAATAATCCCGCCTCAAGCATGTCTGACAGTCCCACTCCTGTAGCTCTGAAGTCGCTGTGAGCAGGATCAGTCTCCGGCAAAGCTTTTAAACAAACAACCCTGCATGAGGAATTTATCGGATTTTATTTCTTGTAGTGTCTTTCTAAGCTGTGTTTGCATAGAGAAGGGGTCAGGGCATTGATTGTTTGTATGATTTGCAAGTAACACAGAAAATACAATCAAATTGGAGTCCGTGTGAGAAAAATATCATTGATTATTTTATATAAATACATAGAAAACAAATTCTGTGGATAATTATCCTGCTCTGTGTGATTGGCTTTTCTGAGGCTTATTATGCCTGTCAGGAATTTTATTTTGAAACCACCTTCCCACACTCTGCAAATGAAGTTGTATTTTTAAAAATAAAGGCAGAAGCAGGCTTTTCCAGGCTGAAAAGGCAGCACCCGATGGCTGGGAGCTGCACAGCCATGGGGGACATGAACGCTGGGGTGGGAATCCTCAGAAAGGCAGTTCGAGGGTTTTTCTGCTCAGCTTGTGCCTGGTGACTGGAGTGGCCAGTGTTCTTTGGGAAGGCTGGCAGGATGGCACAGCACTGGATGGCACCTGGGTGTTTTTAGATTACTCTATTGCCTTCGTAGCTTCTCCTGCATTCCCTGGGGCATTTCTGTGACCATGCACCCACTACTCAAGCATTTAATGGTTGATAAAGTTATTTCAGGTCATGAGACGCTTTGTGTGTCAGATAACACATTCTGGTAATTTCAGCAGGATAGGAGGGTGGCAGTGTAAATTGTTTGGTGGTAAATTAATTCTGAATACATTTGAATAACAATGTTAACTCTTTATCGCAGAATAGTCTAATTATTTGATCTTGGCGTTCTCTCGAGAACTTCATACAGGAAATTAAGATCAAACCACAAACCAGGAAAGAATAGACTCTCATTTATCACGAGGCAGCAGAGACACCAAACCAGACAGCTCAGTGCTGGGCTGCTGCCTCGGGGCGCATGAACAGCCCTCGGGCTGGAGGCAGCAGGGGTGAAGGAGCCTTGCTGTGCACGGAGAGGGGCGGATGACACACAGCGGGACCCAGTGACACACAGCGGGACCCAGTGACACACACTGGGACACACAGCGGGACCCAGTGACACACACTGGGACACACAGACACACGCGCCCCTGGCATGGGAGCTGCCTCTCGCTCTGCAGTGTCACGTCTGGTTTTGTCACCAGCAGGAGCAAACCCACCTCTGCGAACTCAATCTCTCCATCTCTGATGTTTTTATTAATGAAACCAAGCAGAGGTTGATGTCGTGAAAAGGTTCTCGCAAAGCCTGCACGGAGCGACGCTAAAGTCATTCTGTCTCCAGATGTGCAATGGTGCACAGCAGGCAAAGCTGGGTCCCTTTTTTCCCGGGGAATGGAGCGCTCCTGGGGTACAGAGCAGCAGTTCCAGTGAATCAGCACTGGTAAAGGAAGCCCAGCCGCCCCGCCTGTCGCGATATGCCGCCCAGCCGGGCCCCGCATCGGCAGAGGGCACTGCCCGGCCGCGGCTCCCGCACCCTCCTCCCGCACGGAATTCCCGGCGCCCGCAGGAGCGGCCGAGCCGGGAGAGCCGCGATGCTGAGCCTGCCCTGGAGACACGGCGTGGAACCCGCCCGGCGCGGGGCTTGTGGCCGGCGCTAAGCCTCCCAAATCCGGTGCGATGTGCGTCTCCGCCGGTTTCGCCATCTCCTTCCCCTCCTGGCTGCAGCTTTCACGCGTTTTCTGCTGCCCGCGCGGCTTTTCCCTCCGCACAGCAGAAGACGGGCGTGGAAGTCTCTGGGAAAGGCAGATAGCGAGTTGAAAGCGCCAGAACCGTGGGCGAGGGGGGTTGGAGGCAAACGTTGAGAAGAACTGAGGGCTGAACGAGAGGATAAGAGCTGCTCCACGGCGGTGCAGCCGGAGGGAATAGATGTGGAGCAGGAGTGCTGTGCCCCTTAGAGATTCCAGCTTGGTTTGCCAGGCAGGGATTGTCGCAGTATGGGCCGATGCAGAGGGGATTCAAATGGGATGGGGGTTCATGCGTTGATACATTGATTCGTGTTATTAACAGTGAAAACAGGGATAATGTGCTGCTATTTACCACTTGTAAAAAGGACTAAAATAGATGCAGGTCCTTAGCACAAGTGAGAGCTCTTAAAGCAGGTGGAGGGCTCAGCTCATTGCTTTGTCTTTGCTCCTGCACCAGTTTTTCTTTGCGGTTGCCTCTGTTAACCCCTTCTGCCTCCTGTCACCCCCCCTTGCTGTGCTGCCCCCGGGGCACCCACAGCTTCAGTGCTGAGACTCTCACCATGTCAGCGTCACCTTGTGCTTTAAATCTGCAGCGAGACACGGAGCACGAACACACAAATACGGATGTGACTGCTCTGTTATTTCTGGCAGGCAAGATCATCAGGAAAGTGTCGTTCAGCTGCAAACGGCTGAGGAGAGCGTGGGGTACCCCTGCGTCAGAGGCAACCCCAGCGCTGCTCTGAGCTTCCCCCACGCTGCTCAGCTCTGCAGCACTGGCAGGAAGAGAGGGAAGCAGACACCAGCCTTGGCCACCACACAGTATCTGTTATTACTTAATACTTTAGTCCAGGGACCTCGTCAGACTTCGGCTTTTTTTTGCTGTGCCCCAGCCAACGAGCAGCACCCCTCTGTGTGGGGTCAGATTCACAGAATAAAAATCAGCACTGGGAAGTAGTGAGGGAACAACTGGCACATTCTGTGTCAGCTCGTTGTGCCTGGGACATTCAGCACAGCAGTGTGACCTGGAAAGCAGCAGGAAGGACTGGGCTTCCAAAGGCACCGACCGTGTAGGTATGTTCAGGGAAGTTTTTAAGCAGGCAGATAAACCAGCTAACACCAAAGGCACAAAACAAAGACTTAACATTACGTAAGTGTTCAGACAAATTCTTGAATTTGGGCCTTGCACTTTGCTCATCGCTCTGCAAACCAGGCACCAGGGATCCTCTCTAAGGGGTACCCAGCTCCCCTGGGGCTGGAGCACTCAGTGTTACACAGGCTTTTGAGGCAGATTTCAGTTTCATCCCTGGCACCTGCAAGCAGCAGCTTCAGGAGCATCAGTGGTGCCCCTGCAGCAGCTCGGTGGAAATGGTGGTTCCTGAGTCCAGCAAGGACTGGGATGAGGCCATTGACTGCTCTGACAGAGGCCACTGGGTGCTCGTTAGCTGGTAATGACATCTGATGGCTATGGCATGTCCTTTGTTCAGACTGGGGACTTGGAGGTGAACAGACCAGATCTCTGAACTCACCAGCTCCCAGGTGAGTAGGAATGTACGTCATTCCTAAAATAACAGAGCTGGTACTGCAGAATCCAAACTTGATTAGAGACGTGGAAGTGTACGGTGAGAGAGCCAGCGTCACCGTGGGTGGCTTCCCCCCACTCTAATGAATAGACGGCTGTCAGCTCGCACTTTCCTCCCAGGATGAAACAGTAAATAAAATCTGGTATAACCCACAAATTTAGCTGAGTTACGGCTGTCTATTGGGGCTGAAGTGTTAGACTTGTTGGTTAGTTTTGCAGTGAATTCAAAGCACTCTGAGGGAAGTCACCACAGTGATTTGAAATTCCACCCCCTGTGAGACACCATGCCTGCCTGGGCACGTGGGCTGAGGGGGCTTTTTCCTGGCTGAGCAGAAATTTTCTGTTGGGAACAGGGTGGATTTTGTTCTGAATGGAACAAACAGCCACAGCACCTGCTCAGCAGAGGATACAAGGCTGGATGTCATAGAATCCCAGAATGGTTTGGGTTGGAAGGGACATCAAAGCTCATCTCATTCCACCCCCACTGCCATGGGCAGGGACACCTTCCACTTGACCAGGCTGCTCTAAGCCCTGTCCAGCCTGGCCTTGCACACCTCCAGGGATGGGGCTGATGTGCACCTGGGGCTCTGTCAGATCAGGAATGCCAGGGAGGTTCCCTTCCTAGAGAGCCTTGGGACAGACACCAGTCCTTTAGCACTGCAGAGCTCCAAGATGATGTTCTCTTATTGGATGTGCAGCAAAAGGTACATCATGATTAACCTTAAAAGCCTAAGCTTTTTCTTTGCCCGTGCAAGACAGATTTATAATATTTTCTCTTTCTGTTTTAACACTGGATTCTTAGTGCAGACAGTGATTTATTGAATAATCAATTTCCTTATCTACGTAATACATTCAGGTGATCCATCAATGCCAGATAATCAATCCAGCTCGGGATTTTAAGTGTGTATATGTATACTTGTATATATATTTTCCTCCTGTGCTGTTGTCAGGCCAAGTAATGTCTCCCTTTCTTTGCTCCTTTCCCAGTGACTTTTGTTTATGGTGTGTAAAAGAAACCCCCGACGTTATATTACACCTTGTAAGTTTTACGGTACTTGAGAGGTTTATGTGCTATGAATGTAAAGGGCAATGCAATAACGCAAAGGGCAGTGAGACATTTTTAAGCGCAGAAGGATATACACGGAGCTGAGGAGATAAATCTGGGCGGATAATCGTCCCACTGTGTCTCTCCTATTTATGAGAGGAAAAGACATTCACTGCAAATCATGCTTCAGGTCACTCGTGCCCTGCTCTCTGCTCTGCGCTGCGTTATTGGCTGCTTTAACTGCTCTTAATCTGCTTTGGGATCTGTGCCCTGGTTTGGAGCCGTGTCCAGGCCCAGCAGAGGGGGCTCAGCCCAGGTGGGATGGGATTCCCCATCGCTGGGCTGGCTCATTGGTCTTGTGCAGCTCAAGGGCTGGGGTACGTGGAATTCCATGTGTCTGTCCTCCGTGAGTTGGGAAAGGGCTGAGCTAGGGAGAAAGCCGTAGGAGGAAGTAAGAGGAGTCACAGTTGCCAAGTCTGAAGCTTATGGGTGGTTTAGCTGGGAAAGAGGAGCCTGGGTTCAGCCTCCCACAGTCTGGGTGTTCGCTGCTGGAGTTTGGGCTGGGCAGGAAACTGTTCCGAGAATAGGTCTGGGAACTTCAGCAGATTCTGTTCATATGAGGAGAGGAACTTCACGGGGGCATTTGGATTTCTGAAACAATCAAGCCATGAATCCCTCTCAAATGTGAATATTCAGAATTCAGCATTTGCAATTCGCAGTAGAACTGGAGAAAAATGCCATTACTTTCAGAGGTCAAGATAAGTTGTATACAAAGGTCACTGTTCCACGTGCTTCATTCAAAATCCAATTTGTTTTGTGGGCTTACGATGGCAGAAACGCTGATGATTTTGCTATTGCCACATGTTAGGTACTTTCTGTGCAGGAAAAGATTTTGCCTTAATTACTTGCAGTTTTAACTGTCTGGCACAGAGACAGGATTTTCCTGATTTGAACCATCTCATCAAAAGTTGAGAACTTAACTGAGGCTGAAAACCTCGTGATGTGGCAGAGCCCCATGGAGTTCCCAGGAGCAGAGCTGATGGCCAGTGTCCTGCTTCCCATTGTGACAGCAGCTCTCCAGAATGTCCCTGGGATGGGAGGAGGGGAGAAGAAGCTGCAGAAGAATCCTCAGGATCCATGTCCCTCCCATCCAAACAGTTCTGCAGAGCCCAGCACCTCCCGCAGCTCCAGGTGCCATGACTGGTGCCATTTGTTTCAGCAGTAATGCCATTACCATTTTAAGCTGAACCAGGGACCTGTAAAAAGGAGGTTCTCGGTTTAAATCTCTGGTCTATAAAATCTTAAGGACCTGCTCTTTCTTTATAGGGAAAGAAAACCATTTTCTCCCTCATTTTATGCACTTTTCTTCTTGCGAATTTTTATTTCTGCAAAAGCAGTTTTTGTCATCTTTGCCAGGATGAAATTCAAAGAAAGACCCTGGATGTTTTGCTTCAGGGTGGCGTCTCAGGTTGGCTCATAATATTTGAATGGAAATAGGATCTGTAGTTTTCTTTCCTATTCATCTACATCATGGCAAAAGGGTTGTCCAGAACGCGTGTTGCAAGATCTTAGATGAAGCCAATAACATTTTTTAAAATGTAGGGCTTCTCCCTGCACAGTTTACCAAATTTCCTTTTAGGTTAAAGTTACAAATGAAGTGTTGAATACAGGATATTCTCAGTTCTTCGAGCAGCTACCTTCTACCCTGTGATGTATTCCAATAGCCAGAACTGACTTTGGATATGTGCCCATCTACTAATAAAGGATCAGTAAAAAAAACAGCTAGAGCCATCTTTACTTAATTTTCTTAGACATTAATGCAGTGGTTTCTATTTGAGTGGCTTTTTTTCCTGCAGTGTAACTTCATCTATGAAATGTGGCAATTTCAATTTGCTGGATCTGTTTCCTCCAGCTGGAGGGAGAGCAGTGGCACACGGCACCCAGAATCCAGCCTGAGCTGCAGATCCCCCTCTTTGCACCGTGGATTTGCATTCACCTTTAGAATTTTTCTGAGGCAATTCTCACCTAATTGACTGTCACTCCCTTTCCTTCTCTCTCTTACTCCAAGGATCACACACTTGGCGTGAAGAAACAACTCATCCTTGTGGATGAGCCATAATCCAACCCCAGGATCCCTGGTCAGGACTGAAGGTGGCAGGTGTGACCTGCCCTGGAGTCCTGCCTGAGCACCAGCCCTGGGCTCCTGGCACAGCCACTCCCTCTGCGACTTTCAGCTCGGATGCTGAACTCCCCTCCTCATTCCCAAGCCTTAAAATTGGAGGGAAGAGATGAGCACAGTTGAAATCCTGAACACGCTGTACTTCCTGGTATTTTAAGAAAATGCTGAATTTTAAGAAAATTCAGAGTTTCCTCAGCAGCTGGATGGGATTTTCACTTATCACCAGTGCCTGGGGACAGAACTCTCAGAATGTTCCCAGCTTCCCAAAGATCCTGTGAGGTGCCACCAGCCTGGGTGACAGCACTGGTAGCACTCTGAGCACCCACACTGACCTCACCACCATGTGCACATCAGTTTGCATGGAAGTTTCCCCCTAGCCTGGTGACCATCAATATTTAGTGCTGGCCCAGGCACCTGGTCTCTATATTCTGTGTTATTAAGGTCGTTCTATGTGGTTACACGAGTCTTTGTGCTTTGAGAGCGTTTGTGGGGAAACCAATTTCCATATGAATTATGGAAGTTGATACCAACAGGGCTGTAATTCGTAAATTGTTCTGACAGCAACATTTTGTAACAGAACACAGAGAAACCAGGGTAATAAAACTTGCCATTAAGGGAGTGGACTTGTGAGTCCTAGAAAAAATTCTTGTCCAAGGATTATTTATGATCATTGCACACCAAAATGTGTTTTTGCATTTTTATTGCTGGCAAATTACTTGTAAACCCACCAGGGAGCTAATGATTTTTCCTCTGAGACCAAGCAACTTTGTTTTGGTTTATATATATCCATTTCTGTGACCAGTTAATCCGTCACTTTTGATTTATAATAACAACAATTATTTTAAAATAGCCCAGGTGTTAAAGGGTTAACTGTCCTTTGAACTCCAGCTGACAAAATCTACAGGACAGTGATTCCGAAGGAGAAAGGTTGTGCCTGGGCAGGTTTTCCCCGGATCACTGTAACGGTGCTAACTACCTCTAATGGGGAGCACGGATTATTTATGTTCTTCTGCTGCTTCTCATTAATTTTTCAGAGCCCTTGCTTGAAGAGTTCCGACTTCTTGGCTCCTTCATTAGTGTTACCTGTTCAGCAGTGTGGAGCAGTGGAGGTGACACTTCAGAAAAGGAGCATTTCAGTTCAGGCTGCTTTACAGGGGGAGAACAGGAGCAGGAAGCTCTGGACAAGAAGGTGGGAGCAGGGGCAAGATTTTAGTGAGGTTTTAGCGGGGCTGGCTAGCGCAGGGGCTCAGTGGCCCGAGCCTGCCCGGCCGTCCTGGACACCCTCGGGGGCAGTAGAGCTGTCCCAGCCTCCGGCACACGGTGGCTTTTCCAGCATCACTGAGGGGTCCCTGTGCCCCGAGCCTCCTGTGCAGCCATCGCTGCTCCTGCTCCCACCCTGCCAGCCAGGCTGAGCTCGGCTGTGCCCCCCGTTATGTCCTGTCCCCCAAATGCCACCAGTGCCTCGGTGCCACCTTCCAGGACAGCAGCTTTTACCCACTCGTTCCTTGGGGTGCTCTAGGCGTTCCCAGCAGGAACACCCCAGCTGCAGGGAGCAGCAGGGAGCTCAACATCAGCCTTACTGTCTTGGTTTGAAAAGACAGGAGTCTGCTAAGGAAGGCAGGAGCCTCCCTTGGAAGAGAAAATGCACACCCCTTCCCTCCGAATTAATATAATTCTGAAATTAAGGAGCTTTTAGGCAATAATATGAGAAAAAAGAATAACATTCTTTATTAATATAAACAACAACGGTACCCACTGACAGAGTCAGAATACAACCTGACACCCTGTTCAGGGTGGTGGTAGCAGTCCAGATGAAATGGTTCTCTGAAGCGCTGATCGGGTAGAAAGAAAGGTCCTGATGGTCCAGTGAAAGCTCTTGTCCTCTGGAAATCCAGCAGGCCGGAGCTAGGAGGTACTGTACGGTCCCAGAGTCCAGCTTATATCCAGGTGGGAATGCTTGGCTCCTCCCCCCTGGGTGAAGCCTCTTCCAATGGGATGAGGTAACTCATGAGTCATGTGGTGAGTTCTTAATGGCCCATTAGCAGAGACAATGGGCCCTGGATAGCAGGAGATAACAAACAGTGCCCCAGCTGTTTGAACGGCTGTGGAGGTGGTGATAGAATAAACCTATTTTTAACCTAGGACACTTACAAAGGTTAAGGGAGCCCTAAATTATTCCTTGCCGTGGCTCCCAGGGTGATGACACCTCTTCTGTGCGATGTGCAACCTTGGACAGACTTTCCTGGTGCAACAGAGGCAAGAGCTGCCTCCAGGGATCTCTCAGGGGTGCCCGTCCCACTGTTGTCATTCCTTGGGCACAAGCAGCAAATGGATGGAGACCTTTGTTAGGTTTTGGGGGTCGTGGGACATTTGTACATTCATTACCAAAGTCAGTAATGACTAATTGCATCTTTGATCGTAACAGAGCATTTTGTTAGAGCCACATTTCCTTTATGGATTTTCAAAGCCTTCTTTTTAGGGAAATATTTTTTGATCTGTTGTTGGCTCCTCTTCTGCTCTATTACAGACTCCCTGCATGGCTTTGAACAAATGACTTTGCTCTTCTGTGCCTTAATTCTCTACTTGTAAAATAGGGCTGAGCACACTACCAGCTCCTCTGGGCTGCGGAATGGGAAGGGTTTAAAGCCTGCAGATGTCAGTAGCCGAGCTTGCCACACCCAGCAGGATCTTTGAGGCAGAACCAACAGATACGAGCAGGCACAACCCTATTACCAGTGAAATACTGAGATTATAACCTGGGACTCTCTGGCTGGAGCAATTCTGGGAAAAAAAAGAGAGTATCCTAAATACACTCAACTGCTTATTTAATGTCGATTTTAAAAGTTATTTATCGAAATTTAGCAACTGTTTACTCAATCCGGGACTGGAAAGCCTTTAAAACATACTCTTAATAATCCCTTCGTATTTAACTAATGTACAATAGCGTGTGCTATTACATCGCAATTACATCCTATTTGAGACACTTAATTAAAAGGGAGGCTGTAATAAGCTCCCGATTGTTTGGCTCCTCAGCCAGACCCACACGATGGAGGATTCTGCCTGTCAGCAGGTGCCAAGCACATCCCGGAATGGCACGGTGGCAGCTGGAGCTGGTCCCTTCAGAGCTGGTTCCATCTGGGGCTGGGTCTGTGTGGGGCTGGGTTCATGTGGGGCTGGGTCTGTGTGGGGCTGGGTCTGTGTAGGGCTGGGTCTATGTGGGGCTGGTTCCATCTGGGGCTGGGTCTGTGTGGGGCTGG
>VZTG01004270.1:726064-875362 GCA_013397845.1 Melanocharis versteri
GAGCCGTTCGGGGTTGTGTTTGGGGTCTGTTTTCGGGGGGCTGCAGGGGCCGTTTGGGGCTGGGTCCATGTGGGGTTGGGTCCATGTGGGGCTGGCACCATGTGGGGCTGGTTCCATGTGGGGCTGGGTCCCTGTGGGGCTGGATCAGCAGGGTGGTGACCCCACAGGGCTCTCAGGCCTTGGAGATCGCTCCCACTCCATATGGGATGGCTTCAGTCCCGGGATGCTCCGGGAGAGATCTTGGGCCACAGATCCCTTGCGCTTCTGGATTCCAGAGCTCCCCAGGACTGCAGTGTCACAGGCCAAGGGTGCTCTCCAGAATCAGCTGCTCATCCCAGCAGCTCTGGCTTCATCACTGCCCTGGGAATCAGCACCAGGCCCTTCCCTGCAGGAGCCACCTCCAGCTTTGGCCAGAAGTTCTGATGTGGAAGAGCACCCTTGGAAGGTGCACCAAGGCCAAAATGCTGCATGATGCTCGTGGGAACCTTGGAAACCCTGCTCTGCTGCCTCCCTGCTGGGTGCCTGAGCAGCACACGGTCTGCCCTGCTCTGCCCTGGTCTCTCCCACGGCTGGGAATCATAAATCTGGCACACAGTGCCGTGCTGGTATGGTTATCCAGCCCCGTGCCAGGCTGTCACAGGCAGGCTCCATGGAAGAGCTCTCGGACATCTGTCTGCAGCCAGCTGCTTGCCATCCCACCAAGTGGCTGCTCTGCCTCTCCAAAATAAAAAATAATAACCCAAGCCCCTTTTAATTCAAGCCTGTTTGAAATCAGAAGTGACAACAGCTTTGTGCTCACTCCGTGGTGGGATATGAAGTTAATTTGTGTAAGTGATTCCTTTTCTTTTAATTTATCAGCCTGAGATTCAAAACTGAGGAACACAGGGACCCCACAAGGCGCGCCTGAATCTTTCAGAAGTGTATCTTGTTTATTCAAGTGCTTAAATATAGCTCTTAATAGTGTGGCTGATCCTACAGAACAGTGCATGGAAGGCAGGATAAGAGATCCCTCTGCTCCCTGGGTCACTGTCCAGGCCCTCACTGCAGTGCCTGGGCAGCCCCTCAGGGGTAGAGAGTGAACCAAACACTTCTCCTACACAGAACTGATGAAACAAGTACAGAGGAATCTGTGTGTGGCAGCTCTTTGGGTTTTGCAGGGGATTTCGAGGCCAGCCCAGGTTTATGAGCTACCCATGAACCCAGTGCACCGTGTCTCATAAAAATCCTGTTTTCCCCTCTCAGCTCTGCAGTTGTGTTTTGTTTGCAGTCTAGATCTAATAAGAGGATCAACGGAGGTTTTGGCAGGGAACAGTCCTGGTCCTGGGAGTGGTGACTGATGCAGCCACACATTGGCTGCAGAAGGGAAATCTGGGGTAGCAGCCCTTCCCTGCCAGGCATGGGCAGGAGGAGGCTGTTCCCCGGGATTTTGGTTAGGAAAGGAAGGATGCTTCAAAGTGAAAGGGAAACAGAAACCTCCAGGTGTTTTTC
This sequence comes from Melanocharis versteri, assembly GCA_013397845.1. Taxonomy (NCBI): domain Eukaryota; kingdom Metazoa; phylum Chordata; class Aves; order Passeriformes; family Melanocharitidae; genus Melanocharis; species Melanocharis versteri. The sequence goes on from VZTG01004270.1 coordinate 727,553, forward strand.
GTTGTTCCAACTGCTTTAAAATAATGTTTAGATTTCATGTTTCGGTAATTACGTACACTTGGGTGGTATTTAATGCCAGCCACTGATGGATGCTCTATAATCCTATAGACAGAGAACACATTTGTTTTCTGAGGCTAACTGCACACAATCTGTTATTGTGTGATGTTGAATACTTTGAGGGTTGGTGCCTTTCAGTGTGGAGCATAAAAGCCAGGCCTCCCCGACAATAACCTCCATTAATCAGGCTTCCTCAGTCCGCAAGCCTCGGAGACCGCGACGTCTTCTTTGTACACCAAAGCTTGCCAGGATTGCACAGTGAAAAACCTCCCACCGAACTCCCGCACTTTCATTTCTCCTTTACTCGGTTTAAACGGGAAAATAGCCTCCCAGTACAGCTCCCACTGCTTTAGCTGCATCTCCACACATTTCTTTTAAGCTAACCGTCAGCTTATGGCGGGAAGGAGAAGCAGCTGCAACTTGCTGGGAGCGAGGGAACTTCGCTTCCAGAGGATTCAGCTCCTTTTGTTTTCCACAAGAGCTGTTGAGTGCTCGGCGCTTTAAAAAATACGGCCACTCATTCAGGCTCCTGAAGCATGGATTCGGGGCAGAGGTGTTCTGCAGGCTTTCCAGAGAGCTGGAAGCACGAATGAAGATCCCCCAGAGCCCCACTGGCTGCTGTGTTCAGCTACACTTCCACAAACTCCCATGGAAACTGAAATTTTGGTGCTTCAGCTCAAGTTTTCACCACTGTTGGAGTCCTCAGCTGTGCTGTTTGACATGTCCCAAACTCCCCCACTCCTCTGAGTGGATGGGAATGACAGAACGAGAGGCCACAGGCTTAAGCTGCGTCAGGGGAAGTTTAGGTTAGACGTTAGAAAAAAATTCTTCACTGAAAGAGTGACTGGGCAATGGAATCGTCTGCCCTGGGAGGTGGTGGAGTCACCGTCCCTGGACAAGTTTTAAAAAAGACTGGACGTGGCACTCAGTGCCATGGTTTAGCTGATGAGGAGGTGTTAAGTCATGGGTTGGACTTGACAATCTTAAAGGTCTTTTCCAACCTAGTTCATTCTGTGATTCTGTGATTCTGTGATTCTGTGATGCAGGACCACTCCAAAGTGAGCCTGCTTTTATTTAGGTGCTGAAGAATGCCAAGGCTTCCAGAGCCACGTCCCGAGTGGAATTACTGCAGTGGCAGGGCTGAGCTGTTGCAGCAGCCGTGCACTGAAGGGAATGTGAATTCTGGGCGAGACGGAGCGTGACCACAGGGCTGGGGAAGGATGTGTCAGTCACCTGAGGAGAGCAGAGGGTGTCCCAGGGCGTCTCATCCTTTTTCTCTTGGGCAGCTCCAGTGGGGACGTGCAGCATCCCAGCTTGGCCAGCGCAGCACGGCCAAGCCACTGCGGTCAGCCAGCTGGCCAGACTCCCTCAGGCCAGGAGAGGCCACGGTTTGTGGTGCTCCTTGGGGAGAAGGGCCCTCCACAGTGATTTAAAGCACTTTGGGAAAAGCCAAAACAAGCAAGAAAAGCCAACCGAACTTGGACTGCAGCTGGACACTTGGGTCTTGAGCAGTGAGTAACCTTGACCTCATCCAAGCTGTATTTTCCTCCTGAAGTCAGTCCCTGCCTGTCCTTGAGGGGCACTTCCTCAATGGAGAAAAGACTCCTCTGAGCTGCCAGCCAAAATAAACCTAATTGTTGCATTGTGTCTGAGCAACTCTGAAAGTTGCCAGTAACAGCTATCTCAGACCATCACAATCAACATAATTTTTGTCTTAATTGCTAAGTATTGCTGTAGAAAGACTGGTTGTCTTTCTGCTCCAAGTCCTCACAGTTGCTCTCCCAGGTTTCAAGATGCAGCGAAAGTTTTTGGGTTGGTTTTTTTTTTTTTTCACACTACGTTTCAAATGCTTCATTGTCAAACTGGTTAAAAGCCCTTATTTATAAAACGTGTGCGTCTCTTTCAGCTTAACTGAAAAGGCATTAAAATAACTGCAGCTGTGGAAAGAATAATTACAGCGAGATTTTGTCAAGGACTCTCTTGTCTGATGTTGCCATCTGTGACATGGTGAATGCAAAGATCATTTGAAACATAGGCAGTTAATGTAGAGAATAATTTCAGAGCTTTCGATATTTATGGTAAATTATTTAACTTTATTGTTTGGTTTTATGGCCTCATTATTCTGCGTCGTAAGGATCCCTGCTTTTTGTGTTGTTCTGCACTTCGATTTCCACTTTGTGAAGAAAAGTACCCTGCAGTAAAAGTAACACTTCACACATTTCAGAAATGTTTCAAGGAGACATCATACTAATCAGATTATTTTCATGCACCTCAATATCATCCTTGATGCCTTTAAAAAAAAAATCTGCAGAGAAAGATCTTCTTATTGACCAGGTGTTAATAGTCAGTCCTTCAGGCATGGGCAGTGACAAGGGCCGGTAAACACTACATCGTTGCATTAATTTTCTCTTGTGTCCCAGAATATTGTTTCTGAGACTCCCTCCGAGAGGACATTGCTGCATTATTTCCGTCAGCAGCCCCTGACTGGCCGAATTAGGAGCAGACTGTGGCACTGGAAATGAGTAATTGGCTGCCAGAGACACAGAAAAGGGGACTTGGCTTCCCCGAGACTGGCTGCTCTGTACACAGGGCTCGTGCTGCAGCCAGGTTCGTGTGCTCGTTAATAAATGAGGGCATGGCCAGGCTGTGGGGAGGCTCCTGCACGGGCACTGCTGGGCTCCCTGTGCTCCTCCAGCTTCGGCTGGGTGTGCTCCCACGTCACCTGCACGTCCTGCCCCATCATACCAGGATGGGGAAAACACCCCGGGAATGTTTCCCTCACATGCCCAGGTTGTGATTCCTCCACTCGGCTCTGAGCAAGGTGTGAGCAGCTGTCTCCAGGAGGGGTGACTCCAGGAGGAGACTGTGATGGGGGGAGGGTTGATGCCTTTCTGGGACTACCTAAAAACAGAGGCCAGACAAAATTAAGGGAATAAAAAGTGGTTCTACTTATTGAAGGGCCTTCAGGTACATTTTGGGCAGATGAAGCCCCTCTGCAGGGCCTACACCCAAAAATGGACGACGGGTCACAGGTTTTCACACTTTTATAAGTTCGGTCCATTTGAATATTGGGGGTTAATCTTCCAATTACAACTTCAGGTAATGAAGTCATTTACCCCAAGTTTGCCCTCCCCTAACTCACTTTTTTTTTACACTCACTTTTGTTTACATTTCTCGGGGCCTGAGACAGTGAGGTATCCTTGACTCCCAGGCCTGGAGAGGAATTGTTTTGTCTGACCAAAATGGGAAGACAGTAGCTAACACTGTATATGGAGTTTAGAGCTCGACACTAAAGAATTGCAGGATTACAAATAGATGAAAAATATAAAAGCTAAAATCCTAGGGCATCAGGGTCACCCTGGGTACAGCACCCACTGCGCCTGTTCCTTGCTGTGGCTGCTTGCTGCAAACCACCCCACAGCCTTGCTGGGTAGCCCAGGGGATGGTGCTGCTCACAGAGGATGAAGTTTGCTGCTTCTGGGGAACTTAATGTGGCTCCATCTGAAAAGCACCCAGCACTTCCTTTGGAAGTACAGCACATCCTTGACAGCTCCGTGAAGCACAGCAAGTGCCTCCACCAGCCTTCCCTGCTCCTGCAGCACTTCCACAAGCTCCAGGATACCCGAGACAGCCCAGCAGAAGTGTTCTGTCTGATGTGAACTTCTCAGTGGGGTTGGGATCCTCTTTCTGGCAGCTGAGGTCTGCCAGCTCCATTGTGTGGTGGCAGTCCAGGGCATCCACTTTGGAGAACGCGGAACAGAACCTGGGAGGGATTAGGAGCCACCTGTCTGTCCCTGCAGAAGAGTCTCTTCCCACCAGCCTGCCTTCTGCACCGGCTGTGCGTGCCCTCTGCAGCTGCTCAACATCTGGATCTCTGTCTGGCTCTGTCCATGCTAAGGAGGCAGTGGCACCGCAGCCTGAACACGCAGGACAGCTCCACCTTCTCCATGGATCACTGGGAAGAGGCACAGCTGCTCCAGCCAGGAGCTCTGCCCTGCAGATATGAGTTTGTCTCCAGGAGATGCTTGTGGGCAGATCTGGAAACCATCTGAGGGAGCTGAAATGCTGCAGGGGGTGGGAGGGGAAGGTCAGGAGCCTGCAGATGTGCAGCAGCAAGTGTGCAGAAACTCGGGTTTAGTGCAGCCAGCAGGGCAGAAGTGCAAATCCAGTTGCTGTGGGCTTACTACAAGGGGAACTAAATTAGGAACAAATGCGTGGGTCACGGACCTGTAGAGAAGAAGCCAGGTAACATTTATTTTCCTATCTATAATACAGCCCTGGGGCAATTCCCTGTTTGCCCTCAGCCATCCAGGGGCACAAGAACCCCTCAGGACGTTCTCCTGAGCCTCACTTCCCACCTCAGGCTGTACAGGAGGCTTTGCCACATTTAGCTCAATCTTTCACATTTCTGTACCTAAAATTAGACACTGTGCTCCATCCCTGCACTCCTGGAGTTCCCAGCTCTGGGGAGGTCGATGTGCAAACGTCTGCAAGCACATGAAGAAATATTTAAAGAACAACATTTGCAGACCCCTGGAAGCCAGACACTGCCAGGTGTTCCTCTATTTAGAGGAAAAGTAAGTTTGTGTACGCAGGTGGTTTCAGCTATTTAGTAAATTTTGGTAATTTGTCTATCCCTGGTAACTTGCTTTGCAAAACAATGCAGCTCATTTTGGAAACAAATGAAGCAAATGGATTCAGAACTGTGCAGCTGATAGAACACAGGCAGCAGTCAGGACAAAACAGTTCCCCACCAGCGACTTTTCTTTCCGTCTGAGCAGCGATGTTTTCTAAGCTGTAGCATGTCAGAGAGTGAGAGTTCCCTGTCCAGCTCAGCCCCAGGTGGAGCAGGAACCTTGTCCTGCAGGGCTCAAGTCTCACCAGGCTGGGGGGCAGGAGCCAAAAACCACCAGTGGGAACAGGAAAATGCTGGAGCTCCAAGACAGGTATTGACAGCAGGAGCATCATCTCTGGGATTCCTGATTCCTCAAAGGCTGACTGTTTTAGTGATGGGAATGTAAAGGCCCCAGAAGTCTCTCCGTGCAGTGACGTGCTCATCCAATTTGGATTTCTCCTGCTCTGCATTGTTCAGGACATGTGAAGGGAAAGCCTTTCCCCTTTGCAAGCGGTTCTTTGGACAGATGAACACAGAAGCCAGGAGTCAGTCTTGGTCGCTCACCCTGAAAGGCTCTTTCCTCCAGCCTCGTAGTTTGTGTGTATAAGAAAACCCCCGTGCAGTGTTCGCTTTGGCCCTGAGGAGGTGGAGCAGGAGGGACAGTGGGGAATGCAGGCATCAGGGGAAGCACATGGTGACGAGGGCCACGTTGGCTCTGTCCAACTCCTGCACACAGGAGACAAGGTCAGAAACTTTCCTACACCCTCATTTTGCACCCTGAACTGAGGTTTGTTTACAGCCACTGTCTCAGCCCATGAGGTGCCACTGGCTGGTTTTGACACGGTGCTGTTTAAAGCTCTGAGAGGCAAAGCCTTTCTCCAGGGATCCCAGAGCCCGGCCCCGCGGGTCTCTGCCAGCAGCACCGACTCCCTCTGTCCATACGCTTCTTCTCCCTGTGCATAAAGGCACAGATGGCCAAGCCCTGGAGGCAGGCACCCGAGGTTTGTGAGGGCACGTGTGTGCTGGGTGTGCGTGTGAATGCACACTTGTCTGAGCACAGCCCGGAGCTGCGCTCGCTGCTACCACTGCAGCAGGAGCTCCCCAAAGTGCCAGACCTGGTGCTGGGCTGGTGCTGAGCCACAGGGCGTTTTTCAGCTCAGGTACCACTGCAGCAGGAACTCCTCAAAGTGCCAGACCTGGTGCTGGGCTGGTGCTGACCCACAGAGAGTTTTTCAGCTCAGGTACCATTGCAGCAGGAACTCCCCAAAGTGCCAGACCTGGTGCTGGGCTGGTGCTGACCCACAGAGAGTTTTTCAGCTCAGGTACCACCGCAGCAGGAACTACCCAAAGTGCCAGACCTGGTGCTGGGCTGGTGCTGACCCACAGAGAGTTTTTCAGCTCAGGTACCACCGCAGCAGGAACCACCCAAAGTGCCAGACCTGGTGCTGGGCTGGTGCTGACCCACAGGGAGTTTTTCAGCTCAGGTACCACTGGAGCAGGAACTATCCAAAGTGCCAGACCTGGGGCTGACCCACAGGGAGTTTTTCAGCTCAGGTACCACTGCAGCAGGAACTACCCAAAGTGCCAAACCTGGTGCTGAGCCACAAGGAGTTTTTCAGCTCAGTACAGCTGTAGTGAAAGGCATGTGCAGAATTCTCTGTGTGTGATTGCCAATACTTATCTCACTCACTGAGGTTCTTGGACCTTAGGGACAGGTATGAGGAAAAAGCTTCTGCTCTGCCACTCCTGGCTGTGGCTGCACCAGGTCTGCTGACGACACTGAAGGAAGTTAAAAATTTCAGGTGCTTCTGTTCTCCCTGGGTGCAACGTTGTAGCTTGACACAGTTGGAGCTGGTTGGGCGATGGGATCAGAGAGCTCTGAAACAGCCCCTGAAATACCAGCAGGCCAAAGTGAAGCTCTGCACCACATCCACCTGCAACGGGACAGTGCAACAGGGAGCTGCAGGAGGACATTTGTGCCACTCGTGGGCTCACGCTCTGCCCATGGACATTTACAGCAGGAGCGCAGGGGAGGAGCAGCACAGTGCTTCCAAAACAACACAAGGACACGGGACTGTCAGAAGCCCGTGCCACCTCTGCCTCCCTGCCCCAGCTGTGGACAGAATTCCCAATGCCACACCACAGCCAGGGAATCCATGCCAGCAGAAACTGGGGCTGCTGGCCCAGTTACCACCAAAAACAGGCAGGAGAAGCCCTGCGCTCGCTCGTAAGCAAAGAGTCCTCGTGCTCTTTGGTTTCTTTTCCTCTGGCTCTCATACTTGTTAACTCAAATTAACATTCATAATGCAGAAGCCATTGGAACATGCCTTCCAGACTCACAGACATTCCTGTTATGGTCCGGATTAATCACAAGGGATAATTAGAGTATTAAATGAAATAATTATAACATTATGACTCTAATAACCAAATTCATGGATATTAGCTTCTGAGAAAAGACAAATAGAGGAACCAGAGAAGTTTTGATGGATGCCTCTAGCTGCAATTTTTTACTTTGCATTTTTGATTTAAAATTCCCAAACATCTCCCACACTGAGACAACTCCCTGTAATCTGAAAGGGCAAGGTCGGGTTGGAGCCGTGGGGCTGGTGGCAAGAGGGGCTCCTGCAGAATATCCACAATGTTCACAGCTGCAGGAAGCTGAGCATCCCAGGACTGGGGATTGGTGAGGACCCTGATTGCCCGTGCACCAAAAAGCCCCAGGGCCGGGCATCCTGGAGGAGAGACAGAGCTGCTGGAATGGTGGAGCTGGTACCTACAGAGTGATTTGCTTGTGTGGCTGTGCCGGTGCTCCTGCTCTGCTCTCCGGGTCCACCACCTCCTGCCAGCCAGGAAACGCCTGGCAGGTCCGGCTGGAGGCCAGGTCCGAGCCCAGCCAGCTCAGCTCCGTGGGACACCGGGCTCTGGCAGCATCTCCTGGCCCCAGGCGTTACCTCCTGTGAGAAAATGGAGATTTTCTCTGCCTCGAGGATGTGATTATTGTATCTGACAGAGCCCTGAGTGCAGCCAGGCTTAGCTTGTCCTACAGGACAGCTGCTGTCCTCCAGGGATCCAAGCCCTGGCAGTCAGGGCTCCTCGGAGCCCAGGAGGTTTCTGTGGCACTAATGTATGCTCAGTCTCTCTCCTGTATTCTGTGTCGTGCTACAGAGGAATAAATGAATTCATTAAAGAATTATGCAATTGCAAATGTTTAAAAATACCAAGTACGTACATTTCTGGAAGCCTACACAGCACAGCCCTGTGAGGGGCTGGATGGGGATTGGCACATGTTCTTAGGGAAGGGAATGGAAAGTGCTGCTGCGAACGCAAACTCGGGTGCTCAGTGCTCTGCACACACTCAGCACAGGCAGGGCACTAAAAATGCGGTGAAATCTAAAATACACACACTAAGCAATTTCATCTTTCCAGCAAGCAATATTAATTCTAGATAATAAATTGGGATTTTTATCATATGGTCCCTGGACGATTTAGAGTACAGACAGGTTTATATTAATATTGAACATTTCCTCTCTCAGACAACAAAAGAGAGAGTTCCTTTTGGTGCCTGGAAGCAGTTCCCATGATCTGGGGAAGGAATCATCTCCGTGTGAACTACTAATACGCCATACTCCATATATAACCTGGTATCTGCATTTGCAGTCTACATATGCTAGTCGAAGTTTTAGAATCACTCAGTTCCAAGAAGAGACAAGACTTGGGGAGCAGTCACACATCAGCAGAGCATGCTGCACATGTCTGGGCTCCCATGGGCCACACACCCCATGTCCCTGCACGCACTGGCTCAGTGCACACCCCTGCAGCAGCCTCGGCTTTGTAGCAATGTGCCGTTCTTGAGTCCCCTGCCTGGAGAACACATTACACCACTTTAATTCCAGAATTTCTTCGTAACGTTAAATGATAAGAATTTTTTTTGCAGAGTTCTGACAAAGCACACAAAATCCAGTTGCAAATGCTCTGCTGTTTATTGATAGCTCCATAATACAGGCGAGGTAGGATGCCAGACAGCTGCATTTCCTGGCATTTAAAAAGAATTCACTGTAATGTATTGTAATGCATTAGCATAATAATTGGTAAGCATTCGCAGATGAATAGTTTACTGACTGATAGATTTTGTACAGAAACTGTGAAGGTTACATGGAGGGTGAAAACATTTCACTGTGTCAATGAACATACTTAATTTTTCTGGAAGTGCTATTTAAATTGTGCGGAGCTGGGACATTAGCATAACAAAGACACAACGCGCGAGTTTGTGCCGTAATAGGGAACACTGCCCTGCCGGGCTCCGGCAGGTGACCCGTGAAAGATGGGGCTTCCCAAACCCGGCCACCGAAACGGGCACACGCGCGGCTGCAGCGGCGGCTCCTCCTGTCCTTGCTCTTCTCCCTCCCGTCCCTACGCGGGTCCCCTCCTGTCCCTGCGCGGGTCCTCTCCTGTACCTGACCTTCTCCCTCCTGTCCTTGCTCTTCTCCCTCCTTTCCCTGAACTTCTCTCTCCTTCCCCTGCCCTTGTCCCTCCTTTCCTTGAACTTCTCCCTCCTGNCCCCTGCCCTTGTCCCTCCTTTCCTTGAACTTCTCCCTCCTGTCCCTGCGCTTCTCCCTCCTGTCCCTGCGCGGGTCCTCTCCGTCTCCGCACTTCTCCCTCCTTTCCCTGCCCTTCTCCCTCCTGTCCTTGCTCTTCTCCCTCCTGTCCCTGCGCGGGTCCTCTCCTGTCCCTGCCCTTCTCCCTCCCTTCTCTGCCCCTCTCCCTCTTTTCCCTGCCATTCTCCCTCCTGTCTCTCAGCTTCTCCCTGCTGTCCCTGCGCTCATCCCTCCTGTCCCTGCGCTCCTCCTCTCCTCGCCAGCACGGGCCAGCTCCCCCTGCGTGCTCTGCTCTCCCTGCTGGCTGGTTTGGATGCTCTGGTTCGCTCCAAGTCTGATGAGCAGCGGCTGAGGGAGCTGGGGGGGCTCAGCCTGGAGAAAAAGAGGCTCAGGGGGGACCTTCTGGCTCTCTAAAACTCCCTGGCAGGAGGATGGGGCCAGGTGGAGATCAGCCTCTTCTCCCGGGGAACAAGGGACAGGACGAGTGGAAATGGCCTCAAGCTGCTTCAGGGAGGCTCAGGCTGGACATCAGGAAGAATTTCTCCATGGAAGGGGTGGTCAGGCATTGGCAGGGGCTGCCCAGGGAGGTGGTGGAGTCCCCATCCCTGGAGGTGTCCCAGAAACGACTGGACGTGACACTCAGTGCTCTGGGCTGGTGACAAAGTGGGGATCAGGCACAGGCTGGACCCGACGCTCCTGGAGGGCTTTCCCAGCCTTGGTGATTCTGGGATTCTGTACTGGCACGTGGCAGTGGGCTGGGCAGCGCCCTGTGCCTGGTGGCAGCCCGTGGTCCTGCCCCTGTCCCTGTGGATCACCACAGCTCCTCTTCCGTGTCCCCAGAGCCACCAACACTTTGTTCTCCAGAGCTGGGCTGCGGAGCCCTAGAGCAGAGCAGGTGCAGGAGCAAGCTGAGCAGGGGAAGGTGGGCAGCACCAGGAAGGTTTGGGCTCGAGGGAGGAGGAGAAATGCAGAGAAGCAGCTTTTAAATACACACGAATCACCACTTGTGTGTGTCCGGGCTGCTCCTGTCAGGGCACGGGTACAGGGACCTGCTGATGGACAAAACCTCGTCTCACACTGGGAGATCTCGAAAGGCTTGCGCTAACTCCCAAGTTTTCTCTGGGTCTTCTGAGGTCTTGGGCATGAACAGACATCACCTGGGTCCCCAGGAGAAATGCACATTTCTGAATAATTCACAGCCTTTGGCTGCTACCTCAGTCTCCTCCCTGTTGCACCGCAGATTATCACGGTGACAACTCTGCAATTAACTCCAAGAAAACCAAAAAGCCAATTGGAAAGGACAGAGCTGAATTTTTTGGACAGAAATCTTACGGAAAGCATTGTAAATCAGATTTTCACTTGCCATTGCATATGTTAATCCCACGGTCATTTAGAATAAATTGGGGAAAAGAGATGTGAGGAGGAATGAGATATTCCAGCATGGGAGAAGATAAAGATTTCACCTCCACTGGCACCAGGTGGTGGGAGGTCAGACACATGCACAGACCTTGCCTGCTGGAGGATCCCAAACTGTTTTACCACACAGTTAATGTCCATCTCCAGAGCAGGAATATGGGATTTTCTTAAAATCAAGGGAGCTTTTTGTCCAGGTGATAAACCCAAAAATCTTCTTCATCATAACCATCTGACCTGTAGTTTCTACCAGAAACAAACAGATTTTAAGTGTTTTAAGATTTCATCTGAAAGCCTCATGGACAGGTACAGTTGTACAGGTACCTCATGAACTGTGGTACAGTTCAGTGCATTTCTTCAAGGAATGATGGAAGGATGAATCAAACCTTATTTATAGGGATCTTTTATCTTAACATTTGTGGCTTTCATTTTTCCTCCCCAGGAAGTTCCTATGGCATAAGGGGGGAAGCTGCAAACAGGATTTGTACTTAACTTCAACATTTGTCATCAACAAGACACCCTTCTGTAGATTTTTAAAACCACCTTAAAACATGAACCACATGGGATATAAATAATGGATTAAGAAAACCTTCCTAGGGGTAAGAATATGTAATTGCTGAGAGAGGTTCCTTATTTAAGAACAGGAATATTTAGGATTTTGGGGAAAGAAAGCCACTGATGAGGAGTCCCCAGACAGAGAGACAGACAGCTCCACACCAACCAGACCCTTCCGTGTCTTCCCTCAAAAAAGGCAAATTAAACAATTAAACAACTCTTCCTCTTGGTATTTTAACTGTGAATCTTCTTCCTGATGAGCCGTACACAAACATGACCCGTTCGACTCCCTGAGTCTAGCTGGAAATGAGGAAATGGAAATGCAGTTTATAGTAACAGATTTCTTCTGACTTTACAGCTGCAATGTGTTTCATTAACACTTCTGCAGCAATTTGCACTATTAGGGACACATTTGCTTCCAGTAAGATGAGAGAAAATGTACCACTGTGGAGTGGAAGGATGGAGTCAGCAGCCACGGCCTCCCACAGGCTCCAGCGGGGCTGGGGAGCTGTGGGATGGAGGCCTCTTGGCAGAAACATCATCACTGCAGTCCCTCTGACGCCTTAGGATTTTAGCTTTTATATTCTTCATGTATTTGTAATCCTGAAATTCTTTAGTGTCAAACTCTAAACTCCATATACAGTGTCAGCTACTGCTTTCCCATTTTGGTCAGACACAACAATTCCTCTCCAGGCCTGGCAATCAAAGACACCTCACTGCCTCAGGCCCTGAGAAATGGAAACAAAACTGACTTGGGGGTGAGCAAACCCGGGGTAAATGACTTCATTACCTGAAGCTGTAAGTAGAAGATTAACCCCCAATATGCAAATAGACCAAACTTATAAAAGTGTGAAAACCTGTGACCCGTGGTCCATTTTGGGTGTAGCCCCTGGGGGGCTTTGTCTGCCCTAAATGTACCTGAAGGCCCTTCAATAAATAGAACTGCTTTTTATTCCTTTAATTTTGTCTGGCCTCTGTTTTTAGGTAGTCCCTCTAAAGCACCACCTCAGCATCAGAAAACAGGGCAAAAACCCCACAAAACAGGCTTGACACATGCAGGCCTGGTGTGGGATGAAGGCCACAGTGGGTCCCACAGGCACAGGCCTCAGCACAGAGTTATTTTCAGGCAGCATTTGTAGAGGCGTGCCAATAATTACTCTGAGGGGAAATTAAATTTTTCTCATTCTTTCTTCCACGTTTTCTGTATCTGTAGTATAGCACTGCCATTCCTTCACGTTCCTTAATAATTTCACTGCATTTTTAATGTGAGGGAAGAAGAGAAAACCCCTTCCCCAGAACACTGCAGAGGAGCATCTCTCGCTGCTTGGCCACAAGACCCAGCGCCAGAGGAACCTCAGGCTCCTTGTGCTCAGGAAGGATTTCCAAGGAGTTCAGACACCAGTAAGAGCAGAGCCAGGATCTTTCGGGCTGTTTGGCTCTGCTGCCTCAGCCCTGGCCCTGCCTGTGGCGTTAAGTGAGGCGATATAAATAATTATACTTAATGCTGCACGTCGCATTTTAAAAGAAAGGGCATGATATTGTGGGATGGTTTGTAACAGAAACGCTCCCTTATTCCTGGATGTAGCTTCCAGTGAAGGCACGAAATTCGCTCACCAGGAAGGGAAATGATGAGTCTGGGTTTGCTGAGGCTCTGGGGGGAATTGGGGCCTTCCCAAGGAGCAGGAGGTCTTGCAGTTTGCTTGAGAACAGCTATAAAATGGCATTTTTTAGCTGAGGACTGGCTTTGGAAAAGGACTTGATGGCAAATGGAAAAGGAACAAAAGCACGTGGCCAAAGGGAGTCTCGGTGTGCTGGGCAGGAGCTCAGGATGGCTCAGGATGCGTTAAGGGACTGCAGCTTCAGAGGGAAAAACACATCCCCACACCAAACGCTCATTAAACTTAACTTCTGCTTCTTTAAAGAAAATCTATTATTTATTTCTGTTCAGATACATTTAATAATTAGCTGGAGAGAAAGCTAGCAGCAGATGGAGACATTCCTGGGGACAATTTCAGTGCTGAATGTTTCATGATGTACAAATGTAACTCGCAGCCCTTTGCTTCAGACAGAAGGGAGTTTGCAGAAAATGTGGGAGGTGGCAATATTTTTTTTAATGCTGTTTGTTTAGCAAATAAATTGTACTTTATTAAAACCACAAATTTTTAAGTTGTCCTGAGGAGTATGTTAAAATCCATGTTAACATCTTCGTGTTTTACACCAGATGAAAGCAGATCATTCTCACAAATGAAAATGATGCTAATCCCTGGATAATGCAGACAAAATCCTGAGTGCAGTTGCAAGTGGGTTTGCCTATGGCAGCAGCACTTCCTCTTTGCAGGAGATCCCTGCGATTTCAAGAGAGTTGGCACTTCTGCTGATTTTAAACATGAAGCTCATAATAATTTTGCATTCAGATGAAGACCCCTGGTGGGGTGGTCTTTGCTCCAGGCTGGACTCATCATTCCTGAAGAGAAAATATCATTCCAGTAATTTTTATTAGAGGAAGGTGTACGTTGCACAGCCAAGCCTCAGTAAAGATGCATGAATGGTCCCCAAACCTAGAAAAAAACCCCTATTTTCAGTCCATTGCTTCAGAGTTACTGGGGAATGATATGGAGAGGGAGCTCAGCCTCCTGCAATCTCCCCTCTGCACTTTTTCATGAAAATACATGCTTTCACCCCCAAAATTTAATAGACTTTCCTCCCTCCCCTGGAGGGGGGGAATTAAAAACCCCCTCAAATTTGAATGCTTAAAGTTTGAATTCTGTCAATATTGTAAACATACTTTGTCAAACCCACTGATGGTCTGTAACTGCAAAGGGTACAAACGCTCCAGGATCTCTGAGCCCTCCCAGAAGTGCCACAGCTGGGAGAGGAGAGCAGGTCTGGGCATCCTGGGCATTACAACAGGAACTGTCTGGTGCTGGGAGCAGGGTCTCTGGTCCCTGGCTGCAGGGTGACACCATCCTTTCCCCAAAATTTGGCGGCTTTGGCAGGCCTGGCTGGGGATGAGTTAGTGCCCTCAGCACTGAGAACATCCTAGAAAGGCAGAGCGTGGACGCTGGAAGTCATATCGATGTTGGATGCTCCGCACAACACACTTGGCTGCCCCCATATATATTGGGTAATAAATGCCCCCTTGGTAGGAGGAGACGGTATTTCATTGCAAAAGTAAAAAATAATAACGAGGGAAAGTGCTATCTCAGCTTGCTGCATAAACAGCTCAAATAAGCAATATGCAGGCATATCATTTGGAACCCAGATTAATAATTTCTGTTCTGAGTGGTGGTAGCCGGCCTGATTTATTGTGGTGATGGTGTTACGGCCTCAGACTTTATTGTCCTTTAAATTATACTGCAGTCTATACAGGAGGCAGACAGGGATCTAAATCAAGTGTTATTGCCTGTAAATTTGGAAACAAATAGTAGTTTTCCCCCCTTTAAATCACTGAGTTTGTGTGTTTTATAAGGTGAACGTTACGACTTTTTATGGGACCGAAGTTTTTGTTTCCCTGCCTCTCTCTCCCAGTGCACGGAGCCCATCCCTGGCCCTGGGGGATTCACAGATCTGTCTCATCTCCATTTTCCTCCACGGTGAGAGGGGCTGAGTTCTGCACCTTTGGGATTCCTGCTCAAGGAGGTGCTTCTTATCCAAGCCAAAGCCACACGCCTACCTTGGAGCGGCCAGTCGGGTGCTCTCTGTGGCTGTCCTCCTGCTGGCGATGGCAGGGAGCCAACCTCAGCACCCACGTACATTAATATTAACACTGATTTTGCATAAAGCACTGTGGGTGCCCGCTGGCAGGATGGAAATCCTGGGCTCCAGGTGCTTGGGGATGGAGCAGCCCAGTGAGGAGGTAACTGGGAAGCCGGTGAGTGAAGCTGTGCCCCCCCAAGCCATCTGCTGAACCGCAACTCACTGCCAGGCACTGCTGGCTGCTTGTGGCTTTGTCACCTCACAGCTGGATGGCAGATCACTCTGCTTCTGCCATGCCTTCGGTCCTGCTCAGGGCATTGACAGTGCTGCTGTTTGTTTGCTCCCTGGGAGCACGGAGCAGAGGCGAGGGGAAAGACAGGGACCACCGGTGACAGAGCCACCCCAGAGACGGTCACAGCTCCCAGCACAGGGACAGCGACAGCGAGAGGCTCTGGCAGCAAAAGGACCCTGTCACAGAGGGGCTCTGCAAACCCAGGCAAAAGGCAGCCGTGGCTGTGAAGAGCTTCTGGGGCTGTAAATAGCTGAGAGAGAGAAAGCAGGGACAGGGAAGGAGAGGGAGGATGGGAGCCTTGTGATGCAGATGGAGGGAAGAGTGGCTGGAGTGTGGTTACCAAGGGACAGCATATGGCACCTTACAAATCCCTCCTTCTTCAGGCTTCCCAAAGCACAGCATTCGAGCTCTCAGTTCAGCACAGAGGGAACTGGGCACATCCCTCCTTACCCACCCAGGGACCGAGGGCATTGTCCTGCGTGGCAGGAGCCTTGGACAGCTACAGGAATAGGCAGGGCAGGGACACTGAGAGTCCCCAGCCTGTGGTTGGAGCCACGGGCAGAGGATTCAGAGCATTTTCACACATCAGTTATGGCCGCGATGCTGCTTGCAGACCTGGTGATGATGTATTAGCCTGGCCTCCTCTCAGGCAAGAAGAAAAATGGGGTAGGCAAAATGTTTCTGTATCTGTAGGCTTGGAACAAATCACTTTTATGTTACCAGAGCAGCTGTAACCATTAGGGAATCCTGGTGGCCTGAAAGAGCTGCTAAAGGAAACCTTCCCGAGCTCCTGTGACACCTCGGTGGAGATGCTGGGTGTGACCATGGGCTGGCAGGGGCGTTGGGGACCCTGTGCCCATCCTGAGATGTCACACAGGCACTGGCAGTGCTGGGGCAGGAGGCGAGGGCAGAATCCTCCCTTTCCCCGTGCACTGGTTTCATTAACAAACAGATTTGTAGTAATGACTCTCCCGTTCAGCACAGCACAAGCCAAAGACTTGCATGTAAATAAACGTGAGAAAAGACTTCACTGTCACATCTGCATATTTTAGTTGAGCAAAGGTCTGAGTTACACACGGAATGAAATGGCCTTAAACTGCAACAAGCAGGCAAAAATCCTGCTCAGTGACCCTTCCTGATCTCTTCAGTGCTCAGTGCCCTTATGGAAGAGAAGCAACTGTACCTTAACATGCTAAGTTCCTGAGACTTCTCCTGGTATTCATTGCTCCTGCCATACTTCCAAGCAATTCAGCAGCTTCTCACCCATGCTGTGCTTCAGCTGAGAAGCAGCTCCAGAAGGCTAAGCAGCCCCTGTGAGCAGAGCCACACGCAGAGGCAGCACAGGCAGTTGGCCTACTGTTCTCTGTGTTCTGAAGTAGAGATCTGTACTCAAGAGCTGCAAAAAAGGTGTAAGATGCCACCTCTCCAAGGTGTCAGTGTCCTATGCTGTCCTTACACAGGTAAAAACAACGCTAAGAGGCCCCAGGCCTTGGATGTGGCTGCCTGTGCCTCACCTCCCCTCATCTGCCTCTTTGTTCAGGCTCTCAGAACAATGACACAGACACTATCAAGGCTGAACTTGAGACGACAGCCAAGTTTGGAGCCCCTGCTTTTTGAGTGGGTTCATAAATTCAGCATCACGTGATTTACTTTTTCCTTTTGAGATCTATAAAAAGCAGAGTGCGTCGTGCCCCAGCGGGGCACTGGCACCAGAATGGTGCCATTGTGAGAGCAATCTCCCCTGGCTCCTATTTTTAAACAACCTCCTGGAGTCCCTCTGCCCACGTTCTGGTGAAAGCACTCCACAGCTTAACAGGTTTGACATTTTCATTGCTGTTTTCCTTGAAATCCTTAACATCATCTGATCGAGCATTACAGCTTGTTTGCATCCTGTTGCCTGCGAATATCTATCACAAGCCCTCACACTGGAAGCACGAGGCATGAGGCTGTGACAGAGATGTCCTGATGAAGTGAATGATGGCAGACGAGCTGCTGCATCCCCCTCTCCGAGCTGTGCTCTCCTCACAGACCCTTCTGTGGATCATTTGCTCTCTGGCTAATGGCTCCTGGCAGGTAGCACAAGAGCCTGTTTTTATTTCATGAGCGCTCCGAGGCTGCTGCCAGGGTTCCTGGGCTCTGTTCTGCCAGGAACACAACTTTGCACTTTTCTTCCATCAGCTGCTGCTTCAAGTGCATTACAGCCCCTGTGCTGCTCTGTGTTACCCCTCAGCATCTCATTCGTGGGTACAAGCAGTCAGGGAGTGAAACAGCCTCCACCGAGCCATCACTGCAGTGTCAGGAGATGGAGCCCATCCCAGGCAGCCTCGCTGCTGGGAGCTCCCGACTAAAGAGCTGCTGTTCTGTTATTAATACCCCATCCATCTACATATTCAAACATTAGCAACCTGCTCCTCACAGCTCCTCTCAGGTCTTGTCCCAGAGCTCTGAAACATCCTGTTCCACAAGAGTCTGCAGATGTAACAGACGCAGCTGTGGGGTGAGGAGAGCTCGGCTGCCTCGTGCCACTGGAGACCCACGTGGCAGCCAGGGCACTGCTCCTGCTCCTCCCCAGCCCAGCACCTGCCCACGGGCACTGCCAGGAGAGGTTGAAACAGCACGCAGGTGCCTTCAGGGCTGCACCTTGTACCCCAGCCCTCATCTCCCCCAGAAAGCCTCTTCTGCTCCCCCTCTGCCCCCAGCTTCAGCAAATCTATCCCAGACAAAGCCAGGCCTACAGAGTCCCCAGCAAGCAAGAAGCTTTTCCAAGCCCCGTTACGTGTTCAAAGGTGCTGGACATCAGAAGGACTGCGTGTCCCTTTCATTGCACAGCAACTAATCCTGCCAAAATTATGATGATGATTGCCACAATCTCAGAGCTGTGGGTGTCTCCCCTGGGACAGCAGCACAGCAGAGGAGCAAACAGACCGTACTGTGTCACCAGGGACAGGTCAGTGCTCCCTTCACGGGATGTCTGGTCTGTGTGCCAACACATCCAAGGGATCCATTCACCTTTGATCTCTGTTTTAACTTCTCATCTCACGAGCAGAGATTCAGATCTGGGTGTTCTGCCAGCCTTTGCCTCGGTGGCACGCTGTGCCCTCAGCGTAGGGGTTTGTGCATGGGCAGCCCCAGCAGGGATGGCACCTCAGTGGCTCTGCACTCCCTCTTTCTTCCATTTCCTTGGGGGTCCAAAGCACGGCAGGGTTCAAAGGACCCCCAGTGTCACGGCAGCACGCTATCATCTCTGGGAGCGTGATTATAGCCAGGACTGAAAATTGCACAAAATACCTCCCCAATGATGGAGATTGCAGGGAGGCTGGAAAATTACCTTTTTCATTATGTCTTAAAAACACTGCAATCTCAGCCTGTGTCTGAGATTCCAGGAACCAGTGTGTTGTTCAGAACAGCGCTGCTGGAGTGGGCTTGCAGAGAGCAAAGCAAATGGAGCCTTCTCTCAGCCAGGTACATCAGGACTCCTGTGACCGCTGTTTTTAAATCCCAATACTCTGAATTTTCCGTGGTTGTTGAAAGCTTTCTGCAGCTCCCACTAAACGGCAGGAAATGCTGGAGGAGGTTTAAAATAGGAGAAATTGGAGCCCAACAGATGATTTCGCAGGCTCTCAGAGGTGCTCCGCTGCCCTGGGCTAACCCAGGACCCGGAATGGAGAGGACCCAGGAAATAGGAATCCATTGGAGAAAGCACAGGGACGAGCCTCCCAGCTGGTGGCTCTTTGCTGGGTCTGTGTCCCCTCCAGGGTGCAGAGCACAGGGAACCATGCAGAGTGGTGGGCTCATGCAGCAGTTCCTCCAGCAGTGCAGATGAAAGGACCCATAATTCCCATTAGCAAAAACTATCTTGTGCCAAGTGGCAGGAGGACACACGCTGAGGTGGGAGCGCTGCGCTGCCAGCCCGTGGGTGCTCCATGCACTGTCCCTGCTCCCCTGAGTCAGGATCTGGCAGCAGCTCTGCCAGCTGCCTCCTCCCCATCCACAGGGTGATGCCTTAGGATTTTAGCTTTTATATTCTTCATGTGTTTGTAATCCTGCAGTTCTTTAGTGTAGAACTCTAAACTCCATATGCAGTGTCAGCTGCTGCTTTCCCATTTTGGTCAGACAAAACAATTCCTCTCCAGGCCTGGGAATCAAGGACACCTCACTGCCTCAGGCCCCAAGAAATGTGAACAAAAGTGAGTTGGGGGTGAGCAAACTTGGGGTAAATTACTTCATTACCTGAAGCTGTAATTGGAAGATTAACCCCCAATATGCAAATGGACCAAACTTGTAAATGTGTGAAAACCCATGACCCGTTGTCCATTTTGGGTGTAGCCCCTGGGGGGCTTCATCTGCCCAAAATGTACCTGAAGGTCCTTCAATAAATAGAACTGCTTTTTATTCCTTTAATTTTGTCTGGCCTCTGTTTTTAGGTAGCCCCAAAAAGGCATCAAGGGCTGCCTGCTCCATGGGCACGGGGCAAATGTGCTCGGTGGGCTCCACCCGGGCACAGGCAGAGCAGGGATGTGGGTTGATCAGACACCCGTGAGCGTGGACAGGGCTCAATCCCCGTCTGCCAGAAGGAAGAACCTGTTCAAAACTGCCTGGATAAGGTGCTTCAGACCCACAGAGACAACTAGTTCTTTGTGCCAGCCAAAGAGCATCTCTCTACTGCCCTGAGCTGCGTTTGGGCTCTGGAGTGAGGGGTGGGCACACCAGGAAAAGACCTTGCCCAGAGGGAGGTGGAAACCCTCTTCCCTGCAGTGCAGCACCCAGATTCTCTCGTTTAAACATCACTGTGTCACTGCAGAGGCTCTGGGGGCTGAGATGCAGCTCACCAAGCTGGTGAATCTTTCTAAGTGACTTTCTGGTCCTGCACAGCTGCTCACACAGCACTGGCACCACAGCTCCCAGGACACTGCGGCCCCCCAGCCTCAGGGAATGTATCAGAATATGGAGATAAATTTTCTTCAGCAAATCAGAGAGGAAGAGAGCTTTGGCTGGGAGCCCACTCTGGCTCATGGCTGAGTGGGAGCCAGCAATGAAATTAAAAGGCAGAAACAAACCACAAAAAGCATTGTTGAGGAAAAGGAAAAGAAGCAAATTGGTAACAATAAAGATAAATGAGAAGAAAAGAATTGATAAGAAAATCTAAAGGCATCCTGATAGAATATCCATGGTCAGCAAGGCAGAGGAGAATAGGTGAAACCCCATGAAATGCTATTGAACTGATAGGACATTATTAGAGGAATATGATGTAATTGTTGTTACCAGTGCAGAGGGAACCAGAAGAATATTCAGACAGATTTCCTGATCTTTACATGGAAAGAAAAGTGGCATCTAGTGCCACTGAGGGAAGCTGAAGTGCATTTCTCCCTGTGGGTATTGGGGAGAGAGCCCAGACCGTGGTTTTAAGGAGAGACTAAAAACCCAACAGCTGCCCCAAGGCCTGGGTGATGGCCAGGAGCAGCTCTGGGTGCAAGGGTCGATTCCAACAAAATGTGTAAGATCTGGGGAGCTGAAGGAGTTGGGAGAGAGCGGTGTGAAGGAGGGGAGAGCAGGATGAACCCGTTAATGTGGGCTTGGCAGAGCTGACGGGAAAGTCAATTACTGAAGCATTTAGCAGTAGTGTAATGCTGCTGCACACATTTCCATGGAAAACAGTTGTCAGATAAATCTGACTTCACTCTCTGATGAGGTTTGGGATTTGGGTGATACAGCCTCTCTCATCCAGTGCTGGAGTTTAGCGTTAGAATGAGCCTGGCGCGGGCAAGTGGCATGAATTAGTGTGAGAAGCTGTTTGGGGGGATGGTGAAAGGCACAGAAACTGGTGATGTGCATCTGGAGGGACCAGGCCAGGGGTCTGAAGGGGCAGACTGGCATTTCTTGCTTTCCTGTCTAATTTTAGGGGAAAAAAATTTTAAAAATCCCTTTACGACTAACTCTGAAGTCTCCCCAGAAATGACATCACCTTGGAGGGGTCTGTGGTACAGGTGGAGAGTTCACACAATTCTGGGAGCAAGCGATGACGTCTCTGGATTTTGGAGTGGGAAGAAAGCGCCAGCACCAACCATGGCTTTACACACCACAACGAGAAATTGCATTCTGGAAGAAAAGGCACTCAAGGGCTGTTTCTTCTCCACTTTATGTGGTTTAATCATTCTTCCCCCCACCCCAACCATTCCCATGGCTGGGAAGGAACACGTCCTACGCGTCCCTGCACCAAGAACTCCAAACAATGCGCCGCCTTCAGCGGACTGTGAGCAAAAAAGGAGCAGCGCATTTGTGAGGCACTTACTGGTGCTGCTAAAAAAAGCACTTCCCGTGAAGTGTGCTAGTGTGGCACAGCTGCTCGGGTCACCACTGGTGCTCCAGACACACTTCCTCTGCCTGAATCAATTTTTTTGTGTCGTTTTTAGCATGCGGTGAATCTTATTTCTTGCAACAGTGTAATAGTAGGGCACTAAATAATCGCATTAGGGGAGGTGAGAACAGATGCATCTTGTTTTTGAAAACATTATTTCCAATTGAATCAGCCCGGCGAATTCATGCTCAGATATTCTGTGCTGTCGGGACACTTAATAATAAAAGTTCCTTTGACTTGCTTTTCCAGGGCACAAATCTAATACATGACTGTCAAACTCTGGTCACTATTGAATTTACACTGGCTTTTTCGCTGGCTATCAAAAGCAACAAAGTGGCCCAACTTGAGTGATTCATGGCTGGAGTTCCCCTCTCAGCCAGACACCTCCATGCACATCTGCACATGATTTAGAAGGCTTCCATTTGGTTTATGGAAGTCAAACCCTTCCAGGCCAAGGTCAAGAGCCCAGGTTGCTGCCAGACCTCCCACGGGATGAGGGTCCTGGCTGGAGGCAGGAAGGATCAGACAGCGAGTGGTGGCTCTGGGCTGGGCAGCACCGAGCGGGACCCGGAGCTGCTCACCAGGCTGCTGCTGGCAGGGACCAGCCCCAGTCCCTACAGGGCAAAGTGGTTTCTCCTTCTGTCAGAAAGAAGTAAATACCATCCCCCTGGCTGAAGGCACCAGTGGAAAGGCCCGTCTCAGACTAATACTCACAAAAAGCCTTTTTTAGCCGCGTTTCTGAAGACGCCGCATTTGAAGTCGGCGTCTCCGATTAGTCCTGTGGCAGCTGAGCACCTGTGATTACGTGCTTTCATTAGGTTTTTGTGTTAATTGAAAATGCTTCTGAAAGCCATGGAGTGTTGTTGTGCCGCAGCCTCGGTGACCTCAGCGAGGTTTGAAAAAAAGGAGCTTTTTTCCTTTGAAGCACCCAGGGAAGAGAAGTCTGGCGCCAAGATGCTCAGAAAATTTGTTCTATTATTATTTTAGAAGCAGAACAAACAGATTTGGCACCAGCAGCAGAGAGCCTGGCCTAGGTCAGTGTTTCTTGCCTGGGCTTTTTCCATTCCCACAGGATCCTGCACAAGCCAGCACTGCCAAAGGCTGAGGGGCTCCAGGTGCCCAGAGAGGCACCGCAGCTGCCTCAGTTCAGGACAAGTTCTGACTGGATCTGAAAGAACTTTAGAAAGGAGATTTCCTCCCTCATTTTCCCTGGCCGGAGAGCTGCAGTGAGTCAAGCTTGCTGGGAGTGATTCAAGGCTGGGTTTTACCCTTTCAAACACCTGCATTTCCTTCTTATTTAGTGGGATCCATCCAAAAAGAACTCAGCAAAGACACGGGGTTTCATGCAGAAATCGAGTAAAAGCTATCATACAATTTTGCTCTGATGGGAGGCAAATACAGAGTAATTTGGGCTGAATTTTCCTTAAGTTTCTTCGGAAATGAAACCTGAAATGGCAAGGAGCATGAGGGAAATTGCTCCTCTGTATCCCTGGGAGCTGAAATTGCTGAGTACTGCAGAGCTTCACCAAATCCCCTTATTCAGGACACACTCTTGCAGCATCGGTAGACAGGACAGGGCTGAGATTTGAGAATGTCACAAGCACCACCATGAGCAGGCAGGGGCTCTTCTCTATCCACCATGTGCATAACAACCCTGGTAGGCACAACACTTCCCAATATTCTCAATGTAAAACTCGTTTTTTTAATGAATCTGCTTGCCACGTACATGCCGTGCAGATAGATAAGGGACAATATACTCAACACAAGGTAATTCTTCATCAGGTGAGCTCCTACATTCACAGAAAACCTGCAGTTGAGCAAATTAAGTCTATGTAGGCCCCAGTGGCCTCTGGTCACTGCTGACTGCACTGTCCTGGGGCAGAAGGTCACTCAAACACACTACACACAATATGCAACTTCAGGGCATTTTAAAGAATGCACTTTAAAAATTAAGACACGAAAGTGCCGGCACATCTAAGATACCCCACGCCACGTACGTGTCAGTGGAGTTTCAGAACAGGCTCAGTAAATAATGGAGCATCTGTTTGCAAAAAGCAGACAAAGGGAATAATCAGGCCTGTGCTTATTTTTATATCATAATTCACTGCTGGGGTGTGAGTGTCTGTGGCTGGACTCCTGATAAGCAGCAGACAGGCAGGACGTGGTGACCAGCTGGTGCTGCTGGCACGGCTGCCTGCACAGCAGCAGGACGGAGCGGGGCAGGAGGGGAAACCACAGCAATCCCGTGGGAGAGGTGATGCCTCAGGATTTTAGCTTTTATATTTTCCAGATCCTGTACTGCTTTAGTGTATAACTCTAAAACTCCATAGCCTGTCAGCTACTGTTCTCCCATTTTATTCTGACAAAACTATTCCTCCCTAGGCCTGAAACTCAAGAACATCTCACTGTCTCAGGCTCTGAAAGATGTAAACAACAGTGAATTGGGGGGGACAAACTTGGAGTAAATTACTTCATTACCTGAAACAGTAATTGGAGGGTTAACCCCTGATATGTACATGGATCAAACTTATAACTGTATAAAAAACTCGTGACCATCGTCCATCTTGGGTGCAGCCCCTCTCAGAGGCTTCTGACTGCCCCAGGTGTACCTATTGAAGGCCTTCAATAAACACTCGCTTTTATTCGCCTGATTTTGTCTAGCCTCTGTTTTAGGTAGCTGCTCCAAGGCATCAGAGGGAAGGGGCAGGCACTGAGTCACAGCCCTGGAGCACGACCAGTGATCACCACGTCACTGTGACACTGCACGGGTGGTGGTGGACCCCACACTGCTGTACCCCACACTGCTGTACCCCATGATGCCATGATGATTTTTTGCCTCTTCTTTTATATACCTTCTGTGTACTCTCAGTGCCCTTAACATGCATACTTGTAATTCCTCAAGTCTAATAACTTAACATAGTCCTACTATTCTGTTAGGCCAGAAGACCAAACATCCTAAAGGCCTCACAGTTGGAGGCCGGAAAGCCTTATGCTATCTTGAGAAACCAAGGTCCCCTCTAAAATACATCCTATAAATTAGGATTAGGCCCATCCAGGGAGGAATACTTCAAAATAGGAGGATATCACACTATTCATTCAAGCGTCTCATTGGGGCATCTTTGTTAGATATGCTCATTAGCAAGGTCTATAAAATTGTATACGTGATCTATAGGGCGTGTACATTTCAGCGTGCTCCACCTTGGCGAAGCGTTGCACCATAAAGATCCTTATTGAATACCAAAATAAAAACCCTTTATCCCTTAGCTGTGTCTGGCTCTTAATTTTAGGAGCAAGGAAAAGGCATCACCCACACTGCTGGGCCCCACACTGGGGCTGCTGTGCTCTGCCCTGAGCCCTGCCAAGGCTCATGGCCCCTCCACGCTGAGGGCACACAGGAAACTAAAGAGCCAGCAAAGCAAAGCACTGCCAGAGAGAAGAAAAACGACCCAAATGTAAGTGACAAGTGGTGTTTGAATAGGAAACAGAGTCTCGCTGAACTCTGCACATAAAATGAATGGAGAGAGTGGAAAATGTCTGAAGCAATTTGCAGGAGTTTATTGAATCCCCACAGGGAGCTCCAGATGGTTTGTGTGGCCAGTGTGGCTTTTGTTGCTCATGCAAAAGCTGCCCTGAGTTTTCGGGAGCGTTTGTGATGGCAGCAGTGTTTGTTTTCCTCTCCCTCTCCCCCCCAGACTCGGGGATTCTCTCCCCACTGAAGCCCTACGGGTGCCCCTGTGTCCTCCCCGCTGTCACCAGCAGCACTGGACAAGAGGGACATGTTGTCCCTGAGCAGCACATTGGTGTTTCTCTCCCTCTTCCATGTTCTTTGGGAGTCAGAGGCTCGTCCTCAGACCTGCGCTTCTGGTTTTTTATGACGCTTAAAGATGTTTTTGTGGGCTCTATAATGAGGCAATCTGTTGTCGTCAGGCTGTTCCAACAGGTTTGTAGGCACGTTAATGCTCTGGCACAGCCTTTCCTCGGGGCATGAGATCCACAGGGCTGCTCCTGACCCCTGTTACAGCTTCCTGTGACACCACCACTACAGGTACAAGCCTCCATGCTGTCCCCTGAGTCCAGCTGCATCTCCCACGAGTTTGAAAGCACGAGGTTTAAACCTACGAGACTCCCACGCAGTCCTGTCACGTACAGCACAGCCATCCCCTGCAAACCCTTCCCTGGGCTCCATTTCCACGGTCTCTCGACCCCAGGTTGGAGCACCAGCGCCAGACATTCAGCTGGTGGAGAGCAAGTGACTTCCAAGCAGCAGCTCTGGAGCAGCCTGTGACTTTGCAAACCACCTCCAAGGCAGAGAGAAGTCCTGAGTCAATTATACATCCCAGCTATTCTTTCCTTCCAGTTTCTGATCAGCCATATGCTGTGCTCTCACTGCATTCTACCTAAAGTTGGAAGAAAAGTATTTGAGGTTTGGGGTTTTTTCATTCGTGCATTTTTAATTGGACTATAAATTCCACTTTGTTGTGTTCTAGAGTGTTATTTTTATTTTCCAATAGAACTGTCTCTTCTTTGATGAGGGCAGAGATTTATTACCCAATTTCCATCTTTATGTCTCCCTTTTGGTCTGTTGTTTTAGCTGTTTCCTAGTTATACAGACAATCCCTTTTCCCCATCTTTTTATAGCTGAATTTCCTCAAGTCCTTGTTTCTGTGCTACTCATTAATACCCACCTCTTTTACCCAGTCTCCTCAGGATTCATTCTGGATCCATCCACGGACCTACATTTCCATTTTATATCTTCTTGAGGATGTCTTTGAGCTTTCCATAACTAGACAAGATACTGTCATTGAGCAGTGTGATGTTACAGTGATTTTATCACCGTGTTTATGCTCTGTCCCCCTGCCCAAAGCCTGCACAGAATTACTGAAAGGCCATTGCATGTGTTTATTTTTACACACCCATGGAGAATGTCACACCACAACCTCCAGCCCAGCCTCTGGTTTTTGGTAGGTGAAGCCACAGCTTCTTGCCCAGGACCCTGCCAGGAGCCTGCAGCAGTAACTGGTGTTTTAACTGAGTTTGTGCAGTGGAAGGAAAATGGAGCCAAAGTTAATTTAAGCACAAATACCTTGTACCTGCTAATTAAACCAACTCCCCGGCGCTCTGCCCTAAAATACCTCCTCATTAACAGGCACAGGCAGCACGGCAGCAGGGCCACAAGTAGGACACAGCTGTGCCCTGGCAGAGGGGTCTGCTGGCTTGGGCACTGCCAGCCCAGCGTGGGGCGGGCGTGGAGACCTGGAGTAGCTGCTCTGCACACCTGCAGAGCTGAACTGCCGTGGGCACGGCTCTGCCTGGCCCCAGAGAGCCACAGCAAAACCCAGCAGATGTTGGGTGCTGGCCACGCTGCTGCCAAAATACAGCCCAGGGCTGGCCTGGTGTGGTGAGGTGACTCCAAGAGGGAAATTCGGGTTTTAATTCCAACCCCTGCCCTGGCTACAGGGCTCCGTTTCTGACCTTTCTGTGTGCGATTGCCGTGTTTTTTCTAAGCAAAGCCTTTTTTGCTTCTAAACTAAAGAACCAACCCACATCCTTCACTATTATTTTAGTCTATTTATACAAAGAGCAGCTCTGTGCAGACTTGAAAGGTCACAGGAAAACCCAGGGAGTGAATTGGCCCCATCAGTTCTAATACTGCTTTGACATTGGGAAGATTCCTTGTTTTAAGCCAGGAAAAGGCACAGTTATTACTACCTGATTCCACTTTAAAAATGAAAATTTGCAGAAAGATTCAGAGGACAGAAAAGTCTCCCCCCTTCCTCTGGAAAAGTGTTTCCAGTGGGGGCGGGTGAACAGCAAGAGGAGGAGAAAAGTTCAGAAAGGCATTTGTGTTTATCCCCTTAGCTCCACAGACAACCCCCATGTTCCTCTGTGACCTTTCACTCACACTCCTCCTGCAGAGCCAGACCTTTGTGTATCTTTGTTTCAGCATTTCAAAGCAGGGATTATTTGAAGAACACCCAAGGAAAAAACAAGTTCCTTATATTCATGCAATATACTCTGTAAGAATACGTTTCAAATTTGCCAGCAAAATATACTTGAGCAAGAGGAACAATCCCTGCTTGGATGAGTTGTGGGAGGGAGAGCTAAAAATAACATTATTAACAGTAAAATCTGGGAAGGACAAAGCAACACCTCAGCACACACATGGCTGAACTGGTGACCGTGGCCCTTCCTCAGCTCCCACCCCACGGCTGTGACTGCCCACCCCTCTGAGCAGAGCCACCAGCCCGTGGGGACATGTCTTGGCGTCCCCAGCAGAGCCATGAGCGGGACAGGAGAGCCACAACATCCTCAGCAGCCAAAGCCACGTGTGGGACAGAGGTGCCGTGCCAAAGTCACTGCCTCCAGGCAGCGTGCTCCCTGTGCCACCAAGGTGAGCTCTGAGTGCTGCCAGCCATCCCTTCCCTGAGGGATAAAGGAAGGAGGGTGGGGTTATCTCTGACCAACTCGGACATTCACGCTTCCAGGGGATTCTATTGACCAGCTGCCAAAGAGATTAACCTGGCCGCTCCTGGGATTTGTGTCTGGATTGCTCTGCTGGAGGAAATAGAGAGTTGTGGGTTTCCTTAGGTGAGGGGAGAAGGGAAAGACAAAACTCATGTCTGAAACCCATTCAGCTGTTTTAGCAGCACGTTAATGAATGAAGTTCAGAGCAGCTCTTGCGAGCAAAGGAAGCCCAGTTGGAATAAACAGTTCTGCATGCTAATCCAGCAGGGTTTCTGTCTTCATCTCCAAGGGGACTGTGGGATCATTACTGCACTAAGGCTCAGCTAAACAAAGCAGGAGGAGCAGAGGTTGAAGCTGTGGGATTTTTGGTTTCATCAAGCCTGACATCCTTGAGATAACACATCATTTTCATCTCCATTTGAAAGCATTAATAAAAATTTGTTAGTTCAGCATGAATGCTTTGGGAAGAACCTCCCAAATCCACAAAACTGAACAGAGAGCTCAAATGCATTGAAATTAACTCCTGTTTATTGGGGTAGAAGCATTTTATTACTGCAAGATGGGAAAGGATCACTCCTGGAGCTCCAGCCATCACTGGCTCCCTCATACCTGCCAGGAGGGAGAGGATCCCCACCAAGCCAGGGTACCCAAACTCACTGCTGATCTTGAGCACAGAATCATCTTCCTGGGCCTTAATCCTACTGCCTGCAAGCTCTAAAAGTCACGTCCCTTCTCCCCTTGCCTTGTAGCTGGTGTCTGGTTTTTCTCTTTGCACTATAAAGCTGGAGGATTCTCTTTCTACTACAAAGCCGAGCGAAGCACTAAGCAGGTTGGGTTATCCCAACTCCTTGGCTGGTGAGACGTGACTTAGGTCAGGCCTTGAAGTATTTCCATAAACAGCATTTAAGAAGTGAAATAAATCACACCGCATTTCTTGCAAGTATTTGCCAGAGAGGGACCTGAGCAAAGCCTGGAAATCCACAGTGCTCCCTGCTCCGGGGAAGGCAAGGTCACCTCCACGGCGGGGGCACCCCTGCAGCTGCTGCTCTCCTGCTCCAAAGACAAGGGCAGCACTGAGGGGAGCAAGGACAGGCCCCATCTCACTTCATGGTTCAGTTTCACATCTTTTCTGCATTGTTTCTACATTTCAGCAGCAAGGCCCACCACAGGAGCAGGAATACCACCACTGATTGCCAGTGCTGCCTCATATACCCTCATTATTACAGCCCCAAGATGTTACCAGTTGATTTTAGCTAAGGGAATCCCACAAAGCAGGGGAGTTGCACACACTCACCCTGGCAGAGTACCGAGGTCAACAGCAGCTGTAAGAGAGCACAGCTCGGGGCAAGAGGATGCAACTTGAAACCCCTGTCCAGCCCCCTTGCTGGGATTTTACTGGGACTCACATGTTTGCAGCAGCTTAATTCTGGATATTGCAAAGGACAAGTGGCAGTGACCCGACACTTCATCTAATCAGATTCACGTGCTGCTGCCCAGCACAGTCCCACTTACTGCTGGGCTAGAAGATGCTAGAAGCATCTTTTCCAAATAGCCTTTAAATATATTACACGCCTCAAGAAGAAAGTGCTGCATGAAGCAGCAGCTCAGCGCTGCAGCGGGGGGTGTCTGCAGCATCCTCTCCTCATTTGCGTTCACATGAACGGTTCTACTTATTAATCTTGGTCTTTGTCACTTAACTCTGAAGCTGAAGATATTACTCAAGTCCTGCAGCGGTTACCTGTAAATGAGAGGAAATTCAGGGACGCTGCCCCTGATTCCAGTCCGTGGCCCAGGCACGGAGCAGTGACCCCCGTGGGGCTGTTCCCCGCCTGCTCATCCCACACACGGGAGGAAGAGGAGGAGGATTGTTTTGCCCAACTTCATGTGGTTTCCCCCCAGACAATCTGCTTACTGTACAGCCCTTGAGAGCTGAGGATGCCAGCTCGTGTTCACTGATTTATAAATAGAGTGGGAAATAGGAACCCTTCACTCCTCGGTTTTCCTGTCAGAAATCTCTTCCTTCAATATGCTTTTTAATTGAAGTCGAATTCAGCTCAACTGCATGCTCAGCTCCTTTTGCATCTCCCACTCACCAGTATTCCTTTTTCTCAAGCTTCTTCAAACCATTTTTCCATTGAATTCACGCTACTCCCAGTTTACAGCTCCCAGTTTACACCATTACAAAGGCGATACTGACACACCTGAAATGTAAGAAATAGCAGGAAAAAACCCTATTCCAGAAAAAAAAAGAAGTTTCACTTCAGTCAGTAGATCCATTAACCCTTCCAGAGACCTGCCTGCTCCCTGGAGCAGTTTGCTCACTGGTGCTAACGAGGCATGAGTTATTGCTCATGTTTATGATAGGCTGATGTATCCCATTAATTAGCTCTGCATGAATCAATGGAAGCCACTGAACACATAATCCTGGGTAATTCATAACACTGGAGTCGAGGAAACAGCGTCCTTAGCGTTGAATAAACAGTGATCATGATGATGAATCTCAGACTTCCATAAAACATCAAGGCTCTGGGGCTGGTGTGAGCAGTTCCAGGGTCAGGTCAGTGCTGAGCTGCCAGTGGCACAGTGGCATCCACTGTCACCAGTGACAAAGGGGTGTGTGAAGCACTGCACAGTGACTAATGCTCACTTTTAACTGGATCTGGATCTCTTAATAAAGCTTTCCTCTTCCACCTCCTCCAAAATTGGAATGTTTTTCTAACTCCCCCTTTTCTATCTACCAACTAATAATTTACCCATTTTAATTTGTGATTCACTCTGTTTAGTCATAATAATGAATATTCAGCTTCATTAGCAGACGCTTCGTTCTGTTCCTACTGCGACACTCAGCTCTGTCAGTCTGGCAGTGGGATCATCGGCAGTGGATCCCTTGCAGTGGATCCCTGTGGCAGTGGGATCACTGGCAGTGGATCCCTCTGGCAATGGGATCATCAGCAGTGGATCCCTTTGGCAGTGGATCCCTGTGGCAGTGGGATCATTGGCAGAGGATCTCTCTGGCAGTGGATCCCTCTGGCAGTGGATCCCTCTGGCAGTGGGATCATTGGCAGTGGGTCCCCCTGGCAGTGGATCCCATTGACAGTGGGATAATTGGCACAGTGGGATCCCTGTGACAATGGGATCATTGGTAGTGGATCCCTGTGGCAGTGGATCCCATTGACAGTGGGATCATTGGCAGTGGATCCCATTGACAGTGGGATCATTGGCACAGTGGGATCCCTTTGAAAGTGGGATCCCTTTGACAGTGGGATCATTGGCACAGTGGATCCCTTTGGCGGTGGATCCCTGTGGCAGTGGATCCCATTGACAGTAGGATCCCTGTGACAGTGGGATCATTGGCACAGTGAATCCCTGTGACAGTGGATCCCTGTGACAGTGGATCCCTGTGACAGTGGATCCCTGTGACAGTGGGATCCCCCTTTGGAGCAGTGGCCCCAGTTGCGTGCGGGGACACGGTGCCCATGGCACTGACGCGGTGCCCATGGCACTTGGTCCTTGTCCCCCCTCTGGAGCAGGATGCCCGCAGCGGGGTCCTGCCCTCCGCAGAGCTCAGCATGGGGCAGCTGGAGCCCCGATAGTGTTTGGGTCCAGTCGCCTCCCACGGCACAATCCAAGCCCTTCTCCCACGGGAGCAGAGCTCAGCACCGATGGGATCAGGACCGCGTTCTGCTGCGAGCAGCCAGCCCTGCATGGACATGTGCCAAGCCCTGACGCTGGCCAGAGAGGCAGGAGCAGGATGAACCCACACCCAGGGCGGGCTGGCAGCATGGCTGGGGGCTGGCAGCATGGCTGGGGGCAGGCAGGGCACCCACCACGGGGACAGGGACCCCTGGCCTCGCTGCCAGGGCAGGCCAGCGACGTGCCCGGGCCATGGTGCCAGCACAGCCCCGCGCCAGCTGCTCCTCCGTGTGCAGCCTGCTCCTCTGTGAGACAGAATAGGCTTTTTAAAGCTGGCTTTGATCATTTAGGGAATGTGGAATTCCTCTGGAGCCGAGCTGCCAGGCAGGTCCAGCACGTCCCTTTGCATCCCCTGTTCTGTGTGTGGCTGTTTGTAAACCAAGAGTACAGGCGACAGGAAAATAATGAAAGCATTTTTCAGAGCAGATCCTTTTGTCATTCCCTTTTTTTCTCTCTTTCATTCCCTGGAATAAAGTGCTGCTTTTAAGCCAGCAAATCTTTCAGCTGTAATTACCCTGGGCATTCAGAATCGAAAATTAAGAAATGGGGGAGAGGGTTAAAACAAAGGGAGGGAAAATAACCATTCATAAAATACATTGAAGATTGTAGGTTTACAAAATGCCCTGCCCAGGCAGATCTTTCCCACCATAAAAGACTTCAGTCAAGGTAGATTGGGAAGGAATTTGTAAAAAATTGTGAGCTTGTATTCTCACAGGTCGCAGTGTGGGCCCCTCTGCTGCCCCCACCTCCTGTGCCCAGCAAGTGCCACATCCTGGCAAAGTCCGTTTTTCCTCTCTGCTTAACAGCACTAAAACATTAAAATAGGAAGAGGAAAAGGCAAAATTGGTCTCTGAATCTCCCAGTTACACCTTTGGCTGCCCCAAGCTCCAGCAGCAGGGGCAGGTCAGTCCCACAGAGCCCCACGCTCCCTCTGCATCCCGTGCTTCCTGGAGACCTGTTGAAATCTATTACAGCCCTTTGACCTCTTCCTACAAAAAGGATTTTCTCAGGAGAGGGGATGGGATTAAGCAGAAGCAATTTTCCCAGGGCACTCTGTGGGATTTTTTTCCTTCTCTGCTTTCTTTTAAAGAAGAATGCCAGCAGCAAAGATCCTGACAAGGCTCTGGGACTGTCAGCTCCTGAATGGAATCCATTCCATCAGTCAAATTTAGCATCTATCAGGAGCAAATACTCAGCATGTGGCACAAAAATCTTGTAAAATGGAACTGTTAAATATTTAGGGCAGATGACAAACAATATGTCATAATATTTGCAGAACTGCATTTGCCATTCATTGCCTCATTTTAGTCAAGGCCCCAATTTTTGGAAGCATCAATGCAAGAGTGAGAAACAAGTTGACTGTCGGTGCTTGGCTACACTGTGGATGGAGAACAGGATTTAATATCGGTTTCTTAAGTCTAATATATGCTACATGCCAGGTGGGTATTAACATTTATTAGCTGCGAATATTGGAGAAGAATTTAATTAACATGCAATAATTGGCATTTTAATTCAGCTTGGCAGGTCTGTGTGCGGCCAGCGGGCTCTCCCAGTGCAGAGCTCAAAGATTTGCAAAATCCCGTTTACCTGGGAAGACAAATTTTTTTTCCCCAAAAGAAGTGGTTTTGTTTTCCAACACCCTGTATTCAGTTTACATTGAATTCTCACAAAGAACCAGTCAGACCCAGTTTGCACTGGGATAAATGAGAAGAAGCTCTGCTGGGTGGGGAGCCCCAAACTGGGCAGTGAGTGCAGGGGGACACGGGGCCGGCCCTCAGCTCTCCAGCACAGAGTAAAGAGAAATCCAGAGTATTTTATCACCCTGCAGGCTTTGTTAGAAGCCTGGTCAGTCCTGGCACGATCTGGGATTTATGTTTCAGTGTGGCCTCACTCCCTGCTCCGTCCCTCACCCAAGCCGTGCCCTGATGGACACCCCAGATCCCCCCGTGGGGCAATAAAACACCACAGAAAATACACACCCAGCTGCACCACCTCAGCCCTGTATGACACATCTGCAATGATTTGAAGCTTCCAAACCCTTTTTTCCCCCATATATTACAGTGTAGCACGTGCTCTCAGCCCAGAGCACTGCCATAAAGGTGACATTTGAGTGTGCCTGATTTATCCAGCCATCGGTGGTTCCCAGGACACATCTGCTGGGTTTAGGCTGTTTCTGTGAGGTTTTGGGGAGGGGGGGCCGTCTCTTGGAGCAGGAGGGCAGGGATGGGCATGGGGGACACCAGGGCTGGTGGCACAGCCCAGTCCAGCTGTCTCTCCCTGGCAGTTCGGTGGCAGAGAGTGGAGGCTGGCATTGACGCCGTGGTTTCATTCTGTGCCTGTGGCAGCTCACACACAAATCTGAGCTGGCAAATAACCCCAGGGAGCCCAGATACCTGGTGAGGTGTCCCATAGTGAGAACAGGACAAGCACAAGTAGCCCAAAGCTGCCAGATCTCCCTTCTGCAGAGAAATAAACCACTTAGAGCCTGTGGGAACCTTTCCCAGCCAGTGTTGAGGGCAGTGGTGGGACTGGGTGCCACTGGGAGATCAGCCCCTAGGGGAGTTCTCAGGCTGCAACTCCATGATCACTTTGGGAGATTTACATTTCCTGTGAGCTGAATATTGGGTAAATTAAAAGGTTCGTGGCATTTTTCTTGCCTTTATCTTGATGGGTATCTGTTCCTCTGAGATTACGATGCTGCTTTCTTTTTTTTTTAATTAATTGAGCCTGCTTTAAAAAAAAAAAAAAAGAAAAAGCCCATTTCATTTTAATCATGTATTATGTAAATTAGAAATTTAAATATCATTAAGGAATCTGTTGCTAACTTAATTTATTTCTGCTGTAGCACCACTGAAGGCTTTTGATCTCAGATTAGCGCTTTGATCCGCTCCCTTGGTCGGGGTTACGCTCTGCCGCTGCGGTAAACGCTCTTCCTCAGATGTCAAACGTGCAACACCAGAACAGCTTGTTCAAAGCATGGCAGAGGAAACGCTGCCAATTAGGCCAAACGAGGAGGGTTTGCAGTGAGGGGAAGTTTGTTTCTGCCTGTTCTGCCGTGCCCCGGCCGTGCCCTGGCCCATGGGGACGAGCGGTGCCGGCGTCCAGCCGAGGATGCAACAGGTCACCCCTAGGAGCAGTGACAAACCTTTCCAGACCTTCCCTATCTACTGTTCATTAAAAACACAACCCGCCATGTCCCATTAATTCCTCATTTAGTGCGAGTAAAGTGCTGATACATACATTTTAGCTCCAGTGGTTTTAATCAGTTAATTTAACCAGAAGCATTAATAATGTATTGCTTTGCCACTTGACTGCTCATCTGTTAAGCAGCTTATAGATAGAAGAATGTCACCCCCTGTGACATGAAGTGCCTAATTCAGAGCAAATGAAATAGGATTTTGCATATTCAATACCAAAATGAGAAAAGAAGGAGACACTGTCTCCTGGGAATAGATCAACCTGCTGTGATGGGATTTCTGTCCTGGCAGGCGGGAAATCCCTCCTCGTGGGACACACTCGCACTTCGCGTATCTGATTTTCTGGTTGAATTCATTTTCTTGGCATTACTCAGCAAGTACCTGGCTCTGCCTCCTGCTGCACCATGTGGTGGAATCAGAGGCACTGGGAATGTACCTCTGTCCATCAGCTCCTCTACCGGCCACTGTGGGGTCCCAGGGACATCCCCAGAGTGACCAGTGTGGGGGGCTGTGGCAGGGAGGTGACAGTGGGACTGCTCCCACTCAGGTTTGGCCCCATGATGCAGGGTCACAGCAGCTGGAATAGAAATGTTCCTGGTCACGTTTGAGGGTGTTTGGGGACACTGAGCTCCTGGGCATGGGGGGATCGGCCACCCCACTGTGCCTGTCTCTCCTCTGAGCTCGTGGGGGATTCAAGCTCTGTGTCCTGCCCCTTCTGAAGGATGTCAGGCAGCAAATCCAGTCAGGTGTGCTGGGAAGGTCAGGAACACCCAAACCCAAGCCCAGAGGGGCTGCGCTCAGCCCCTGCTTGGCTCCGTCTCTCTGTAGGGTATTGTGGACACAGGGAAAGCTCCTGGATGGGCAGGTCTGTCATGGGCTTCATCAGCCCTTGGAGGCAGCATGAAACTGGGATCCTCAGCAAAAGCAGGTGGAAATGCCTTGGACCTGAGAGCCAGGGAAGCTGCCAGCATGGGAGCAGCTCAGGGACAGGCTGGTGCCTTTTTAATTTATACAAAAGAGACGTACAGTGAGCGCGGGCAGCGTGTGAGCGTAAGTGATCCAGACACACCGGCTCTGAGGTTAATCCTCTCCCTGCGT
This sequence comes from Melanocharis versteri, assembly GCA_013397845.1. Taxonomy (NCBI): domain Eukaryota; kingdom Metazoa; phylum Chordata; class Aves; order Passeriformes; family Melanocharitidae; genus Melanocharis; species Melanocharis versteri. The sequence goes on from VZTG01004270.1 coordinate 763,584, forward strand.
TCCAGGCAGATCCTGCTCCTGGGTTTTTAGCAATCAGCATCCAGAGCGAGGAGCTCCGGCGGGCAGGGCCAGCTCAGCCCCCGAGCCGCCCAGCCCTGCGCAGGGGCTCTCTTGCGTGATGCGTGTTGATGAAGCCTGAAATTGTTTTGGATCCGTGGCTGTGCTGCATCACATTAAGCAGTGCCACGCTGAAGTGACAGGGCCAGTGCATGATCAGCAGCGGTTGAAGGGGACAGGGACTCAGATCCTGCCGCTCTGTCAAAACCAAGAACCCACTGACAGACCGCGAGAATTATTTTCAGCTCCTTCCCAGAAGGTTTGTTTCAATCAGTTTTCAAGTTGTGCTCACTGCCTTGGCGTGGAGTGGCTCCGTGGCCCTGCCGCAGGGCACATCCCGGGATGCTCCATCTGACACAGGGCTGGATGGAGCCTGTGGAGGGCTGGGGCTGGGGCATCCACTGCACCTCTCTGGCAGCAAGGGCTTCCCACGAGGAACAAGGGCCCTGGAAGGGTGAGAGCCACCAGCGCTCCCAGCACTGCTTTCCTCACTCATCAGTCTATAGGCTGGGTTTGTTTCTGTTTGGGGACAAGCTGGCATCAACACCAAACCCGGGGGCTCTGCTCCACACCGGGCTGAGCACAGGACCAGCTCCTTGGAGCATACTCGTGGAGCATTCACAGTAGCAGCTCCTTGGGGGAAGGTGCAAGGAGAGATTTCCTGTGAATAAATCTGTCACTGCTTTCCCTTTTTGTTTTGCTGATATTTGTTGCCTTCTGGATTTTGCTGCTCTCACTGCATCCTTATTATTGCACCTGGGACTGCCACAGTCTCCCAGGACGGGCAGGCTCTGGGAATTGAAGCTCCATTCCCAGTCACAACCTCGTGCCCCAGGGAACTTTCTTTCACTTCCCAGCAGTGTTATCTCATTTCTCTATATAATGCTGCTGGATAAACAGCAGCTCTCAGGGGACCTGGGCCATGACAGTGAGATTCTCCCCACTGGACTTGTTAGCCAAGCAGCAGTGTCAGGTTCTCCAAGCCTGTGAGGAAGGCTCTCCACAGACTCTCCATTCTCTGCCTCAGGGAGCTGTGGAGCAGCATCCTGCAGGAACAGGCACTAAATTCTGTGTACCTGCCCTGATCGGCCCATTTGCTAATACTGTCCCCAAAGCAGAGTGATTTGTCCTCAGAAGAGGGCAAATCCCATGCTTCAGAAGGCAACAGCAAAAACATTTTATAACCTCAGGGAAAAAAACCACAAAAAATACAGCTCTGGGCATGGAAGGGCTGTGAGAGGGAACAGGAGCTCCCGTGCCCCTGAGGAGCTCTCCTGGCTCCATCCTTGGTGAGAGCTGTCTCAAACCAGGTATTTCTTCCCGGATGTCACACGGAAAGAGGCTGTCAGAGCTGTCTAAATGTGTGAACAACACTGTCAGCGGGGGAGAGAAAAGTGTTATCAGAAATAGTTGTTCTTCAAAGCTAAATAACTCCGTGATTTATAAGGAGTAGAAGATAAGAGATCACACCACACGCTGAGGGCTGCTGGAATTTTCTTTCTGAGAATGAAGCTGTTTGTTTTGGTAAAAAGCAAAAGAGGGGAGAAATGAAAACCTAAAATACTTTGACTTTCTTGACTTAGCTCTTGACAAAGCTAAAAATAACTGCACTGGCACTGAGCCCATGCAGCCACGTCCTGGGATCACTGGAGTAGTGGAGGAGAGTTCCCAGCCCATTGTCCAGGTGTCTTTCCAGCTCCGTCCTAGGGCCATTCCCAAGCTCCTCCAGCACCATCCCTTGGGACAGAGAAACGCAGTGCACTTTTGCTGGATGCAGACAGACCTGGGCCTGTTCTGATTGCCATCAAGGGGATTTTAGGTGTTCTGTGGGATCCAGGTTGTACCCTGAAGAGAGGCTCAAGTTCTGCTACTCCAAGTGAAACCCTCTGTGGTTTTCAGCCAAACTTCTCCTTGTGCCAGGCCAGGCTCCTTCTGCCAGCCCAGCCCCACTATTGCTCCTCTGGTCTAGACCCAAAGGGAGTTTCAGGCATCTGCTCTGGAATCTCATTTCAGATTTTGAAAACTCCTCACCTTAGCAGCAATGTCGAGGTCATCAAATAAAATAACATGAAACAGTTAGACATGAAGTTGATTGTAATTAGTGTGTTTTCCCATACGCTGGCTGAAGTTCTCCAGAGAGCAGTTAGTCTGCTTTAAGAGTAAGAGACAACTGAATAATTATTTAACCTGCCTGGGATTGATTTTAAAATCTAAGAAGTCAGATATAATAATGGATGACTTAATCAAAAAATATGTAAAATAAGTGATTAGGGTTGAAAGCCTTCATCAACAGCTTGTGTGAGGCATCTCCTACAAGGCTGACACTCAGTCCCAGATCCCACTGCACCAAAGGCCCTCCAAACATGGCATAAAAAGAAGGTTTCCAGGGAAAAGATATCTATGCAAACAAAGTCAATCAATTCAAAAGAATTGATGAACTTCAGCGTGTGTTGAACAGCACGTGGTGCTGCAGTGGGGAGTCCGTGGGCTCTATTGACTGGTCAAGGAACAGCACAGATAAATCAGGCAGCAAATCCTCTCACGAGCCTCAGGAGGGTGTCACAAAGCATGACAGACCTTGTCACGGCCATCTTTTATCTCTCTGCCAAGCCACGGGAGGGAAAGAAAGAAGGAAAGAGAAGCTGAGACCTGCACAGACAGGAAATAGTGAGAAAGGCCACGAGCACCAGAGAGCATTCAGTGATCTCCAAGACATTGGAACCGGCTTCCAAAATAGGGCAGAGGTTTAGAGAGGGACTGCAACACCTAAGGAGCTTTAGTTTTACTCTCTCGGGTGGGATTTGTCGATAGGTGGTGAATAAAAGTGGAGACTGTTTTGTTGTGAACTTTTCACGCCCATTGACTCCCGTCTGTGAGAGTGAAGCTGGATGAGGTTTCTGCCCCAGGCCCATGGGGGATCACTTGGAGTGGAGCTGCCCACAACTGCCCAGCCCTTGGCAGCAGATTGCCCAGCCCTGCTCCTTCATCTCTCCTGCTGAGGGCTGCAGGGGACCAGCTGATGTCACATCCCTCGTGCTCTCAGTGCCACGAGCTGAACGTCTCCATTTTGCTCAAATGGAAGAACTGCAACAATTATTTTCATAATTAGCTGGCTTTGCAAATTAATGCCAGTTATGCTGTGTAATCATGATGAAGATTATGCATTAATCAGCTGTTTCAAGCCAGTTATTAGGCTCTTTAAATAATGATGGGGATGAACGTCTCTGAAGGAGCGGCGCACCAGCCAAGAGGGATGGGAGTGTGGGATGTGAGGATCCGAGGGGATGCGCCGTGCATCCGTGCACAGATCTGGCATCAGGTGCTCCCAGCCTCCCCAGGTTCTGAGCAAAGACCAGGCTGGGGCATGTGGTGGCTGCCCTCAGCACCTCGGCAGCTGTGGGAGATTCCCAATGTCCCAGTGTATTCCTGGTGTGTTCCCAGCAATGGGAAATCCATGGAAATCCACCCTTTCTGCCTGTCAGCTCCCTCATCACCCTGCCCTGAACTCAAGGTACTGGGTGGCTGCACAGAAAACTCTTTCCTGTCAAAAAGCCTGTTGTATCCAGTTGGATGGCTGAAACAGGAATTTATTTAGGATCAAACACCAGTAATCCACACAGCCAGCCCTTCTACATTGTCTCATAGTAAGACATGCTCCAACGCAACCCTGAAGGTGCTGGGCTGGAAGAAAGCCTAATTCCAGCTCGTGGATAATCAATGCAACATTAACCAGTTATCACTTCAGGACGATGCTGGAAAACAAAGAATCCCTTGCTAAACAGTCTGGACAGTGAAGCTTTGAACAGAAAGACAGGAGTGACTCTCACACTCACTTTAGTTTTGTTTATTGAGTCGGATGTAATATTGTAGATGAACTTTCTTCTGCCCCAAGAAACTTAAATTGAGCTGCCAGCATTTGCGAACTTTGATGTGGATGAATAATTTTCTTTGCACCAGTCAAAACCCAAATGTTTTGGCATAATCCGGTGAGAATGAGACACGTGGACAATTCTGCTACACTCCTGCCTACGCTGCTCAGCATTCTGGATTGAAAACCTGCCCATGAGTGACTGGCTGAAAATCACGTGAGACTGAAATGATGCTCCAGAATGAGCATTCAGCCTCTTTTTCTTTATTCTTCTGCCTATTACCAAAATTAGCACTGAGTTCAGTGTTTTTTTCTAGCAGAGACATGCAGGGAACAGCTCAATTTTTTTCATGTCTATGAATGTAAATTAACTCCCACACTCGCTTCACAACTGGGGACATGGATGCACAAAGACTGCGGAGGAAGAGGAGGAAAGGGACTTGTCACGACCAAGGGGAGCAGAAAGTCAGGGGCCTTTTGCAAGTCCTTCTGCTTCCTTGCTGAGAACATCTCCAACCATCACTCCTGTTGTTCACCCAGCCCGTGGCTCTGGTCACATTCCTGGCCATCAGCGGCATTGTCAGCTTGGCTCTGGCCAAACTGGCACTCCTGGCTAACACCAAACTGCCACAAAACTATAGAAAAGGTGCTCCAGCTGCTGGAGAAGGATTCATGGCATTGCCTGAAAGCCAGAAGGGCTGAGCAGACATCTGTTGTCTACAACAAAATATTTGAGGACTATCTTAAATTGAAGAGGAAGATTTTCCTTCTGCTAATGAACCCTGAGACCATCTGTTACCAATTGTACTTGCTTATCCCGCTCATCCCTTAATCATTTTGGTTTACTTTTGAATAAGATGGAGCAAGGTCTGTGTCTTCCCGTGGTTCTGCGAGGGGCGCGGGGTGGCTCCTGCATCTCAGGGACAAGGACACGTTGTTACATAACCCACGCCTGCACCAAGTCACTCCAATTAGAGTGGCTGTCAGTGGGAACTGAGGACAAGACTCACAGACACGGAGCCAAGAAACCCAGCGATGCTGCGACATGAGCTTGTTGCCCTTGGGGAGGTGTAATGGCATTAACAACTTTTGAACACGGGGAAGCTGCATCCGAGATGTGCATTACTGAGCAGAGGAGCTGTAGGGTAGGCAAATCCAGAAGTCTCTGCTGGTCTGAATTAAGAACGTGGAGAACCAAACGTGAGGAACAATAAAAAAGGAGAAGGGAGTTGAAAATGGCACTGGAAATAGCCATCAGCAGCACTGCCCTGCCTGTCTCCTGTGTGAGGACCAGAGGTGGGTGATGAGGCAGGAAGATTTCAAGAGGAGGGCAGTGCCAGTTTTGCACCCAGTAACTCCTCAGAGCACAGACCTGGAGCCTCCCTGCAGATGGGCAATAAGCCTGTCCACTTCCCAAGGTCTGGTCCTAAAGTTTTATGGAAAGCCACTTACCTGGCTCGTAAAAATATTCCAAGACTTTAAACTGCCTCTTACTGCCCCACAAAGCTGCCACCCTGAACATTCTCATAGACCAGGATTTAAGAAAAACCCAAGTTTTATGTCTTCATTTCAGTACAGGACAGGTCCTCAAGCAAGCCCTGCTCCACCTGCAAGCATTCCAAGAGTTTTCTCATTCTTGCTGCATAAGTTTATGAAACAAACTGTGGCTCAAAGGTGGATTTTTTGTCTTGCAGGAGGAATCTTTGAGTATGCAGATGGCCCCAACACGCAGGTGATGAGTGCCGAGGAACAAGCCTTCCGATTCTCTGCCAACATCATTAACAGGAACAGAACTTTGTTGCCCAACACTACCCTAACCTATGACATCCAGAGGATACACTTCCACGACAGCTTTGAAGCAACTAAGAAAGGTAAGAGTAGAGCAAACTTCTGAGCAGCTTTGTGGCCATTTATTCAGCGTAAGAAAGGTCTGGTTTCCAGACCAGCAGCTTGTTCTGTCTTGCTCTCACCAGTGATCTGGATGAGAGCTCCTGCTGGAGCTGACCTTCCAGAGACATTTTAATACAAGGGGAACAACTACCTTTTTTCCCTCTGAAAACCTCACAAAACTCGTTTTAGCGTTTGCTCTAATCCTGAGCGAAGGTCTGGAGGCCATGCCTGTGTTTGTGTCACTGTATCCCTGGCAGTGTTCACATCCAGTGCATGAATGTTCTGTTCTCCTAATAACAGTCACATTTGATTACTGGATAACAGCAGCACACTTGAATTGCTGAAGGGGAGGGACTGCACAGCAAAGGCTGCGAGCTGGTGACCTGCAGGCCCGTGGAGTTTGATTCTGGCTGGGGAGAAAAGAAACCTGCTGCCTGAGATGGCAGCTATTGGAAGGACACCACCAGGAGGGAGCTCTCTGCTCCCAGCCAGCCCAGTGACCCCCTGTCCCTTTTCAGATGGTTTTGTGGTGGAGGCTCCCTCAGAGGAGCTTGGCACTCCTCTGTGCCCCTACCCACCAGTCCAGACCCACCTGGCATAACTCCTCCTCTCTCTCTGTGCCTCATCACTGCTGTAATTACCCAATATCAGGGCTGGGTCGGTGCCCAGAGGTGTCTGGCTGAGCTGCCCCGTCCTCAGCCCCCCCAGGCTTTGCTGACATCCCTCCCTTCCCCCTGCAGCCTGTGACCAGCTCGCTCTGGGGGTCGTTGCAATATTCGGGCCTTCCCAAGGCTCCTGCACCAACGCTGTCCAGTCTATCTGCAACGCCCTGGAAGTCCCCCACATACAGCTCCGATGGAAGCATCACCCTTTGGATAACAAGGACACTTTCTATGTCAACCTGTATCCTGACTATGCCTCTCTGAGCCATGCCATCCTGGACCTTGTGCAGTACCTGAAATGGAGGTCAGCCACAGTGGTGTACGACGACAGCACAGGTGGGTAAAGGAGGGGCTCAAAGGAGTGATCCTGGAGATTTTCTGCTCTGGGTCTCTTTGGGAACTTTTCCAATGAACCCTCTTGGGAGCCAAATGATGCCCCGTGCAGTGGCAGTTCCCAGGAGTTCTAGACAGTGCTGTGGGAGGCCCTGGGCTCTTTCTAAGCATTTCATTCACAAAGCTCCCAGCAAGTGGGGCCATAAGCTGGCAAAGGGTCATGGAGGGGTTCATTGACATGGGGCGACCATCTCATCCTGGCTCTTTTGGCACTGTGGTGCCCCTCTGCAACAGAAAGCCCCTGTCCACAGCTGCCACGGAGGGAGCAGTGCCCAGCAAAAACCAAAAGCAGTTCTGGGAAGTTTTTTTGTTTTCTGGATAATTCTGTCACGCAGAGCTGGTGAAGTTCTTCATGTAAGGAAAGCTGTTGATGGTTAAACAAAGCAAAGCGCTGCACAGCTCTAGATATAGACCCCCCAAAAAACAAAAGCCACATTGGATAGCCTGTCCGACCTAATTTCACTAAACCAAATGGTTTCTTTAGGGGAGAGCTGACAAGAACACAGTTTGACATTCCTGTTTTGCAAATGTGGGTCACAGTATGTTCCCTTCGTGGCATATTCTAATGTGTTTCTCCTATGCAGAGGGACACACTTCTCTCTTCCCTCTTGCAATAGGCATCTGCTGAAATTCTCCTTGCAACACCAGATTCCAATAATTCCTGCTCAGCTGCATCCACCATGGCTCTTTGCCTTGTGCAGGAAACAGAAATGAATTCTGAGGGTAGTAGGAAGTTATGAGTTGTGATTAAGTGACCGTTACGATCTCCGCGACTCATAAATCCAAGCGCATATTTGTTTTTTCCTTTTGCTGCTGTGCACGGTAAATATGCAGATTTTAATTTGTTGTGTAGCTGATTATCCCATCCTGCCCTTTCTCAAGGGCACATCTGCTTAAGAAAATTTTTTGTGATCCCAGAGGTGTCAGAGGTTAGGACCAACCTGCTGTTCTCCCCTTCCTACTTAGTGCAGGGATCCCATCCAGCTCTGCTGGCTGCAGCAGTGGCAGGGAACCACCAGGAAAAGCCATTCTGTCCTAGAACAGCTCCTCTGGGGTTAATGCTTGACACGGGACACTTTGGCTTTGATGCCCTTTAGCAATGGCCGTTGGAGGGAGGGATGGAGGGAGGTCCTGATCTCATTCCGTGGAGAACAGGGGAAGCACTGAGCTGCTGTGGCCCAGCCCGTGGGGAAGGCAGACCTGTAATGCTGTGGGTTTGTCTCTGTGTGCCACCCGAAGGCCTCATCCGGCTGCAGGAGCTCATCATGGCCCCGTCCCGCTACAACATCCGCCTGAAGATCCGCCAGCTCCCTCTGGACACCGACGACGCCCGGCCGCTGCTCAAGGAGATGAAGCGGGGCAGGGAATTTCGCATCATCTTCGACTGCAGCCACCTGATGGCAGCTCAGATCCTCAAGCAGGTGAGCGGGGGGCGAGCAGGAAGGCTGAGTGGCTGCTGAGGAGCCCGTGGGTGTGGGGTAGCCTATGCACAGTGACCCCACCCTGGGGTGCAGCTTTGGGCCACAATCCTCAGCCACACTACAAGCTACAGCACGTCCATCCTTCAGGGACACTGTTGGATTTCTGCAGAAAGTGGAGTTTTCACTGAAAAACTGGAAGTTCCAAAGAGTGGCTGAGGGTAAGAACAAGTGTCACAGGAGGAGAAGGGGCTGTGCCGAATGCAGCGCCAGGCCCAGGCTGGTGCCAGACAATTCCGTGGCTCTCCCTGCAGCTGCACAGCCCCAGCCTTCTTCCCTCTTCCCTCTTCTCCCTCCATCCAGACTGTGGCTCTGCCAGCCAGGCCCAGCCAGGGGGGATGGCATCCTCTGTCCTTTCCCCAGCACCGTCTGCAATTCTTGGACTTTAAGCCAGATGTCAGTGATTTTCCATTCATTTGGGCTCCCTCCTTTCTTCCTCCACGAGTTCCTCCACTGGCACTCTTGCTGCTCGCCCCAGCTCCTCCTCATTCCCAAGTGCCTTTGGGTTTCGGGGTCAATATGAGGCAGAGGAAAAGGCTCTCACAGAGATGTTAAAAACCAGCCGGTGGAAATGTTGCTCCTATCAGCCCAGCATGACACCACCACACAGATTAAATAAATCCCCGAAGGGATAAGAAAGCAAGCACGAGGCAAGAGCCTTCTCCTGCAGCCTGCTTGATGCAAAATGAAGAGAAGTGCTCAGAGAACTTGGAAAGCCTGGGAGGGATTATTATGGGAAGCAATAGAGGGGGCTCATTGTCTCCTGCCAGTTATTTTCCCGCGCTGGTTGTGTTTGGTGCTGCTCACTTATTATGCAGTTTATTATAGTTTATTGTGCCATCTGCTCGGCTCATCAGCGCCGGTGCAGAGTGAGGAAGATGGAGGAGAGGGGGGACTAGGGGAGACAAGTCTCTCTAAGTCCTGCTGGCTGGGTTTGTGTGTGTGTCGGGGTTTTGTCAGGACCTGAAGCCATGGATTTCAGCATAGCAATGTAAGACAGTGTATTTTTACTCAGGGAAATACTGAAGTATTTTCAGAGTCTGGAGAGTTGCACAAACCCAAACCACAGCCCGAGTGGTCTCTGCGTGCCTGGCCACTCCGGTGTGTAACATCAGGCAGGCTCACCACGACCTGCAGGCCACCCGCATCTGCTGAAGGTTAGGAAGCTTAGAAACCTCATATTTTCTTCACTTTTCTACCTGTAGCAAGAAATGCATGTCTAGAGGGGCCACCTTCACTTGTGAAACAGCGCTTTTCCGCTGAAATTACGAGCTAGGCAAAGCCATCTCCTGGAGGAGGGGAGTCTGCTTCCCTTCGCAGCGGCAGAAGAACAATGCACAGAACAAATAATGGACTGCAAAAAAACCCCAGGGAGGAAGACTCAGCCTTCTGTTTATGCTAGAATGAGTAATATTCATATTTTATTGCTATCATGTGCCTTTTGTAACATTTTGGTCACTACGTCAGTCAGTTCTGTGGACATTGGCTGGACAGAGTCCCTGGAGTCCCTTGGCCCTGCTGCAGCCTCATGGATGGCAACAAGGTTCTCACAAGTCTTGGGCTAAAATTTCCACTCCTTGACACTGATTTTCATCGCCCATCTTCGGAGAAGACAGAAGGTTTGAGCACCTGCAGCCTGTGCTGGCTGAGGCAGCTCTGACTGAGCAGTGCACACACCATTGTGCCAGTCGGGATCTTGCTCCCCAGGGATTCAAGGTTCCATGCTCCCACAGCACACCACGGATCATCTGGGCAGTTCTTTTAAACTGGAGTAGTAAAAAACCCAATGGATCAGTAATCCATGAGTAACACCTGAGTAACACCACATGAGCTGGCGCGACTGTACAGATGACACTGTCACCTATTGGGTCCCTTGTAGTGCTCAGACATCAAACCATCCATTATTTTGCCCTCTTGGAAAACAAATAATTGTAGAAACCTATCAGAGAGTGAGTCCTGCTTGTGAGGCTTTCTTGTTCTACCCCATATTCTCTGGCCTTCCCCAGTTTTGGCCCCTTGTTATCACCCCAGGTCTGTTCCCAGGCTTCCCCGCGCTGTCCCAAGCAGCTGCAGTGCTCCGCAGGGCACAGCTGTGCCTGTCAGCTCCGACAGAGCTCCTGCTCTCACCCCGGCCACTGCCTGTGGCTTATCCCCCAGGATGATCATTTATTCATTTCCCCACAAACCCAGATGCATCCTGCCCCAGGCTGCCAGTGCTGGGAAGCTGGAGCTTCCTTCTGACAGCAGTTCTGGGCTCCTCAGCTATGGCCAGAATGATCCAGCTGTAGAACCTGAACAGGGATCTCATTATTTGCTCCAGATGGGCTTCCCATCCTTAACTGATGCTTCCCATGCTGAGGTACCATTCCCTGCCTCAGCTCTTTGGACCAGGGTGTGCAGGAGGGAGAGAGCTACACTGCAGCCCCCTGGATCCTCTGGCCAGGCAGGGACTGGGGGACAGGATGGTGAATGGCCACAGGGACAGCCCCCAGACTTTCTAAAAGCTACTCCCAGAGCAGGAAATCTGGGGTGAAATCACACTCTAGAGTCACAATATCTAGGTTTGCAATCCAGATCCTTTCCTTTTCCCTTGTTTTTTGACATCTCACTTCTTTTCAAACTGTCACTTCCTTCCTCGGAGGTAAATTCCGCCCTAGTAATTTTAGCAAAAAACCAAGGGAAGCAAACATTTCCTGGGGGGACTTGAAGTTGCTTCCCCATCAGTGGGGATTTTAAAGTGCTCTTGTATGTGTTTTCTCCAGAAAACATGCTCACACAGTCAGCATCCCAGCCAAACCCACGAGAATCTTCCTGTCACCAGCCACCAGCTTCAAGGTGACCTTTCCCATCGACTGAACTGTGCTCCCCCCACGTTGTGAAGGGCTTGGACATGGTCATCCAGCCAAGGCCCCTCCAGCCCATGGTTGTCCTCTGAAAGGGCTTCCAGGACAGTCTGTTCTCTCCAGTGCTCAGTTATGCAAATCCCAGCAATCTGCAGGAGCCATCCTCCGTGTAGGGGCTGGAAGGGAATTTCAAGCTGTGCTGGCCAAGGGGCCTCAGGACCGTGATCTCCAAAAGCTAAGGAACAGGGGATATTCCCACTTCCCATCCTTGTGCCTACACCTTCGCTGACCCACTCCTAAACCAGGCTCTAAGTTAGGATCTGAGTGTTGTGCCCAGGAAGGTGGGACAGAGGCAGGAGCTCCCTGTACTCACTGCACAAATGGGACTGAAGGTGGGGATGCAGAGCCCCAGAATGACACGTGTCAGAAATCAAAACCCTTTCAGCTGGCTTCTTAGCCACTACACGGATGTGTAACTATAAGAACAGGCTATTTCTGGTCAATCTGCACAGGTTCATGTGAGGTTGCTCATTGTTTGGTGCTGGACAAGGAAAGGTGACCCCCTTTCCCACGGCTGAGCCAACAGAGCCTGTGGCCCTGGAGGATCCTGCACCCAAGAGCATAGAGAAGTGCCACAGAGCCCTGGCACACCCTGGGTCACCCAGTGTCACCCAGAAATGCCACCAGCCCTCATGGGAGCTGGACTGAGGCTTTGCCACTGTTTCAGAATGGTTTGAGAGCCACAGCTCAGCTCAGCTCAGCACTTGAGCATGCGCCTCTTGCTGACTGGGCATGGCTTAACTGCTCCACAACCTCAGTCCTGAATCCAGCCCTCGAGTTTCCAGGTCTCTCCTGCCACATTTACCTATGAGCTCTGAGTTTTATGTCGCATGGCTGTTGTTATATTCTTGTATCCACTTTACTGACCTCTTTTCCTACTCTCCTTAAGGCTATGGCAATGGGGATGATGACAGAGTATTACCACTTCATCTTCACCACTCTGGTAAAGTATCTGTCTGTGCACACACCTTGTACGCTCACTGGTGGGAGGGCAGGGTGGGGTGGGTGTGTGCTCCTGGTGTGCACTGCACCACGATGGGGTGGGAAATGCAAGGAAATGGGAGATCTGGGACCCCACCAGCAGGAGAGGACAGGGCTGGACCTGGCTGCAGGTCAGGGTCAGACCCCGGTGGCCTGGCTCTAACTCCTCTGCTCTGCAGCACTGCCCAGCTGCTCAGCCCGAGAGATGGCAGCCCTTCCTTCCCCTGCCCTTGGGCAGGTCACTCCTTGGGAGAGCACAGATGTGGGTTCTGGTTTTATTTTCCCTCCCAGTCGTTTTGACCTCAGTGTAGCTCCCCGTGCACTGACAATGAGCACAGGGAGAGTGCAAGGCTGCAGCCCCCACCCAGGATTTGGTGGGACCCCGATTCAGCAGGAGCTGGGGATGAGCACCCAGGACCCCTCTGAAGCCAGGAGCAGCCCTGCTGTGGTCCAGGCTTCAGCCCTGCAGGTTTATTTTGCAGGAGGGGAGCTCAGCCTGACATTAACTCCCCTCTGTTAAACACGGGCCAGTTCCTCTCTGACTCTGGGAGGCGTTTGGCTTTCCTGGCAGGGTCACTTTTGTCTCCATTTAAGATGCTATTGTCTAGTCTACTGTTGAATTTTGTGTGATTTTGAAAATCTAATTTATCTTTTTGCCTTTAGGAAAGAAACAGACTAAACTAACCCTTAAAAACTACAAAATTTATTTTTCAAATGCAAAAGACATTTTAATTACCCCTGCTGCCATTATCTATTCCAGGCAGCTTTAAGCATTTCCCAGATAACCTCCTATTAATCAGCCCCAGCTGAGCCTGGAGTACATTTCATGTGTAGGTACAGCCTGGAGGTGGGAAAAGAGGAATTATAATAAATTAATAGATAAGCAATCACAATTAATGCCACTTTCCTGAAATAACAGTTATATCATGGGAAAGATATTTTAATCTGTCATTCCTTAAGGCAATGTTTTCCTAGCTTGCAATGCCTGTGCTTCAGCTTCCCCAGTACTAGACCCATGGGGTGCTAATGAATTAGTCTATTATGTTATACTGAATGTTTCTAAAAGGTCCCCAGTCAATACTGAGCACAGTGTATCAACATTTGGCATGAAATGCTTCAACATTTTGCTAGGCAGCACGACTACAGTTCACTGACTCCAGCATGAAGAGCCCCATCAGCCTTTTCCACCACAGGAGGAGGAGGAGGAGCAGGAGGAGGATCTCTGATGAGCCCTGGTCTCCGTCACAGGCAGATTTTACACCCAAAGCCCCTGCAGGGAGAATTCCACTCTTCTGAGGGTGTCTCAGTCTGGAAAATGGGGCTTTGCAGACACGGCCAGTGCCCCCCACCAGACCCCAGGGCAGAGCTGGGGGGGCACCTCACCCACGGGCACAGCCAGGGATGCCCTTCCTGGACAAGTGTGGGATGCACTGAGGATCAGTCCTCAGCACTGCTGCCACCACCGAGGAGCCCAAACTGGGTGAACTGGGGAAGGGGGAGAGCATCACAGGAACACTGAGAGTAAAATAAAGGGTGGAGGGGAGAATTAATCTGCAGTACAGAAAATAATGAGTGAAAGGGAATGTAGATGAGGTGGAAAATAGAACCAGATGTTTCGATTTGTCGCTGTGCAGGAGCAGAAAATCCAGAAGAAACTGATCTGATGATTCCCATCCACACCTCCCCACGTCCTGACACTCAGCTGGTATTCTGAATTATCCTCTGATTCCAGGAGGTGATAAATCAGGCTGCAGCTGAGATTTAAACTGGAACCAAGGAGGGACCTGATGGGAGGTTGGTTTCTATAGGAACTTGGTGAAAGGAAGGGTCAGTGGGAAGCAGCAGGGCAGGGACAGCACCCAAAATACCAGTGGGATCTGAGAGGTGGCCAGGGCTGGTGGTTTGACAGATGGGCAGCAGAGACCATGGGGTCTGGAGCTCAGGGGATCTGATTTGTCACATACAGTCACATTCTGAAGGGGAAATCATTGGCTTTGGCAACCAAAAACTATTTCCTCACAACAATTTCTGGAATACAAACTGAAGTGTCTGATTAAAAATGGATCTTGAAAAAACAGATCCATTCCAGCAGGTCAGGCACAGAAGTGCTGTCCCTCCTCAAGGCCAGAGACATGAGCACCTGTCTGAGGTTAAACCACTGTATTTGCCCTTAGCTCCCTTAAGTCGTTTAAAAGTCAACATTGTGGCCTGGTTTTCACAGTGCCCTTTAAAAGAACATACAGGTTTGCAGTGGCAATTTTTCAGGGTTAAAAAACAACACAAAAACCCAAGTCCCGACTGCCATTGTAGGGTGATTAATGATTTGGTCCCTGCTGCACCTGCAGGTTTGAGCACTGCATCCATCAGCAGTGAGCCCTGGGGCTGCAGAGGCTGGGGCCAGGCTTCCAGAAAAGATCAAACCCCCAAAGCTTATTAAAGCAAAACAGCCATAAGGACCCTCACTGCCCCACGGAGAATGATGTCTCAGTTGCTGGCAAGTGCTGCTGCTGTTCTGCTTTGCTTAGGGCAAAGTCTGGGACTTCACCAGCCCCCCGTGGGCAGATAGGTGCTGTAACTGGGTGGCCCCACAGTGTAGCTGTGTCCCATCACACAGCACAGAACAGCCCCAGCACGGCCACAGCCCCAGCATCTCATCCCATGTTGAACCTCCTTTTGACAAGCCCTTGTGAGAGCAATGAACGTCACGTATTCACCCCCACGCTCCATCGCGGGAGACTTGCGGTGTCGCCTTTCCGCCTCCCCACATTTGTACTGCCGTGAAACGCTTGCAGAAATCGTTCAGGATAAACGCTGATTAAACATGTCCCATCCATTAAACATCCCCCCCGGCTGCCACCTCACCACACTCCCTCACTCACCCCTTGGGCCAGCTGCCTGGCCTTGGGGAGCAGATCAGCTCCTGACACGTTGTCTAACCCCAAACTGCTCAGACTCACTTCTGAGCGCTGATGCTGATATTCAGACACGTGGAGAGCCAAGAGCTGCACCACAGCAGTGCTCCCCCAGTACCCCCAGTGCCCCTCGCTGCCTGCTGAGCGATGCTCGCAGGCCGGCAGCCAGCAGAGCTGAGCACTGCCTGGCTCTGGTTTTTACGTCGTGTAAAGGGCACCCTCATTCATCTGCAGACTGTGTAGGCTGGTCGGAATGTCAAGAAATGCGGCTTAGCTCCTCTGTGATAGTCTGCAAATTGGTGTTTTGCATTCAGAGGGACTCTGTCATCCGCAGCACCCTGTGGGCCTCAGCACTGCCAGCAGCTACTCTGTGGAAAGGCCCATGGGAGCTTCAGACGCAGAAACTCTGCCTTGTCCCGCCTCTCTGGGTCTCAAATCTCTTTTTTCAGGGTCACAGGCAGCGATTCTGGTTTTCTCCCCACAATCCACTCGCCTCTTCCACGCAGAGAGCGAGTTCTTTGGCTCTTTGGTAGGAGTTCCCTTCTGCTGCGTGTGGGGGAACCTGCACATACGGCACCCAAATTGCACCAACACCTACAGGCCTCTGCAAGCAGCGACTGACGGCAGCAGACAGCACAATCCTCTGAATTCCTGAGGGATATGTACTCCCTCCCACCTTCTGTGGGCTCTGCTGTCTCACTCCAAACACAGACACGAACCGATGCAGAAAGCTCAAACAAAACAAAGCTAAACAAAATGTTTAAACCGGTTTCTCTCTTTTAAGGATCTTTATGCATTAGACCTAGAACCATATCGCTACTCCGGGGTGAACCTGACCGGCTTCCGGATCCTCAACGTGGAGAACCCGCACGTCTCCTCCATCATTGAGAAGTGGTCCATGGAGCGGCTGCAGTCGGCGCCCAAGGCGGAGCTGGGGCTTCTCGATGGCGTGATGATGGTACGGGCACTTCAATCAGGGCACAGGGGGCTGGGAAGCAGAGCAGGGTGGTGAGGAAGGCAGGAACAGTCATTAAGGCCTAAATGTGACTTTTATTGGTTCTCGTACCAGTAACAGCTCACCCCAGGTATCTGCCCTGAGGTACTTTCTTGCATTCTTTAATAACCGTCCCTCAAAGCCTGAGGTGAAACCCGCACCCCAGTGCTGTGGTAACACTCCTGCTAAGGCCCAGCAGATTTGTCACCAGACAAGGCAGGTAGCCAGGACCTGTCCCAAAGGGCTCCAGCTGCCCCTGAGAGCAGCGGGGCACCGGCTGCCCGGGCTGGGAGCACAGCACACGGCCGGGCTGGGCCGGGCACTTTGCCGAGATTGAGGCAGGGGGAGAGCACCAAAGCAATGCCCAGAGATGGGCTGTGCTGCGGCTTTGATGACTCCTTTTAGGCTCTGATGGCAGCTCTGCTCCGCTGAGTTACTGCTCAGAAGGTACAGCACCTGCTCGCCCATCTGTCTTCCCTGCGAGGCTGTCTCTGACCCCCGGAATTGCTGACTGGCTCCCTCCTTGCCTCTCCCTTTAGATCTGCCAGAACCAGCCCTGCAAAGTGGCAAAGCCTCCCAGACTTTCACCTTGAAATGGCTCCTCAGATCCCTCCTGTTGTTTCGTTGTTAGAGACCCCCACTCTGCTGCAGGCTCCTGCCTCTCCCCACGGCTGAGCCTCCTGTGCCTGTAACGCTGCCTCTCCTCCCAGCCCCTCTTTGCTTTCCCAGAGGGATCCTGCCTTTGATTCCTGTTTGCCAGGTGTCTCTCCAGCGGGGCCCTGGACTCAGCTGGGCATTACAGTCTGTAATTCACCATGAAATTGCTTGGACATACCCTTGCCCCAGCTTTTCCTCCAGCCCCAAACTCACAAACCAGTCCCTGCTGGGTCCATAGCCGCCCACGGATGCAGGTGGGGCTCCTGCTCTTCATGCTTGGCTGCTGAGGGAAGGGAAGGTCACAGGGATGGCTGCCAGTGCTGGAGGATTTTCTCCATGGCTACGTCCTGTTAGATGTTTGCTCAGTTATTTGCTGTATTATTTTGTTTTATTGTGGTTTATTACGCTGCTGCTACACTCGCATCTGTTTCGTGGCTCTGTGAAGCCAGCAAATAATGTATTTTCACTAGGAGGTCTTACCACATCAGAGTGAAAAATAAATCTAATTCTCTTGATCAGTCTTTGGAGGTGAGATGGGGCATCTCAAATTGAATCTAAAATCATCACATAATATGGGGGAAAAAAAATTCTCCCTAGTTCAGATCACTGAAATGCTGGAATATGTTACAAAGCCATGAGGTCCTGATTTTGGTGGCAGTTTGGGTCACTTTTGGAAAACTGTGTGCCCACAAACATCTCTGTTTCTTATTTTCCCACGTATAAAATAGTGCGGAAAATATGTTCTCATATAGTTTTTTTCTTTTACACTCAGACAAAACAGACTCAATAAGAAAACTCTGTTACTACCTTCTACATTTAGAAGTCGTTGCCTCCCTCTTTGACACCACAGCAGGAAATGTGCAAGAAACAACCCGAATAGTTTCTCGCAGACAAACAACACTTCCAGAACCGCTGATTTTAGACAGAGCCCCGAGCTTTTGGCCTGAAGAGCCAAGGAACGATCAGGACAGAGAAACCCTGGGGGTGGCAGGGGGTAGCTCAGAGAGGGGTTCCCCCTTTTCCTACGACACCCCACGGCCACCAACGCTGTCCCCCTTCCCTTTAGACAGACGCTGCCCTGTTGTACGACGCGGTGCACGTGGTGTCCGTGTGCTACCAGCGCGCGCCGCAGATGACCGTCAACTCCCTGCAGTGCCACCGCCACAAGGCCTGGAGGTTCGGCGGCCGCTTCATGAACTTCATTAAAGAGGTAAAAGCGTGATTTTTTTTGGACTGTAAGGGTTCCCCGGGAGGAGCAGGTTCCCAGGGGCAGGTGGTGGAGGCTCGGCAGGTCCATGGTTAGAAAACGTCCCCTTGCACGGGCAGGTACAACTGGGTAGAAGCATGGACGCACACCAGGCCACCGAGTGCATGCAGAAAGGAAAAACCCCACCTTTGCCTTCAAAATAACACTGTGCAGCCAAGCCAAAACATCCCTGAGGAGCTGAAACCTCCCACGTGTCCCTGAGACCAGCTCTGGCCTCTCCAAGCAGCTGGACCACTCTGTCCAAGGTTGTGCCATACCTGAGCAACAGCCATTTGTCTCCTACTGAAGCAGTTTTTGGGGTCCACAAAGGGCATTCAGTGACTGTGACCCCCCAGGGCTGAGCTGGGGTTGTCCCCACCTGAGTGCCAGGGAATGGCATTGGCTGAGGGGGGGCTCAGCAGGTGGGGGCCAGGGAGTGAGGGGGCAGCTTCTTGCCCTCTCTGATTTCAGGCATCACCATTTCTCTGTCCAGCCCACGGAGTTGTTGGCTCAAGGCCCTGAGCTGGCTCAGAGCAGGGTGTCAGGAGCAGTGGGTGCTCTGAGGGAGCCCAGTACAGGGACCAACCCTCCCAGTGAGCCCCCAGCGCACATCCCTGCATCCACACCTCGGGTTTTGCTCTGTCTGCAAAAAGGAGTCCTGGCCCAAGGGAAAATGAAAGCAGAGCTGCAGGGGGACACTGCAAACCCTGCCAGAGCCATCTCTGTGACAAACCTCTTCCTTGCCCCGAGTCCCTGTGGCTCTTCCCATGGCAAGTCATGGAATTGGCTGCCGTGTTGGTCCCACGATGGGGCCACATTTAAAGTTGGCTATAAAATCCCCAAAAGTTTACAAACGGAACTGTAGAGCACGTTAATTGTTACCGTGGTCTGTGCTGCCGTGCCACCTGCTGACCCCAGCAGATCCATCTCTGAGGTGAGGTTGTGCCCACCTGGCACTGCCAGAGCTGCATGGAGCACGTGGGAGGAGAGCAAGACAGCGATTTCCATTGCAGAGAGAGAATGAGCTTTTCTCTCAATCTGCACTGAGGATGGAATCTCTCCCCTCTCTGCCTCTGTCTCCTTCCTCGTGCTTTGTTCCCTTCCACAGAGCACCGCTCCAGCTGGTTGCCAAAACACAGTGTAAATAATTTGTTTGGTTGGCTCCTCCTGCAAATCACCCTGCGCCTCACAGTCCAGCGCCTGCCTGTTGTTTTCCTCTGTCAGCACCGTGTTAGCCCCTTGCAGGGATCAGCTTCCTCCGTGCTGCAACCAGAACAGAATTGCTCTCTCCAAACTCCTGTAAACTCAGAGCAGCGTGGAGGGACTCACTGTCTCCCCACACCGGGAGCTCTGCAGCCCCTCAGTGCTCCCACTGATGCCTTAAAATTTTAGCTTTTCTATTTTTCATATATTTGTAGTCCTGAAATTCTTTAGTGTAGAACTCTAAATCCATGTGCAGTGTTAGCTGCTGCTTTCCCATTTTGGTCAGACAAAACAATTCCTCTCCAGGCCTGGGAATCAAAGACACCTTACTGTCTCAGGCCCTGAGGAATGTAAACAAAAGTGAGTTGGGGTGAGCAAACTTGGGGTAAATGACTTCATTAATTGTAATTGGAAGATTAACCCCCAATATGCAAATGCACCAAACTTATAAAAGTGTGAAAACCTGTGACCCATGGTCCATTTTGGGTGCAGCCCCTGGGAGGCTTTGTCTGCCCTAAATGTACCTGAAGGCCCTTCATTAAATAGAACTGCTTTTTATTCCCTTAATTTTGTCTGGCCTCTGTTTTTAGGTAGCCCGAAAAGGCATCACCGCCGCAGCCCCGCGGGAGCTGCCGGGCTCAGCACACAGCTGTGTTTGCTCCAGCTGGGCACGTCAAACATTCCGTGTTTTCCCTGGCTCCCGGGGGGCTCCGCGGGCTGCACGTCCCACAGGCAAACCACCTGCACGCCCAAATGAGCAAACACGAGCCTCCCCAGGACTCCTGGGTGGTGAGGCTGGGAGCAGGCTGTCATTGCTCCTCAGGAATTAATGAGGGAGAGCCAGAGGAGCGTATTTACCGGGAGAAATGCCAGTTATTCCCCCTGAGAATACATGACGCCACCTTGATCACACTGGGATATTTCAAGCTCCCCCACCCATAAAGGAAACACATTTCCCAGTGAGCAGCCTGCACGGAGCTGCTCAGGGGAGAGAGCCCAGGGCTCAGCTCCCCGCTGCTGGGATGTGATTGCTGAGCAGCAAACTGTGGCAGCAGCCTGGCATTCATACGAGAGCATCCTCCTAGGATAACGCCACAGCACACCCAGCACTGTCCCCAGGCACCGGACACCTCGCTGTCCCCCAGCTCCTGCTCTGCTGGCACAGAGCACCTGGCACTGTGGGTTCCATCCCCTCCTAAATCAGAGAGATTCATCATTCATAGGAGTGCTGCAAAGTGAACAGTGGGGAAGAAACCGAATCACAGAGGTTTTTTTGTGGAATTGAGTTTAGGCATCTTTACCCCAAGCTCCTGCTGCTGGTCCCAGTCAGACCAGGCACTGAAAATCTCTGGGAATGGGAGGTCCCCAGTCCCAGTGAGCTTCTGCCCCGTCCTTCTGCTGCCAAAAACTGAAGCGGGGCACCAGAAGCACATGTCCTCAGACTCCTGTGCCTGTTTCCAAACCTCAGATCTTGCTCGCAAGGACACATTCTTGGCCTCTTCTGCTCCACTTTCCATCTGGAAGGACAGAGGGAAGCATTCCCGGCATTTAAGCTTCCACACACCTTGGAAGCACCAGCAAGTTCGTGCACAAAGGGATTTCTTCTGACTGGAGCTGTCCCAGAGCCGGCTCCCTGCAGCCGGCGTTTATCAGCACTACAAGGATAAACGCAGCACACAAGGATGCCGTGATAAATGCAAGCCGTTTTCTACTGAGTCATCACGTCCTGTAACAGCTGGTGAACACAAAAGGTGCGAACAGAAATTGTAGCAAGGACTGCAAGAGAGTTAAGGAAATCTCCAGCTCCGTCTGCAGTCTGAGCAGTGACGGAGGGATTATTAATTAATCAGGCTCTTTAGGGAGAACGAACCAGCATAAGGACTAATTAAAAGAACATACAGTGGAGGGCAAAAGATTATTTATGATACTAAGTAACAGCCCTGCTTTTTCTCCCTTCCACAGGCCCAATGGGAAGGATTAACGGGACGAATCGTCTTTAATAAAACCAGTGGTTTACGGACGGATTTTGATTTGGATATCATCAGTCTCAAAGAAGACGGCCTTGAAAAGGTAGGCAGGGTTTGTCTTATCTGCATGTGGCTGAGGATAACGCTGGTGCTCAGCAACAGAGGAATGGTTGGTGTTGTATTGATTCCAGGTTTCTGGGGTTTATATAAAAGGATATTCACTTTGTGGGATTTCTCAGATCCTTTTCCATGCTCAACCATGACTCACTCGCCCTGAAGCCAGTGCGTGGGATTACAGATTGCAGAAGTGCTTGCGGCACTTTCCTGGGATAGTGGAGGCAAAAGAAACTTTCTGAACATCCATTAACCCCTCCCTGCCCTAAGCAGGCACAAATGACACCTGTCCCACTCCCTCTTGCTGGCCTGGCTCACAAACCCTCAGTTCTTCCCCGAGGAGACCGTAGCTCTGGAGATCATCATCTGGAGCCATTTCCCACTATGAAATTGTCCAAGGCTTGGGAACGGCCCCAGCTTATTACAGCCTGGAATTCACAGGAGGATGCACTGGGTATTTTGCTTATTATCTAAGGGACAGTAAGAAAAAAAGCAAAGTGTGGCCTTGCCTGCCTGGCTGGGGGTGTCATGAGGGTCAAGGGCATGTAGGCTGCAGCCTTGGGTACTCCAAATTAGAGCAGATCTCCTCCGGGCACAGTAAAACCGTGCTGATGTGCAAATCTGATCCCAGGTGTGCCTGGGGACTTAATTTCCTTCTCTTCAATTACTTAAAAAAAGCCAAACTTATAATAAAAAGGCAACACACATAGCCTTAAAGCCCTTAGAACGCAGGTTTCAAGGTGAGACTGGTTGATGACAAACAGAGCAGCGAGTGGCCAGAGCACAGGGAGCTGTGACTTCCAAGAAATTCCATGATGATGCCTACTCTGTGAGCAGCTCTGCGTCCCTGTTCTGCCACAGGTGTCTATCACCTGTACAGGAGGAATTTGGCAGGGCAGCAAGGCCCTTTCTAGAGCAGAGTCTGCTTTCCGACAGGTACCAGGTGCCTGTGGCAGCCGGGCACGGTGCTGGCTCTGTCCCCCTGGGCAGGGTGACAGGTTCCGAGCCCGTGGGACACCTGGCTGGCAGCAGGGAGGGATTTCAATTACCCGTGCATGGCCCGAGAGCACAGGGGACTTGTCCAGGGAATTAATCACTCAGCAGAGGGAGGCAGCCCCGAGGCTGGATCAATCTCCATTTGGAGGGGATGGATCCTGCACCGTGAGGCTCCCAGGACCCACCAGCCCATGTCCCATCCCCCTTTCCTCACCGTTTGTTTTTTCCTGGGCTTTGAAATGAATTGCTGCCACACTTCCCCACCACAGCAGCAGCTCCCTGCCTCAGGTAACGCAGCTCAAGGTCGCCACAGCCCTCTCCTGCTGGGGAGGTTTTGGTGTCAAATACGGAATAAAGAAACTGTTTCAAATCAACCCAGTGACCTTCAGTCTCGCTGCGGTTGAGAAGGAGGCAGGACAGAGCTGGGGAAGATGCTGCTGCCTCGGAAGAACTGAGCAGGAGCTGACCTTTGTAGCCTTATTTTTTTACAAAATATTTTGTTTATAGAGCCTAGCCCCAAAATAACAACACATCTTTTTGAAGTCCAGCAGCACGGACGCACTGCTGGAGAGCCGTGCTGGTCAGGTAATAGAAAACATCCCAGCCTTTGATACCACGTGAATCCAAATGTTTAAGCACTGCCACAGCATCACCTGTCAAACCAACACCGCTCAGGTGTGCTGAGCAGAGCTGGCACCAGCTGGAGTTATTGCAGTTCTCTGTCACATCAAGCCAAACCTTGCCGCGGCCCCTGCACACCACATCAAATTTTGTCTCCAATAATTCAGAGATTTCACAGTTCCCACTATTATTTTTCTGAAAGCTTCGTGTCAGCTCCGGAGGGGTTTTAAAGTATCGATGTCAAATCTCTGTTGGAGCCGGAATTCTGTCAATAGTTAATCTGAACTAACAAAACTCCAAACTACAAACAAATCCCAGCCGGATTGTGCATTATGTATCACAGCTTATGTTTGTTGAGCTTTAGGATTGAACCCCTGATCCTCATACCTCCTGGATGTTCCAGGGATTACAGGAGTATTACCAAATCCTAATTACATATAGTTTGACTATCTGACTCACACAGTTCTCTTAATGCACTTTTCCCTTTTTCTTCCTTTTTTAATATTTTAAACTGATTAATTCAGTCTTAAGTGCCATGCATTTAATTTTCTTAAAGAAAACGTAGCAAGGCAGAAGTGATTGGGGCTGCAGTGCACCAAACTGGGGCCTCTCGGACTTGCTTTTTTCCCATCCACAATAATAATAATTTTTGACATTGCAGCTGTTGTGTGATCCAAGGCAGAGATGGAGGATTGCTTCAGTTTTACCTGAAATATTTAAAACCTTTCACAAAGTTCATGGAAACTCTTCTAGAATTTATGACAATTTTTTTGCCAGGCAGCACTGCTCATTACAAAGTCTCTTTTTGGGGATGCAGTAAAACCAAGTTCTCCCCTTGGACTGCTGAAGAGGCTGAAGAATCTTAAAAACAGCAATAAATAAAAGATGGGAAGCTGCTGGCTCCCCGGTGGATTGAGCTGGCTGCTTTTGGCTTCTCTCCGAGTCCCACCTTGCAGTTTGACCCTACAGATGGATCGTTCTGTTCCCATTTCCAGGTGGGGTTTGTTTTTTCCTCGCTGTCAGGCTGGCTCCGTGGCCACCCTGCTCCATTTGCTGGCAGCACTCCCACATTCCTCCAGCCCTCCTGACATTTTATCTCACTGTCACAGTCCTTTAGCCACTCCTGCCTTCAAAGTTTGTCCCAAAGCCTCCCCGGCACCGTGGAGATCAGGTTAACAGGCTTAGCCTCGCCCAGATGACTTCCTTAAATAGAGACACGTTTTGCCATTTCTGGATCAATAGACTTCTTTAAAGTCTAATAATTTATTAAATTCGACAGCTTGAGTAAACAGAGCACCTGAAATAGAGCTGATGTGCCTGTGCCATGCCTGGGCAGGGTGGCTACCACCCCCTCCTCAGCCAGGACTGAGACCCCCCCATGGCAGGGATTTCCTGAAGAGGGGCCCAGGGCCCTGCCAAGAGACGTGTTAGAAACCTTCAGCTGATTTGCCACAGCACAGAGAGCAGGAATGGTCCCTATCAGGGATCTGCAGAGCTGGTCGAGTCATTTTTAATCCTCCCCACCAAATCAAATTGGTGGAAAAACGGAAAAGAAAGAAAATGGACTCAGATTTGTGGTTATTTTTCTTTTCTTGTGCTTTATCCTTGCCCGGATTTATCTCTTTAGTGTGGTTTGATTGTTGCTCTATGCAGTGCCTTTGCAAATTGTTCATTCATTCAGCCCCTAAATTCCAGTCCTCATGGTCTTCATCCACTGCAGCAGCACAGGGACTGTGGAACACGTGCCACTGGAGTGACCTGCAGCTGAAGGGTTAACACATGGTAATTCCAGTTTTGCTGCTGTTTACCACAGACAAAAGAAGTTCCCTTTTCCAGGCCAGTAGGATACTGGGAGCAAGTGAGGAATGCAAGGTAGGGACTGAGGAATTCGAGATGGGGGTTCACCGTGTCGGTTTGCTTCCTTTCAGGTTGGAGCATGGAGCCCTTCAGATGGTTTGAACATCACAGAAATCTCCAAAGGACGAGGGCCCAACGTCACGGACTCGCTGAGCAACAGATCTCTGATTGTCACCACAGTGCTGGTAGGAGACTGCCAGCCTGTCATTGTCCTTCCTCCAGGAACCCCAGGGATATCCCAGGGATGTCCAAGGATATCCCAGGGATGGCCAATACCTCCTCTGCCCATCCCTGCAGGCCAGGCATCCCCTGCTGATCCTGCACGCTGGAGGGATGGGCAGAGGAGGACTCTCCCTGTCCATCCCTGCATGCTGGAGGGCACAGGGGGCTTGCACGTGCTGAGCCCCAGGAGAGCCCTGTGTCACCATCCTGAGCCCTAGGACAGTCCTGTGTCACCATGCTGAGCCCCAGGACAGCCCCGTGTCACCGTGCTGAGCCCCAGGACAGTCCTGTGTCACTGTGCTGAGCCCCAGGACAGCCCCGTGTCACCATGCTGAGCCCTAGGACAGCCCCGTGTCACTGTGCTGAGCTACAGGACAGCCTCATGTCACGGTGCTGAGCTCCAGGACAGCCTCGTGTCACTGTGCTGAGCCCCAGGACAGCCCTGTGTCACCGTGCTGAGCCCCAGGACAGCCCTGTGTCACTGTGCTGAGCCCCCGGACAGCCCCGTGTCACCATGNTGGTGCTGAGCCTCAGGACAGCCCCGTGTCAGTGTGCTGAGCTCCAGGACAGCCCCATGTCACCGTGCTGAGCCCCAGGACAGCCTCATGTCACTGTGCTGAGCCTCAGGACAGCCCTGTATCACTGTGCTGAGCCCCAGCACAGCCTCATGTCACCGTCCTGAGCCCCAGGACAGCCCCGTGTCACTGTGCTGAGCCCCAGCACAGCCTCATGTCACCGTCCTGAGCCCCAGGACAGCCCCGTGTCACTGTGCTGAGCCCCAGCACAGCCTCATGTCACCGTCCTGAGCCCCAGGACAGCCCCGTGTCACTGTGCTGAGCCCCAGCACAGCCTCATGTCACCGTCCTGAGCCCCAGGACAGCCCCGTGTCACTGTGCTGAGCCCCAGCACAGCCTCATGTCACCGTCCTGAGCCCCAGGACAGCCCCGTGTCACTGTGCTGAGCCCCAGCACAGCCCCATGTCACCGTGCACCCAGTGCCCAGGCAGGCAGGGGCACAGCAGTGGCTGGCCAGCACTGCCCACCTCAGTGTTCCTGATACTGAAGAAAATACCAAGAGCCACCAGAGCCCCCATCTCAGCTGTGACACCGTGTGTCTGTCCCCATCCTGAGCACACACTGCTGAAGTGGGGAGGACTGATGCCGTTATCCAGCTCCTCTCCCAAGTGTCCCAAGCGTTTTGTTCTCCTGTTGGATCTGACAGCAGGTGTCGGATCTCAATGAGTTTTTATTGACGAGGTCATGGAGCTGGTGGCATTGCTTCCTGCATGGCTGTTACACAGCACGGGCCCGTGGCGTGGCACCGGGAAGCAACAAAACACACCAGCCCTTGGCCAACCTGCCCAAACTGGGCCTGAGTTATGGGCTTGCCTGGGGAAATTTTCCAGCCCTTTTGTGTGCCGTGTTTTCAGGGAATGTAAAGGTTCGGATGGAGCAGAGCCAGCTGGGGATGCACTTCCCCAGTCTGCAGCAGTGTGAACCCTTGTGATGTCCTTCCCTTCCCAAAAGGATGTGACTTGATATGTGGGGATTTGTATCATAAAAGGAATGGGACCAAGGTGCCCAGAGGGGAACAGAGAAAAGGGACACTTGGTCTAGGGCAGAAGAAGGGCTGGAACCAAAGGTCTTGTGTCCCTCAGCAAGGGGGTGGAAGGGTGGAAGCAGAAGATAAGCCAAAGACAGAAGCTGCTGCAGCTTTCCTTGCAAATCAGCCACTCCTCCTAAAGAACTTCCCATCCACCACATGACGTTTTTTCCCATGAAACACTTCCATGGCTGTGGAATTGTCTGGATCCAGGCCGTGGTACCCACCGTACCTCAAAGGCTAGGGCATAATGCAAAACGATGGAGCCAGGAGGGGACTGTCAGCCATCTGCCTTTGACAGGCTTTTGTCAGGCAGCGTTTCCATCTCACGCTCTGCGAGCACGTACAAATTACATAAGGCACAGGGTGATATCAGTTCCCATTAATTGTGCCACTCCGTGGGCCTGCACATGTGCCACGAGGTTCCCACCTTGGAACCACAGCTGTCCTGGGTCCCTGTGCCTGAGGGAGGAGGGAATGTGCTCAGACCTGAGTTCTGCAGTAATTGCACTGCGTATGCTGGAGTCTGAAACGTAAAATACAACCCCAGATGTTATTTGCATTTGCAACACCCCTTTGTAGTTCTGCACTGCTGTAAATGACGAGAGAAGAGCCATAGGAGGAGCCTTTAAAAGAGAAAGCATGAAAGGTTATTTTTTCCCCTTTTGCTCATATTGCAGTGACTTGTTGGAAGAGAAATATTACCCCAGCAGCCAGTGCCGCTCTCCCCAAGCAATATGGGAACTGTGAAGTTATGAAATTGAGGGCACCTTCACTGAGAAATCGATTAGCAAACTGAGAGAGCTTGTGAATTGGATGTCTGGCCATTTTCAGTAATAAATTGTGAAATAGTCCGTGAATAAGTGGTTCACAGAGTTCAGAATTACCCCCTAGGAAATGTTTGAGACCTGGAGATACATTACAGAAGCGAGTGGCGTCCTAATGTTCAGTGCTTCGGCTGTTAAATATGTATGTAATCCCTACAGCGCTTCCCAAAATTAATAGTGCTTTATGGCTGCTCTGGAGCCGGCGCATTTATATCCAGATCCATAGATTCAGCTGATTCACAAACAAAGCACTAATTCCAGAGCAGAAAGCCGAGGAGGCGGCGGGGGAGCGCAGGATTGCGCCGAGCTGCGCGTGCCAACTTCAACTCCATGGGCGCGATGTGATCAGCTGGGCTTTAGAACTCTGCAAATGGGGCTTCGTGCGCTGCCACGTCCCCTCCTGACCCTGCTGCTGGGCCCAGGGAGCATCCTCTTCCTCTCCGGGAGCACAGAGCCCCAGGGCAGAGCTGGGGGCTGGCACAGACAAGCACTGCCAGCCTCCAGGCTGGCACAGCCCTACCTGAGCCCCCTCCTCAGAGCACCCCCAGGCAAGGCACTCATGGCCCACCAAACCAGGCAATGTCACAGGGCTCTAATGAGGGCTGCAGACCTGCCCTCCCACCCCTTCAAGCCCCCCGTGCCCGAGCAAAATCACGGCGGGTGTTTGCCAGCACGAAGTGTAGCCCTCCCTCACTCCCTCACCCTCCCTCGCTGGCCGCCCCACAGCAAGGACAGGAGCCCTGCAGACTCCCCCAGTTTGAGCCAGGGACTCGCTGTCGGTCCCTCGCCCTCCCCTTGCCTGCTGCCCACCACCTTTTCCCATTTCCATCTGTCCTCCACACGTTTTTCCCTCGGGCTCCCCGCTGTTCCTCGTCCTCGGTGGCTGCTCAAGCCTGAGAGGCAACAAAGGACTCTGGGCTTCGCTGTGTGGCTTCACCTGGCAGCTCCTGCTCGAGGGGAGGGATGCACAGGTCACTGCTTTCCTCTCCCCTGTGCTGGTGCTCAGCTCTGCTGTGGTTCAGACACCCCCAGCTCTCCCAGAAGTGCAGCAGACGGCACGAGGTTTCCCTGGGCAGTAGCAGGGCCCCGTGTCCCTCAGGTAGTGCCAGTGAGCTGAGCGGGGAGGTTTTGGGGTGGCCCCAGCCATGCACAGCTCCCTCACCCTGAATTTCACCCACCAGCCTGTGCTCGCTGTGGTGAATGGCAAGTACCGGGTGCAGGGCTCGGGGGTGAGTTTGTCCTCCCCCTCTTTTGCTGTTTCCAACACTTCATTTTCAGAGCATGAAATGGTTATTTTTCTCCCTGAAATCCTACCAAATGGAAAACAGTTGGCTGCTCAGAAGAGACAAAATTAAATTTTGTGGGGTAAACAAGGTTGCTAATTAGCTGATGTGCTGTGCAAAGTTAATTTATTCCCAACATGTCACAGTGCCAGCCCTGCCTGGAGAGCCGGTGCCTGGTGGCTCAGGCTGACCTGCAGAGGTGGCCCTGCCTCCAGCTGACCCTGAACGGGGACTTTCTGCTTTCCCTGTGCAGGAGGAGCCCTTTGTCATGTTCCGTAAGTCCGACACAGCCCTGTTCGGGAATGACCGCTTCGAGGGCTACTGCATCGACCTCCTGAAGGAGCTGGCCATCATCCTGGGCTTCTCCTACGAGATCCGGCTGGTGGAGGACGGGAAATACGGGGCGCAGGATGAGAAGGGGCAGTGGAACGGCATGATCAAGGAGCTCATCGACCACGTGAGTGAGCCCGTGGGTGGCTGTGCTGGGCTGGCCCTGGGCTGGCTCTCCAGGGTGGGACAGGTTCCATTTCTCACTTGCTCGGAATATCCACAGCGAGGTCCTGACCCTGCCTGGCTCCTTGTCACACAGGTTGTCAGAAGAATATCCCTGTGTCTGGCTCTTCCAAATGTTCATTTGAAATTCCCGAAAACGGCCGTTCTCCCAGCACAGAAATGGGCTCTGTGGCTCCAGGCACAGCCTCTCCCACAGTGGGACACGGGCTGGGCATGTGGAGAGGGACGAGGCTTCCCCTGGGCCCGGGCTGTCCTGGGCTGGCAGCGTGAGCTGCTCTCACCCCCGAGGACAAGCATGGGCAAGGGCACAGCACCAATGCAGCTTGGGGACCCCAGGCATGTCCCAGGCACAGCCCAGTCCAGAGGAGGTACCCAGACTGCGGGAGCAGGTGTGCACTGGGCAGGTTAATTTTTTATTTTCTATAAAAGCAAGTTCTTCTCTAAAATCTCCTGGGACACGGAGCTCCCTCAGCCGCACAGCAGCTGTGCTTCTCCTTCCACGGCCACTTCCAAAAGCCCATTAAACCCCAGGGAACCTGTTGCTGCAGCTTTGCTCCCGCAGCCGCCAAAGCGTCACCGAGTCTGAAACTGCCACTCGCAGCCAGAGGTTGCTCAGTTTCCTAATTAGATATCTTGCCTCCAGCACATCCTGTGATCCCAAGGGCCCAGTTATGGAGGTGAGGAAAGCTGGTGTTTTTATGAATATCTGATTCCCAGAGAAGGCCTCTGGAAGAAAAGCTAAGGACAAAAAGAATCCTTGCTCTCTGCAGCGCAGGCACAGCACGGGCAGTGCACAGCGCTCTCCTCCTGAGTATCCTGCTCAAGTGGGGCAGCCCTTGACCACCTCCAGGTCCTGGCTACATTCTGAATCCACAGCTTAAACAGAAAAGACACAAAAATAATCCCCGGTAGAGCGGTGATGCTGTTACCATTCATGGGAGAAGAATGTGTTTGCTGGGTGAGTCACTGTGGTGTGTGGAGAGTCAAGCACTGGCTGGGGCTGCTGAGTGGCTCAGGAGCTGGGCTGGGCTTCCACATCTGCCTTCTCTGCCCTAAATGACATTGGACAAGTTGCTTCTGTGCACTGCTCCCTCCATCTGTAAAACGCAGATGATAATGATTCTGTCCCTTACAGGGACAAAGTGACGCTTAATCAGTTTGCGACGAGCGCTGCAGCCCTCGGCTGGCTTGGCCCAGGGAGCAGGAGAGCAGCGAGGGCAGGCAAGGCCAGCCCTGGGGAGCGGGACACTGTCTCACAGGAGAACACACCACCAGCTCCACAAACCTGCCCTGGTGCTTTTCCGTCTGGAAAACTCCGTGCAGCTCAAAACACAGATTTCAGAGCCTCTTACACAACAGCCTCGCCGACTTAGACAAGTGGCAGTGTCCCAGTGGAAGGCGCCGGTGCTTTGCTGCTCCAAGAGATGTGTGTGACACAGATTGGAACCGACACGGAGCGGCGGCTGTGCCCCTCGGCAGAGCCCCAGGGACACGGCCCCTCCACCCGGCACCGGCTGCTGGGAGCAGCTCTGGAGCTCCCTCACTGCTGGGAGCAGGGTCTGGAGCTCACCCACTGCTGGGAGCAGCTCTGGAGCTCACCCACTGCTGGGAGCAGGGTCTGGAGCTCACTCACTGCTGGGAGCAGCTCTGGAGCTCACTCACTGCTGGGAGCAGGGTCTGGAGCTCACCCACTGCTGGGAGCAGCTCTGGAGCTCACTCACTGCTGGGAGCAGCTCTGGAGCTCACTCACTGCTGGGAGCAGCTCTGGAGCTCACTCACTGCTGGGAGCAGGGTCTGGAGCTCACTCACTGCTGGGAGCAGCTCTGGAGCTCTCACTGCACTGCAGGGCTCGCAAGGAGCAAATCCCTCCAGAGGGAATAGAAGCCAGATGGTCCTTCAGCCCAAACCACGTTGCTTCCACTGTCCTGCAAGACACCACAGGGCTCTCAGGAGGCTTCAGCCATTCCCAAGGCTGTGGTCAGCTAACTGTGGTCATTTAGCCCAAACCATGTCACTTCCAGTGTCCTGCAAGACACCACAGGGCTCTCAGGAGGCTTCAGCCATTCCCAAGGCTGTGGTCAGCTAACTGAGCTAGACAAGAAGGAGGTCTGGGGAGCAGGTTCATTAAATAACACAAAATTCATGGTCAAACCTGCATCGTAGTATTTCTTGGGGAACTATTTAAAAAGCGAATCAACACACAGCAGCAGGAAAGGGCCAAACCTCCTCTTCTTGCAAGCTGTGCTCTTAACACTGAGATGCAGCTCTGTGCTCTGTCCTGCATGGCTGGGCGTGTGCCTGCAGGGACTGATGACACTGCCCAGGCCCCACATGAAGCCATTAGTTCCTTTATCTGCATGCCACTGCTTTTTATAGCAGTGTTTATGTAAGGCCTTAGAAAGTGAAATTGCAACCAGATGGGCCCTTCCTCAGCAGCTTCTTCACATGGTGTGGGGAAAGGCACAACCCATGGGCACTCTGCTGCAGGTGAGATCAAGCTTATTTCACGCCCAGGAGGAAAAGTGTTAGAGACAGCGTTTGAATCAAGTTGTAGTGATGAAAACAGGGCTGCCCAGAGCCAGAGTTTGGGATCTGAGCTGGCTTTCCTCTGGGTTCAGTGTCTCCTTCTCATAAACAAATTGGAATCATTCAGGTGGGAGCATAAAGCAGGCAGGATTTTGTGAGGTCCAAATATCCAGGCCAGGATTAATTCAGTGCAGAAAGTCGGTGTATTGCTAAAAGACCCACTTAGCTCAGGAGATGGAGTCCCCTGGGCTGCTGTGACACGGGCAGGCTGAGCTGGTGTGGGCTCCCTGAATGACCTGTGCAGAGCAGGGGGTGCTCCTGGGGTGAAGTGAGAGGCTAAAATGGTGATTCTTGTTGCTCAGAGGGCCTGGGAGCTGTGGAAGTGGCAGATTCTGAGTACCAGGAATCGGCCAACTCAGCCTGAGCTAAGGCTGAAATTTGGAGAGGAGGAGAAGGGCAAAGCAAGGGGCACCTGTTCCTTGGGATGGTCTTCACTGGGCTGGAGATGCACCTCAGAGGAGCTGGGCGAGGGTGGCCCGGGTAGGTGGATGACAGCAGTGTCTGAGGGACAAAGGTGCTGTCACCAAAGGGGTGAATCCCCAGAAGGTGGCACCCCAAAGGTAAATCACGTGCCAGGACAGGTGTTTACACCGTGAGCACTCTGGGCTTGATGCAGTCACGCATCCTCCCCCTCCCCTCTCTCTGATCCAGACATGCCTGGCCACAGGCAGGGATGCCTCGGGCTATGATCCTTTGTAAAATCCCTGTGTTTCTAGTCTGGCCTTAAGCATAAACAGGGAAAAGCAACAGCAATCAGAGCAGCCACAGCACGCCCCTGTCCGACAGGTCCCCAGTAGCAGATCCAGAGACAACAGCCTCCTGCAGCTGAATGCAACAGCCCTGCCCCGCTGCCTTTCATCTGCTGCTCATCCTCAGCACAAAAAGCCCCTGTTTTGAGGAGTTCAGTTCATTCCCTGGAGAAGCAGCCTCTCTCCTCACCACAGTCTACTGCTTATTGTCACCCCTCTGGCCATTCCCGCAGAGGAGCCTTGATCAGAAGGGCCAGGAGAGCTGAACTCAGGTATTCAGGGAGGTCTGGGGCACCCAGGTGATGCAGAGAAGCTCCTGAGCCCTTTATTCATAACAAACAGAGAACCTGACAACTGCCAAACCTCCTCCTTTCAGCAACAGTGAACTGCTATTGATGTTTATTCATAGAAATTATTACTGATACAAGCAAAGCTCCACTGCACACCGTGGCCCATCCGTTCTGATTTATAAATTCCAGTTGTCTGGCAAGGCAATGCCTGCAAATCTTCCCTATTGTTTGTGGGCAGAATCCCATAAAACCAGCAGAATGAGTTGTTCTGGACATTTTGCACAAACTTGTTCACAAATAAAACTTGTCTGCTGCTGCGACAGTGCACATCACATTGCCATTCAATCTGAAACTTCAGGTGGGAATAAAACAGATGTGGCAAATGCTAGGGTTTCTAATGGAAATCTCTGCCAATGGTAACTGTAGAGGAGTTGTAATATCCATCCTTAGGGACGATTCCTGACAGTTGATTTAACAATTCCACAATAAGAGGGCATTTACTGACAGTAAATTCTGGCAGAAATACATATTGCACCACATTTTCAGCTCCCCATTAATGCTCCTGCACTGGTGGATGTTTTATCTCAAGTGTCATGAACTGGGGCTTCATTTGGATGTCACTGGGCCAGGAATAGGGAACAAACAATTTCATTGCATGCAGTGTCCTCCACCTTTTGTTTAGACACTGCAGGACCTCAGTGTTAGGGGTGGGAAGGAAATAAGCCAGAACAGCTTTTCCTTTTGTGCTCAGATCATTAATTGGGTGGATTCATAACTGGGTCATACTCAGGGATCCAGGTGAAGGATCTGTATATTGGGAGGCCCAAGTTCTCTGGGCCTCAGCAGGTGTCCCTGCCCCTGGTTCACCTGCCAGGAATCCATAGGATAGGGCTTGTCTCTCACAGCAGTGCCAGTCTCACCGGGATCCTCCAGCTTTCACATCCCTCAGGTACAATTAATGGCAGCTCCACCTCCGGAGAACGTCCTTAAAGTGAAGATTGTAAAAGCCCCAACAGGACCTCACGGCCCTCATTCCTCCTCTTCAGCTCACAGCTAGGTTTTTCCTGCCGACATCTGTTCTTAATTCACCGCTGATACTGAATAAATCCATTGACAAAAATTATGTCTAAATCAGGACTGGGATTGCAAGAGCAGCCGTTAAGAGCTGGAGTCAGACAGTTAACACTGACCCTGCTCTCCTCGAGCATCCCTGATCCCAGAGAGTGCTTCCCTGCCCCTGGGCAGGCACAGGGCTCTCACGGAGCTCTCCCACACCTGCCCCAGCAGCAGCCACTCATCTCTGAGCCACGAGCTGCAGGAGAGCCCGGCTGCCTCAGCTGTGCCTGGCCCCCTTGTCCCCACACCCTGGGACCCCCGGGGCTGCTCTGCTGCAGGGAGAGGTGCAGGGAGATGCAGGTGTGAGCCCAGCAGACCATGGGGACAGGGGGCAGGAGCAGGGCACGGCAGCCAAGCAAGCAGAGGAGGAAGCAGAGATGGCACCCAAGGCAGAAGCCCCAGCACTGGCAGTGGCAAGAGAGACCGAGGGGTGACAGTGCCAGACCTGGATAACAATTAAATCAGTAAAACACACACACTGTTTCTGTCTCTCAGGCAACACACACATGATTAGTTTATGTAAATACCTAACGCAGATTGGCAAAATAAGCACAGAGGCAGCTTATTCTCCTGAATAAATATTTATCTCGGTGCTTATGCTGTTGGTGGGCTCTGCCATGACCGGCCACTGCCCACAGGTTGGCTCTGGCCGAGGTTGGGCACTGCTGCAGGATTCCCACAGTGACCGTGGCTGCACAAGAGCTGTCCTGACCCACAGACCACATCTCCTGATAACTGAGAACTTGGAGATAAGGCTTGGCATTTTCTGATGAAAGCCAAATATCTCTGCAGTGAATACGATCATCCCTGTGCTGAATGCCCGGTGAACTCACAGCTGTTCCAGCCAAGTAACGCTGTAGCTGGGTGCATGAGGAGATCCAAACCCTTGGAGTTGTGCTGGAGAAGTGTCTGCATTTGATGTGTAGCTGCCTTGGCAGAATTCATCTTTTTGGCCTCAATTCAGCAGAACACTTAAGAGCAGGCACAAGACTTGGAAGACGTGTGAGCTCCAGTAAAACAGAGGTGTAGGCTTAAGTGGTTTTGCTGGACAAGGGTCTTTAAGCCACTGGCACTTGCTCTAATTCCTCATCTTTAATAAAACCCACATGACTGTGCAACAGCACAAGAGTCGGGGCTGAGTAAAGGAAGCAGCCAGAGTCTGGTAATTGACTGCCCAGTTTGGAATGTCAGAGCATGACAAATCAAAGTTTCACCCTTGGTGGGTTTGATTTAGATCCTCTCTGTCAGCAAACCCTTAATTAGAGGCCACCTTCAGAAAAATCTGCATTGATAAAAAGGATATGGAAGTGCAGCCCTGTGCTGCCTCTCATTGCTCAGGACACACCCCAGCCCAGGCTCCTGAATCTGTGCTCTGTCCTGCCTGCGTGTGACATTCCCTGCAAGGACACGGGGCTGGGAGCACATCACAGGAGCTGCTGGAGTGACACAGTAAAATTTTATTTCTGCGCTAAAAGCAGTTGGATCCTGGGGCATCCATGCAGATTTCCCTCTCTTCATTTTCTGTGGCAAAGCACAAACTCCAGGCCATTCTTTAGCTCACTCTGACAAATTTGGCTGAGGATCCTTCAGCCCAGCCTCACCAGCAGGCTCTGGCCACAGAACATTTGCTCCCTCCTTCAGAAAAACCCGTAGCCAAATCCTCCAACATCTTCTTTGCTTTTCTCTGGTGAGTCAGGACACCCACGCAGAAGTTGTGAAGGAAAGAAAATGCTGCATTTCTTTTGCCATTTCTGCCTTGTGACTGTGGGGAGCGCTAAGCCAAAATTTCCAGGTGTGCTGTGAGGTGGTGGGAGCAGCCAAGCTCCAAACCTGCCAGGATGGTCCCAAGGATGCAGAACATCCCCACCTCGGGCTGGGCAGCCACCAGTGCCCATCCACTTCCAGCCCCCTTCAGCTTCTGTCCCTGCCACCACAACCACAGCTGGCACAATGGGCTCACTGGGAAAATACTGTTCCCATTTTCCACAGGTTTTGACAAATGCCAGTGACTGAAATGGGCTCTTCCTGTAGCGGGCTGATGTAAAAATGCATTTCCATTTGGAAAGTGAGAAGGAATGGAAACCAACCAGGGCGCAGCTGGAGAACCACGTTAGAATGAAAATACAGCATTTTTACCCTTGTTCCATAATTCCTGAAGGCCTCTGTTCAGGAGCTCCAAGGCTGCACTGGTTGGAGAGGGGATCCCTTACACACACACACACACACACACACACACACACACACACACGTGTAGATGGACAAAAGCTCATGTAGAGACTCTTCTTAGAGTGAAAGACCCAGATTCCTCTATTTATAAATATTGCACTGACTTCCATCACAGATTGGCAAGGTCAAATGAAACCATTAGTACAGTCTTTACCCCCAGCACAGGCCATGGATCTGCTCTGGTTCCTACAGTGAACCCCCAGTTCCTGCTGGAGCAAAGTATGTTCCAGCCAGTGTTGATTTAAAGTTCATGAATAATGACAAATCTACTGTATCTCTAGGTAATTATCACTCATGGGTAATTTAAAATTTTAATTTTCAGAACCAGATGTTAAATAAATCTCGCCCAGGCTCCTGGCATGGGGGGAGGTTCTGCTCAACTTCAGAGCTGTAATTTATGTGTCTGCATCTCCTCGGAAGTTCACAATCCCAAAGAGTGATTTGCAAAGCTCAAGCAAGGCGGGTGATATTGGGGAAACCTTGGATGTATTTACTTGTGGCTTTTAAGAACCTGGATGAATGTTTAGTGAGAGGAATGAATGCAGCTCTTAACCAACAGAGCTCAACAGAAACTGCACCTTTTAGTTCACGCTGCCACGGTATGGCTCCCTGCAGCTCCATCCTGAGCAGCCTCCTCCACCTCTCCTCTCCTTCTGTATCAGCATGAAAGGCAGGACAACAACAAATGAAAGGAAGGACAACAACAATGACAACAAACCAGTGCTGCCAACAGCAAGGTTGTTGTGTCTACACACAGCCTACTCGCTATTGTAGAGTCTTGTGGCAAGGAGCAAGCACGGCAAGGGCCACTACCACTTTAGAACTCTGTAAAAACTGGTTTTTCTGACCATTTCAGAAGAGCCCATCGCACTGAGGCGGAGGCTGCAGAGGCTGTAATGCCTCCATTTGGTTGTGCTGTATTTTACAGTGAACATTGTTCACCCAACATCTGTATTTCACAGCAAACATCGTATCCCCAACATCTGTATTTCAAATGTGCAACAGGAGGGGGGAACCCTTTGCTCTTTGGGGGTTTTTGGCTTGCTTCTGCTGTGGGAGAGCTGTGGTGTCTCCAAGGGCATGGAAACACCTCGGTTTGTAACTCCTCCTTTCTCCCCGCCTGTGTCCCCTCCCTCTGTGCTGCTTGCAGAAAGCTGACCTGGCCGTGGCTCCTCTGACCATCACCCACGTCCGGGAGAAAGCCATCGATTTCTCCAAGCCCTTCATGACCCTGGGCGTCAGCATCCTGTACAGGAAGCCCAACGGGACCAACCCCAGCGTGTTCTCCTTCCTCAACCCTCTCTCCCCCGACATCTGGATGTACATCCTCCTCGCCTACCTGGGGGTCAGCTGTGTGCTCTTTGTCATAGCCAGGTAAGGGGACGCTGGTCCCTGCTGGGAGCTGCAGCATCAAACCCTTGTCACCCCTGAGATCCCCTCTGGTCCACCACCATGGGCCAGCTGCTCACTTTCACGCCCTTCCAGTATGAAAGAATGTTAAAATGGGCTTTCTTTCATGATTTTAGAAATTTTTCAGCCTTTCCATCTGGTCAGCACCTCCTGGTATATGAAGAGTAGTTCTGCTCTGTATCCTTGTCCATTCATGCTCCCGTTGGGTCGCTGCTCACACCCTGCCCAGCCTCTCCTGGGCACAGAGCTCCCTTCTCCCACACCATTTTCCACTTCTGTCTCTGATCCCTCCACCAGTAAATCTCACACAAACCCTTCCCTATAGCAGAAGAATGGAGAAGCGTTGCTACGGATCAGACAATGTGTCTGTTTACAAAATTAATATGCATCTAATTAGCATGTTTAAATCCTCTATGTTTAAAGGCAGAATTTGCATATATTTGCATGTCTTGTTAATTCCACAGAGCCTTTGATGAGACGCAGTCCCGGCTTGCTCTCAATCCATGATCCCACCTTTTCAAATCAAAAACAAAGCACTTTGCCCCTCCTGCAGGCAGCTGCCCTCCACCACCACGCACAGCCCTCGATGGAATATTTTGCATAAACACCATATCCAGGAAAGATTCCTCAGCCCACTCTGCAGTTTGATGCTCATTTCTCATTATTTCCAGTTGAGTTTATGCCAGTGGGGATTTCAGGACCCTCCCTGCTGCCTTGGTCTGGGGGTCCATGCAGACCCTCTTCCCCAAAGTCTGCTGTGCTACACCTTCCTGGGAGCATCCACCAGAAACCCTCTTCCCTCATCCACTGACATTAGAGAGTCATCAGATACAGAACTGGAGCAAGCAGACTCTATTAACCCTGACGGTACAACAAATCTACAATTTTCAGCATCCCTCAGGTCCAGGGAGGGCATTTAGAGCAGATTTCCTGCGTTCACTCTGTCATATCCTAATTACACAGAGCAGCAGAGTGAGCTGGGCGTGAGAGCTGTGAGCACCTGGAGTGCTCACATTAGGAGCTTGTTTATTCCAGCTCATAATGGCCAGATCCAGCCCAAATTGCCCAGACCCCGCTTTCAAAGCATGTTAAATGTGCATGGCGAGGCAGGTACGTCCTCTGGTCCCTCCTCTGCTCGGGGGCAGAGCTGGACATTGTGTTTTCCTCTCAGAGGACATGGAGGGCCCACCTGATCAAGATTCCAGCTGCAATTGCCCTCCTCCTTCGTCTTTGCCATGCCTCCTCACCCAGGGGTGTCAGAGACAACCAGGTGCTCTCAGGGGAGAAGACTCTCCCCTGGGAACACGGGCCCGAGGTAATCATGAGAAGGAAAATCCTGTCTGGCTGGTAGAAAGCCCTTGGCTGTCTGTCCCTGCCATCCATGCAGGGCACAGCTGGCTGGGCTCTGCTCCCCCAGCGCCGCTGGCTTCAGTGGCACCAGGCTCCAGACTGCCCACGTGGCCTGCAGTGACAATTCTGACACAATTTCACATTTATGAGCTCGTTTTTCCCAGCTCGTAATGGCCAGATCCAGCCCGGATTGCCCAGATCCCACTCTCAAAGCAGGTTAAATGTGCAAATTGGATCTGCACATGAAACGCTGCAGAAAGGCTGAAGGAAATGCTGGGACAGGCCCTGATGTGAAGTCCTTCAGACACCACCTTGCACAAACAGGGATGTCCAAATGCTCTGTCCGAGCGTTGCCTGGCCTTGGCTTTTGGCTGGTGTTGAGGAATGAAAACCTGAAGAACTCTCTTCACAGATAAAACCTGGCTTTGTCACAGGTTTTATTCTGAAATGAGCCTCAGCGTCTCCCTGTATCACATCAGTTACGATGCGATAGAACAATTTTTCCCTGTCAGGCTATTTTTTGGATTAAATTCAACACACAAAATACTGCAATTGCAGTTGCTTTTTCATGTTTTCCTCCTGACATTTCTTCTGTCATCCTATTCTTTCAAAGAACACCAAGTATTCGGGGTAATTAAAATTCTGCAGGAATGGTCTTTTAACACATAGAGATGGAAAGTGAGGGATTTCACAGGGAAAACATTTATTGCGTTCAGAACTAATGGAAACAATATCTGCTTTTGACCCCAGCAAGGCCTCTGAAATCCAATTCTCAGAAGAAAACTGCAATCACAATAGAAGAGCCTTAATCCAGAGACATGAGTCTTCTGAACTAGGCACCAGAGTCCTCTGCTGGTGCCATAACCATAGGTCAATGCCACTTAAAAACAGACTCAGGAACTATTTAGAGGCAGGCAAAGGATGGATTTGGTTCATCTGTCTTTTTAATCAGTCTTTCTTCACTATGGATGGAGTCTCTGCTCCCAACCCCCAGCCCCCAGTGAGCCACAAACGCTGGCTGTCCCCACGGCTCTGGGGGGTGATGTGTCTGGAGGCCGTGGTGCCAGGCTGGCCTGAGCTGCCACCTGTCCTCGGGCTCACACGGCCTCCAAACTACACCAAACCCCTTCGGCTGCGTGGCAGGGTGGGTGGGTTTAATCTCCATCCTAATTGCAGCAGGGACTGGGTCATCCACTGGAAATTTCTCTGGAGACGCAATTTGGACTCGAAAGTATTTTGTGTTAGATCTTTTAAACTTCCTCGAAATGCTTCCATTTCCCTGCCGAAAGGCTGAAAGAGACAGGAGAGCGATCCTAGTTTTTGATGAGATATTTCTCAGAGCCCCCTGTGCATATGAGGATGAGGGAAGCTGGCCACAGAGAATCCTGAGTTCCCCCACTGATGGGTGCTCTGGCTGTACAGGGTCAACGAGCTCCTCTCCCTCCTTCCTTCCTTACCTCCTGCTTCCACTAATGGTTTCTCTGCTCAAGCACTGGAGGCTGTTGCTGCTTTGCAGATTTCTGAATATTTCTCTGTCATTTGAGCTGCACCAGTAGGTTTTCACTCAGGCCTTGAAGTTCTCCAGCGTGTCATCTTGCCAGGCTCATTGATCTTACCCGTTCCCTTTCTTTTTCATATTCTTTCATTGGCAGCCCAAGAAAGTTTTCATCTAATTTCCGAACCCTGGCTTTATCCGACAGAAAGGACTGAGACACCATCCTTTATCCACCTCTGGTGTGAATTTATAGCAAATTGCAAGGAATAAGCAGCATATAATGCCGGGTCTGAGTTCAGCCTGGTTCTTGTTTCCTTGCTGGCTTCCTCTGATTTAGAGAGTAGAGGAGGGTGAGCAGCAAGGACAGCGCAGTCATTACCTGGATGAACAAGCAGCAATGTCAGGGTGCAGCCTGAGCAAGACCTGTGGTTCCACGCCCCAAACCCAGCCCAGGGAACGGTCCCCGCTGCAGGAAGGTGAGATAACCAGGGAGGAAAGGAGAGCTCATCGGGCTGTACCTTGAAGGTGGAAAACAGAAGCAGAAAGTGGGACAGCTGTGCCCAGGGTAACCTTTTCTAAAGCCACAAGAGCTGCAGGCTGTGCCTTGTCCATCCTTGGTGATGCTTTCCCCAGGACCCCTCCCATGCTTGGCGCTGCTCCGGTCGCCTGCTGGGGCCACAGCTCCATGCTGCCATGCCCGGGGCAGGTTTCAGTGCCAGGAGGGACCTGGCAGAGAGCTGGGGCCCTTTTCCAAACACATCCAACTGTCTGAGCACCCCTGGAATTGAGCCACAAAATGCCTCCTTGGGTGGTGGCGCATCTGGCGGAGAATTACAGAGGGAAACGTCTCCTGATACAGGCTGTGGGCTGGGCTTTGAGAAGGGGCTGTTGTGAATCTCCAGGGATTCCAGAAGGAAGCGGAGATGATAATTAATGCCTGGTTCAAAAGCAATTATACCAATTATGTTTTTAATTTAATCTCTGCAAAATTTGGGACTCTCAGAAAATGTAAATAAACAGCTCTAAAAATATTAACATCTCTCCTGTTGAGCATGCTCCCCAGATCCTGGCTAAACGAGCTCGTTCCCGGCGGTGCTTGCCTGCCAATCTTGGGCAGAATTTGCAGAGGTATTCCTAGGAAATTCCCTCAGTCTTGCTCAAGGACTACAGGGCTATCCATGGAAATATATCCCCACAGGGAATGAGTTTCTCCCACTACCCACCACAGGGCCAAGTGACACAGCAATCCACAGCAAACTGTCACCACATTCCAGTGTTCTGCCAGTGCCCTGACCGGGCCAAATTCCTGCTTGTCAGGATGATGGAAGGTTCTGCTTCTCAGTGACTTAAATCCCACCCTGATTCCCATGTGCATTGGTGGGATCTCCTGAAACACCAGTTTGTCCCTGCTGTTGCTGCAGAATGACTGAGGCTTTTCCCCTCAGTCAATCAAAAATGCCATTTTTTCCCGTGTTTTCGAACTGTTACACATGAGAGGTTACATGTCTGGACCCCATCCCATCCCATCCCANAAGAGATGATGCAAAGTGACCAAAGGCTCTGGGGAAGCCACCTGAGACACCTCAGGAGGACTTGGCTTCCCAGGTTTCTCTGCTGTTCAGAATGCAGGACATGCACTTAGGGCTCCGAGGGTGACTTGGGCTGAATTTGCCTTTTTCTCTCTAAAGCTGTGCACCAGAGGGTCGGCAGCCCCTGCACAGCAGCACCAGAGGCATCGAGACTCCTTTTTTCCAGTTCCTTCAGGGTCTTGTCCTGCCACATCCTGACTAACTGATGCCTTAAGATTTTAGCCTTTATATTTTTCAAATCCTGTACTGCATTAGTGCATAGCTCTAAACTCCGTATAAAGTGTAGTTAACTGTCTTCACATTGTGGTCAGACAAAACAATCCCTCTGGGCCTGAGATCCAAGGACACCCGATAGCCTCAGGCCCCGAAAAGTATAAACAAAAGTGAATTGGTGGGGAGCAAAATGGGGGTAAATTACTTCATTACCTGAAGGTATAACTGGAGAATTAACCCCTGATATGCAAATAGACCAAACTTATAATTGTCTGAAAAACTCGTGACCATCATCCATCTTGGGTGTAGCCTCTGGGAGGCTTTTACACTGCCCAAGGTGTGTCTATTGAAGGCCTTTAATAAATACCCACTTTATTGTCCTGACTCTGTCTAGTCTCTGTTCTAGGCAGCCACTCCAAGGCACCATAACAAGCTCTGCTTTCCGTGCGTGCTGCAGGTTCAGCCCGTACGAGTGGTACGACGCCCACCCCTGCAACCCGGGCTCGGACATTGTGGAGAACAACTTCACCCTCTTGAACAGCTTCTGGTTTGGGATGGGAGCGCTGATGCAGCAAGGTAGGGAGGCACTCACCTGCTGGTTTTCAATTGAAATTTAAGATTTGTTTTGGTTGCAACCTCCCAGCACCTCCTGGCCCCTGCAGCACTGAGCACAAACCCATCATTCTCCAAGGAGGAGCACTGCCTTCATCCCCCTCAGCTGCTCCATTCACCCACATCCCAGAGACTCTGCAAATTCCTATTCCTGTTTATTCAAACCATTTGTTCAGTCTGACCTGGCTCCTTCTGTCCTAAATCAACTTTTCCAGCAGACAGGGTGTCTTGCTCTCTGCTCCATCCCCATTTTTCCCCTCCCCTGGTCATTCTGAGCAGTGTGAGATGCCCTGAAGCCCCCCCAGCCCAGGGCAAAGGTGGGGAGCTGCCCTGGGAGCCTCTGCCCAGCAGCCCCTCAGGAGAGCTGTCAGTGGCACTGGTGTGAGCCACCACGGTGACAGGGACCTCAGAAATGGGATGTGGATGGGATTACATTCCTGTGTGTGAATGGAACAGAGAGATGGAATGAATAGAATAAATCTGCTCAGAAGGCAGCAGGGGGGGAGCTTGGGAGCAGCTCTGAATAAGGAACGAAATTCAGCTGTGATCTAATTGCAGAAAATCCAGGAATAGAAATAAGTGGAAAATGTCAAACATTTGTCACACTTTAATTTACCGTGTATCAGTGGTTATATCCAGAGAGCAAAAGAAGCACAGCCTCGGCTCAGTGGCAGGCACAGAGCTCCTGCTCCGAGCTCCAGTGCCGCCTGTAATAGAGATTCCTCCTGGATCTCAGCTGCCCTCGTGGACAGTGACAGTTCCCAGCAAGACGGTTTAGCAGGATGAATCATCCCTCTTATCAGATGCTGATAAATGAAAAGAGCTATATTCTTTTCAACTCAATTCTGCATCTAAGAAGAAAAATATTTCAAAGCCAGACTGATGTCACAGCATCCAATGCATCAAAGGGCCGGAGATGGAAGAGGGAAGAAGCAGGATCTTGAGGAGAACCAAAGCACCCTCAATATCCAGGGCTCCTCCTCTTCCTGGTGTCTCCTTGCTGCACTCTGAAGGGAGGAAAACTACATCCCA
Organism: Melanocharis versteri; assembly: GCA_013397845.1. NCBI lineage: Eukaryota > Metazoa > Chordata > Aves > Passeriformes > Melanocharitidae > Melanocharis > Melanocharis versteri. Next base: position 807,498 of record VZTG01004270.1, read on the forward strand.
TGCTCTGCTTTGATGCCACGCTGCCTAAAATTGCTTTGCAAAGCCCAATCTTTGTTGCACATTCCAGGCTGATAAATCCTCTGAGCACAGCTGTTTCAAACCCAAAGCTCTTGCCTGGCTTTAAAAGGTGTTTTGGGTGATTACAAAAATAGCACAACCCATTTAGCCCTTCATGTCTGCTCAATAAAAGTCATTCCAGACCCACTACACCTTTTATGCTGTAACATCTCCTGCTTCCCTACTTCTAACTGGCATTCAAAGCCCTGGACCCTGATAGTTCCTTTCTCTTGCTGTTTGATTTTTTTTAAACCTTGTGTATTTGAACACACTCCCCAGAGTGAGTCTTTTGAAAAAAATCTGTATAAAAGCAAAGCCCTTTCTAAATGGCAGAACAAAACACTCATAAAAGTTCATAAATAGCTTGCTATTTAAATCTCATAAAAGCAGCCCAGTTAATTACTTCAGTTTGGATGTTTCCTGTAAATTGGGCACTGTACCCAAGGTCAGTAATCAAGGAAGAGGGTTTTTCTGCAAATGCTACAAAAACCCCACTGATGTCCTCGCCTGCAAGATGTCTGGATAATTTGCCTCAAAACCAGTTGGCTTTAATTGCATAGCTGTAACAGTTTTGATAGTGAAACCTGATCATATATATATACATATATATATATATTAAAAATGTACACATCGATACATAAAATGGGTCCTTTCCCTCTATTTCCTCTCCCCTCCTTCCCCTGTCCCACCCCAGGCTCGGAGCTGATGCCCAAAGCCCTGTCTACACGGATCATTGGTGGCATATGGTGGTTCTTCACCCTAATTATCATCTCGTCCTACACGGCCAACCTTGCAGCCTTCCTGACGGTGGAGAGGATGGAATCCCCCATCGACTCGGCAGATGACTTGGCAAAGCAGACAAAAATAGAGTATGGAGCAGTGAAGGATGGAGCTACCATGACCTTCTTCAAGGTGAGGCCGGGCAGAGGCTTTCTACCTTCCAGGCAGAGATGCCAACGGGAGCCAGGACAAAGAGCCAAAGGCAGAAAGCCTCCCAAGCCACCCCTGCTGCTCCTTCCACGCAGCTTCTTTCAGTCTCACATCTTGCCCAGACTGAGAATGTCGCTCACCTGAGTCCCACCAAGGCTAAATCCCCCTCTCTTGTTGTTAACTGAAGTCACAGTTACAAATTGAAACTGATTTTACAGTTTTGGAGGCTCTACCCAATATTGGCTCAGACACCCTAAAACGTAGCACGTGCCAAAGTGTAGCTTGTATTAAAGCCCTGCAGAAAAAATCTTACATTCCCTAAAGTGTTTTCCCAATTTCCACATCTGACCCATCCAGCTCCTTGCCTCTGCCAGCACAACCCCATGGAGCCCCAGGCTGATCCAGCCAGCCTTCAGGGACACAGGAGAGCCCAAATGAAACTCACAGCTGGACAGATGTTGCAAAGTGCCCTCTCTGACCAGTATTTTTTACAGCTGAAATATCTTTCTTGTCCTTCAGGTATTCATATCAATGTAATCCAGTTTTATTAACCTCTGAGATCCAGGGCAAGGTAACACTACCAGTGCATCACAATCCAATTGCATTAATTTCTTCTATTTAAAGCATAATTAAATTCAGAAGTCAGTCAGATTCCACCGTAGCTTCAAAAATAGAAAGAAACTGAGAGATGTAAAATGACCTTTAAAACTGCTGCTGGCCTGTAAAAAGCCAGTTTTAAAAGAGAGGGAATAAAGGGATAGAAATGAGAGGTGATTAAGGAATTATCACCCTGGCAAGGAAAGAGGCCCAAAGGAAGATCCCAGGCTTTGGCTTGGGAATGGGGCTGGCTCCTCTCACCTCTGGCTCCTTCCCCCTCCGTCACCCTGATGCAGAAGGAAATACATGTGACAAACACAGCTCAGGCTTTACAAGCAGGTTGTGCCTGGTGCTGCAATATTTGAGCAGGCACAGGGCGATGGCAGCTTGACGAGGCCTCAGCGGTTTAATTGGCAAGACTCATTAAAGGAGGCCAGTATGCTGGATTTTAATAATAGAGAGAGCATTGTTCCCGTGCAACTTCTCTTGGCTCTGATGTGGCTAAGAAGCCACTGCCCTCCCCGAGTCTATGTCCTGACTCTGACAGGCAGCAGCAGAGGTTGACAGAGAACCACGGAGGGGTTGGTTTGATCTTTAATGGTTCTGGGAATGCCCAGTTTGCCTCCTGCCATGGAGCTGGTCCATGCAGTTCTGCCCATGGCACAGCCGGATGCGTGGTGGAATCTTCCAAAGCCGTATAAACCTGGAACAGGCAGCAGGGAAAGGCAGGCTGTAACTGTGTGCCTTAACTGCGCTTTCCAATACGACTTTTATATGGGAATAAAAGGAAACTGTCTCTTTTAACAATCATCAGGACACAGTATATTTATTGCTTCATATCATTATCCATCAGAATCGTACTTCAGGCGTCTAACGGCCTTGGCATGGTTTATTGATGCAGCGTATTTTCCTTTTCCTTTTTATTATCACTGTTGTATGGAGATGAATTCTCAGGAATGTCCCTTCTGACAAGCGTTTCCATTACTGGAAGCAGGGGGAGCACCCACGTGGGATGCTCTGTTCACTCCTCCTTCGTGTACAGAGGGACGTGGGAGAGACAGGACTTCTCCCAGCCCCCACAGGGTCTTTGTCCTCGACTGGGTAATTCCTGCAGTGGTTTTGGTTCAGCTGCTCTGTCAGTGCCACCTGCATGGGGGCACCTGTCACACAGCACGGAGCTCCAGGTGTCAGCTGAGGATGCACACTCCCTCAGACGGGTGGCACTGGAGGAACAGCACATGGCTTCCCTCCCCTTGCTCTGCTCTGCTCTGCTCCAGGGGCCCCAGCAGAGACAGCCCACGCTGGCCACGGCTCCTGAAGCACTCCTGGAGATCCAGAGCCTGAGCACTCCAGCAGCTCTGAACACGCTCTGTCCCAGCTCTGTCACTGCTGGTGTCCCTGCCTGATGGCAGCACACAAATGAGGATCTCACCTGCCCCGTGGATTACCTGCTGCACTTGGCCCAAATTGCTGCCTGGCTCCTTGGATGGCTGTTCCCCAAAGTCGTTCCCCTCACAGCAGGAGCTCGCTCCTTCATTTCTCTCTGTCAGATCAGCTGCAAACTGCACACACCAGCCCTGAGCACGCCTGGGCCCTGCAGCCCCTCTGTCAGTGCCCACCCTGGTCCATGCTGGATCCCCCCAGGAATGCAGGAGGAGAGCACCATCCCGGGGCTGGTCTTAGGGAGCAATGGACAATGGGAGGAAGAGGAAGAGGAAGGCAGATGCCTTGCACGCTGTTCCATGAGATGGTTCCCAAGGCAGTGGCCAGTTCTACCTGTGCTCAGGCTGCCTGAGAGCTCATGCAGAGCTCACCAGGGACACGGCAGAAGGTCCCAATGGAACTGAGACACCTCTGGGACAGCCCTACCACGAGGGATGCTGCTCCCACAAAATTTGGCCCCATGCAGCCGAGCGAACCAGTCACAGCAAATGGGAAGAAGAGAGAGTGTAACCAACCATATTGGCAGATTGTGACTTCATTAAAAGAACTTTGGAGAAGCTGTTTACTCCCCGGCAATGCAGATTGAGTTACAGGAATAAACATGGATCAATTAATTTAGGAACAGCATCTAGAGTTCATTATAACTCATAAATCCTTCCCATCCTGCAGAAGAGGCTGCCTCTCCAAATGGAAGGCCAGGTCTCACGTGCAGCTTGGAGTCTGGGTGTGAGTGTGTGCATGTGTGTACGCAGATACTCACTCATACAGAAATGTTAAATCCTCAAGACTAAGAATCTTCAGTTGGTGGAAATCAATTTATTTTTTTGTACAGGCTGGAATTGAAAATCTTAAGCCTGAAAGTTCCTTTCTTGCCAATTTGGCTGATAAAAAAGCGTATATGTCTTGGCAAGATGCCTCGTAGGGGCTCCTCTAAACGATTCCATTAATTGATTTGGGTGACTGGCCCTGCAGAACTGCTTATTAAAGGTGGCTTCTGAGCTGTGACTCTGAAGAATGAACTCGGAGGCGTTCTCGGCGTCGCTGCGATCGCTGCGTTTGGAGGGGCTGGCACTCGGCTTTCACACACACATCTCATTTAGTACTAACACGGGGTGATTAAGATGCAGAGCACAGCAGACCAGATTCTGGTGTTATTTATCCTGAACAAATCAAGGAGAAGCTCCACTCGCACGAGTCAGAGGGAGAGATGTGAGCAGGAGTGAGACTCGACCGCCCCGTGTAAGCCACGGCTGCAGCACCAGCCCTTGATAATTAGCAATATCTCCATCATTCCTAACATCCCAGAGCCCCTGACACGGGGACTTCTCTGCCAGGAAACAGCCAGTGTCAGACCATTTATCTTAATGCTTCAGAGCACCCAAGCAGCTCCTCCTCATCTACCTTTGGCAGCAAAGTTGTCGCTGAGGGGGAGCTGGGGACCTTCCGGAGGATGTGGGGTCACAGGAGGGTCTCTTTACCCACAACCAACCGAGATATGCTTCTTTTAAGAAGCCCATAAAAGTAAATGGTGAATCTCTCAAGAAGAAATTAGTGCCCAGCCACAGCACAGCAAATACCAGATCAGACCAGTTACTAACCCCAGCAAGGATTTTTTTAAGGTAAACTATGGTAAAATCAGGGGTCCAGCAAAATAAAATGTACACACAAGCAAAGAACACAGAAAAAACATCACCAAAATAAACACAATTTAAGGCATTCTTTATTACTTAATTACTACTAAAATGGTTTGGCTTATTTCTATAAGCAGTCCTGGCTGACAACATCCAAATTTCCATCAATAAGCAACGCCTTTGCAGTGTGGCCCAAGCATTTGAGAGGAGGAAGGGGAGAAATGAGCTTTTCCCTCAACTACAAAACATGTTCTGTGGCTTAACTGGGTGTGAGCTGGAGCAGGGACGCTCCTGCCCTCGCTGCTCCTGCAATTTGGGATTGATGACTGACATTGCTCTCACAAGGAATGACAGCTGCTTCCGAGTTTTTAGCAAACCATCAACCTGTGAGGGCTGTGCTGGGAATTACAGCTGGGGAATTTTCCCTTGGAAAAGTAGTGTTCTTAGCAGGTTTTAGAGGCTGAGAGTGCCCTGACCAGGGCTGGGTGTGAGCTGCCCTGCCAGCAGCAATGGCCTGGCCTCCCTCCTGGAGGGACCCCCAACTCATCTCCCCTGCTGGGGTCTCAGCCCTGCGCCTGGGTCTCTGTTCCAGCTGTTCATTAGGCACAAGTGAGCCGTGCCCAGCAGTGACCAGCAGTGCCCAGCAGTGACCAGCAGCTCCATCCTCGTGGCCAGCCCTTCCCCAGGCGTGCCCCAGCTGCAGGAGTGACCCCTGGAAGGGCCGGAGCTGGGCCCAAAGCAGAGCAGCCAGCGCTGACAAATCCGGGCTCTTCCTGGCGTCCTAAACACAATTAAGCCTTTTCAAGCTGGTCCGGAGCAGTGATTTAAGAGAAGAAGAGAAAAGTGGTTTTTCTCTTCTAGGGAGCCCTGTCTCATGTAATTTCTGTTGCCTGAAGAGGTCCAGTGCCTCGTGCAAGTCCCATTTGCTTCACTAAATGCAGCCTATTGATTTTTTGCCAGTTTATTTTGCTCTGTGCTCTAAACTGGGAGAACACTGATGTTAAAAGCTCTGTGTCAACACCCAAGGAGCATTAAATGCAGAAAGAGAAGAAGAGAGAGGGAGAGCCAAGGAACCCAGAGGCCTCTGATGTGAACTATATAAATGTTAAACAAGTCCTTATCAGCCAGCCGAGCACACGATTCATTTCAATTACCCATTGTAATGTACAGATATTTAATAATCCTTTTGGAGGCTACATTTCTTGCTGCTCTTTGAGGTTTGATAGATGCCACAAATCTACCTTACAGGCACTGGTCCAGATTTTCAAGCGAGGGAGATTATCCTGCCTCTTGAATGAAGTTTGCTCCAGCACATCCACTGCTGTGCATTCATCAAGTGGATTATAACGAGCACGAGCTTTAATGGAGAAGAAATGAATCCCTGAGTATTTCAGTCAGGAGAAGTGGCCCACAGGGTTAAAGGCAGAGGAACAGCCTTTGTTTGAACAGCACTGCATTACCCAGCGTTGGGGTGATGAGCTTTTGTTTAACTTTCGCTAAACATGCTGGAATAAAGGAGGTGGATGGGCGAAGTATTTGGAGTACGAAGCATTACAAGGGACTTTCAGCTACCTCACCATTATTTATTATGGTTTTATCAGAAGAAACCTATGCTGGCACATTTTGGGTGATACTGAAAAAATGAGGGGGAGCTGTGGCAGCAGCAGTTGGGCTGGGCTGGGGCTCCATCTCCTGCTTTCTCATGGAAGGACAGAGACCTGTGGAGAGATAAACGGCGGCTGAAGTCACAGCTCTGCCGCAGCGACTCCTTGTGCAGCAGCTGCTGAGAGGCCACCCTTATTGCAGGCACAGCACGGGGACTTATCTGCCCTCTGACTTATCAGCCAGCTCCAGGCTCACCGAGGAGCACAGGGCAGGAGGAGGTTTGGCTGACTAAGCTGCCTCTTATGAAATAAGAAGGCAAAAACAGATCTAGGAAAAACAAGAAATTGGGCAGAAGAGAAGAACGGTGCATAAAGGAGCCGGCAGGAACAGAAGCCTCGATATCCAAGTGCTGTTCCAGGGCTGGTCTGAGGGAGAAGCACTGGGACCAGCGAAGGGGCAAGAGGACACTGCTCTGCCTGTCCAGGAAATCTTCCCAAACTAAAGCCAGTTCTGACCAGCAGTCTGGTCTAGTGGAAGGTGTCCCTGCCCATGGCAGGGGGTGGGACTGGATGAGCTTCAAGGTCTGTCCCAACCCAAACCATTCTGGGATTCTGTGACTTTTGTGATGACTGACAGAGACAACTCAGACGGTGCTCATAGATAAATGGTACTTTTCAAATGTTATGGCAAGACGTAAAATAACCATATTTCTTCTCACTCAACACATTTTCTAGAGGGAAAAAAAAAACATTCACATGAATAGCAAGCTAGAAAACACATTCCTTCCTTTGCAACAGAATGTCTGCTGATAGTGAAAGAATATCCATGTTTATTTTTAGCCGTAAGACAATCTTCTTGAATATCTCTGTGCTTCTGTTTACGTGGGTACGTTAAATCTGTTTGGCAGTTGCACATATCTCAGAGGAGACATGTTTCCTTGCCATGCTTGAGGAAAGACAAAAATATCATAGAGTGTGTGTAGAGAAAACCACGTCCTCCAAAACCCTCTCTGTTCTCTCTGCATGCAGAAACATTACAGGGTAAACAAACCCTGGTTAGGGAGTGAACACATTTAAGCAGATCTGCCAATGGCCTGTGAGATGAGGGGGCCTGCAGGGCATTGGGCAGGGTCTCAGTTCCACCTCAGGACCTGAAGCACATGCACAGTGGGATGTTTGCTGCAACCTTTGTCTCTCTTTATGGCAACATAAATCCAAACAACCATGGGCAGTGAAGGCAGAGAGGTATTTAAGACAAAGTCAAATTCATGGTTGCTCCATTGTGTGATCTGTTCTCAACTATTATTTTTATTAACTGAAAAGATACCAGCCTTCAGCAAATGGAAAATTCATTCTTATTCTGGGGCTGGGGGGGATACTGTTTTTCCAGAAATCCAAAATTTCCACGTTCGAAAAAATGTGGGCTTTCATGAGCAGCAAGCCCACAGCACTGGTCAAAAACAACGAGGAGGGGATCCAGCGAACCCTGACGGCCGACTACGCGCTGCTGATGGAGTCCACCACCATCGAGTACATCACCCAGAGGAACTGCAACCTCACCCAGATCGGGGGGCTCATCGACACCAAAGGCTATGGGATTGGCACGCCCATGGGTAAGTGACAGTGCTGCAGGTACCCCGAGGAGGGCTGGCTACCACAAACATCAGAGGTGATTAAGATAATCCACTCCCAGCAGCAAATTTCCAAAAACCAAACTTTACACTGTCTGCCTGCTGAAGAGAGGTCTTGAACTGCTCTGCTTAACACAGACACCTTCTCTGCTTGGTGGGATTTCTTGGTCCCACTTTCCCTCTGTGTATAATGGTGTTCCCATCCCCAGGGTCACCGTACAGGGACAAGATCACCATCGCCATCCTGCAGCTCCAGGAGGAGGACAAGCTCCACGTCATGAAGGAGAAGTGGTGGCGGGGGAATGGCTGCCCTGAGGATGAGAACAAGGAGGCCAGTGCTCTGGGCATCCAGAACATCGGAGGGATCTTCATTGTCCTGGCAGCAGGCCTGGTGCTGTCCGTCTTCGTGGCCATGGTGGAGTTCATCTACAAGCTGCGCAAAACGGCGGAGCGCGAGCAGGTACGGATCCCCTCTGAGTCTCTGCACTCCCCCTCGCCCAGCCGTGGAGGGGTTTGCACGCTGACCCCAGAGACAGGCAGGGAGAGGGCAGAGAGATCCAGCCAGGCACCCTTAAAACATCATCCCCAGAGGCTTGCTGGTCTGTCCCTCTGACGGCTTCCACTCGGGGGAAAGTCACGTCTGCTCTGATCAGGGTCTGCTGCTGCTGCAGCAGCCAGACCAGGACACATTGGTAGGGTAGTTTTGAGCAAGCTGACAAATCATTAGAATATAGACAGAAATCCCTAGGAGGGGCCTTTCTCAGCTGTTACATCCACTTGAAATCGTCTTGCACGTTCCAGGTGTGACTGTACTGCCTTCTCCCCACTCCCATTCAAAGAGGAACAAGTCAGGGCCCACCAGGAAGCCTCACACTCTCTTATCAACTCTGTCACACTCACAGACGCAGCCCATCAGTGACTGATCAGTGTTCAGGAAACAACAGAACTGCTTTTATGTTCTTCCTCTTCCCTGGGTGTCCTGGTGCAGTAAGTGGAACGTGCATTTGTGTGCATGACCAGAAATCAAAGCGAGCTGCCCTCGTGATGGAGTAGATAGAGAAAGGAAAGCTGCCCAGTAGCAGGAGGGTCAGACCTGTCTGAGCCCCCTCGCAGGGATCACACAGCACCAGACCCCCAGCAGCTGCCTCCAGCTCTGCCTTTGTGCAGGATTTAGCATGTAATTTACCCCCAGTTTGCTCCCACCCCAAAACTCACTTTTGTTTATACTTTTGAGGCCTGAGACAGTGAGGCGTCCTTGAGTCCCAGGCCTAGAGAGGAACTGCTTTGCCTGAATAAAATGGGAGAACAGTAGCTGACAGGCTATGGAGCTTCAGAGTTATGCACTAAAGAATTGCAGGACTACAACTATATGAAAAAATGCATAAAAGCTAAAATCCTAAGGCATCATCCCCACTGTCCCCAGCGCTCCTTCTGCAGCGCCATGGCCGACGAGATCCGGCTGTCGCTCACCTGCCAGCGCCGGGTCAAGCACAAGCCCCAGCCCCCCATGATGGTGAAGACGGACGCGGTGATCAACATGCACACCTTCAACGACCGACGGCTGCCCGGCAAGGACAACATGACCTGCAACACTGGATTGGCACCTGTGTTTCCCTAGGGAATGGCAGCGGGGGGGTGGGAGGGAAGGAATTGCGGCACACAAGGCTGGACGCACCCTTAACTGGGGAAGAATGGATTAAAAAACAAGGAAAAAAAAAGAAAAATTAAAAAAGCCTGGTTTGTTCATTTCAAGAACAAGGCCTTTGCAACCCAGCTGCATCCATCACCACAGAGGAGCCAGATCTTCCAAGCACGGACAGTAATGTGGGTCTTGGGGCATTTTGCATTGGTTTTGTTACTTTTCATTCCTTTTTTTTTAATGCTTCGATCCTCCAGGCCTCATGGAGTCCAACCACCACCCAGGAGTCTGATGTTTACACGCTGAAAACACGCGGAGGTGAAGCAGAATTGAGCCAACCCCAAGTGGGTGAGGAGGAGCCCCGAGCGTGGCTCCATCAGCACGGCAATAAACAGGAACACTCGGTCAGGTGTGAGCACCTGATCCACACCGACACACACAGCACATTTTGGATACACTGTCCGGGAAAGGGAGAGGCACCTGGGAGGCACCGGGATGGTCGAGGCTGTGCCTGCCCTCCGAGCAGCTGGCGGTGGCCCTCACCTCGCGGCTGTGCTGGCCGCAGCCATCCGGAGCGGGACGTCCACGGCGGAGCGTGGTGGCAGAAGGTGACACGTGTCCCTCAGCAGATCCAGGGCAGCCGACTGGGGAGGGGGGAGAGAGCCTGAACGGACCCAAGCTCCAGCCAGGGAGGGCACGGCGTGGCAGGCACAGGACCTTCTGCTCCTCTGAGTGACACCACCCACACTCCCTGTGCCAAGCTCCAGCCCAAGCCCAGGGTGACACCGTGATCTCCAGGTCCTCAGCTCCGTCTCTGCTCTTCCTGCAAATCTCAGTTTCTCCTGCAGAGAAGCACAGGAAGCAACCAGGTCCACAGGCTCCAGCAGCGGCAGGAGCAGAGCTGCTTCCAAGAGCCAAAAGCACCGATTTCCATGAAATTCAGCAGCGCTGAACCACAACTGGAGACTGGGAGAGATCTGTGGGCCTGGTTTAGGACTAAGTGCTCCCCATGGCATCAAGGGCCTGAAAGATGAATCTCAGCCAGGGCTGACCTGGGAGGAGCAGAGCTGCCAGAGCCAAGCCTGGGGTCCCTCCTGCTCTGACCACGAACTGCCACCCTTCGGGCAGCCTCTCCATGGGATTTAAGCAAACACTCACTAAAATGTTTTTAGGAAATCTTCCATGAATTGTCTTCTTATTTTCAGGTTGCTTAACCCAGAAGGTTGCTCCTGCAGATGAATTTAGGCAGAATTACCAAAGACCCCTCTGCTGACCTAAGGTAACACTCGAGTAACGTCCCTCAGCTCCATCCCTGCTGGGGAACCTGCAGGCAGCCAGTGGGACACTGTGGATTCATTCACAAAATTTAACAAACGGAAATTCCTCTGCCCACTGCAACCCAGAATGTCACACATGTGATGCAAAGGTGCTTAAAAGCTCTGATTTAAACACTGGTGGTGTAGAAAACAGCAACGCCCTTCCCTTGCAGGGGCAAAGAGGGACAGTGACCTGCCACAGGACCCCAGCTGTGCCCCCCTGTGTGGAGGGCAGGTGGGGCAGGGATGGAGCAGCCAGTGCCCGAGCTCTGTACCCAGAGCCTCGCTCTGTGCCGTGGGTGCAGAGGGTGCTGAGGCCACAGCAGGAGCTGGCCGCTGAACGGACCCTGTTTGCCCTCCCGAGCTGCACGGTCATTCTGGAAAGTTTATCCTCGCCCAGAGGAACAAACCTGTCTGTAGCTGATTTCGGATTTTTCCCCACCTGTTCCTCTCCGTGCTCAGTCGGGAAGGTTGTCTTGAGATGAGCAGAATTAGCAGATTATCTCAAGGGGGAAGAGCTGCTCCCCCACCCCATCATGGAACACGGTTTGTCCTTATTTTGCTTTTTCCATGAGGTAAAGAAACAACAGAGTGACCCCAAACAAAACCAGGTGATTCGTCAGACTTTGACTCAAGTAAAGATATGCAAAGAATTAATTTACATTCATTTTCACCTTTTCAGAAAAACCATGAAAAATTTGGGATGAAAGCTGCCAATACAATGGCCGTCAGATTCTTAATAGTTTGCTGCCCAAATACCTTGAGCAAAGGACAGACTGAAGTGTGGGGCAGCTTCCCAAAGCTAATGACATGCTTTCTGTATTCCTTTGCAAATCCTTAGGCTTGTCAGAGTAGTAGATTTTGTTTTCCTTGCGGATTTATAAGCTCTGAAAAAAAAGCAGAGATGAAAACAAAGCCTAAAATGGGCTTAGAATGTCCAGAGAGTAAAATACCACAGAAATCAGCATTCGTTTTGCTTCTTGGCAGATTTTTTAAAAATAAATAAATATTGCTAATATCACAAACCCCATTTATTTATTGACACCAGCCTGATTTGATTTTACTCACAAATGTGACAGGTGAGCATCTGGAATTACTGGTGTAGTGCCAGCCAGATCAAAACCTGCAGACGAACCTTCTCCTTCTGTCCCTACACCCCTAAATCAGCCACAAACTGCAGCCAAACTCCCGCATCCACATTATGGCTTTGTGTTGAAGTTTTGATCATTGACAACCAATTTGATCATTGAAACACCTGACATCCAATAAAGGAGCGTTCTGCAGCGCCCCAAACAACGGCAAGGAGCTGCTGGGACCCCAGCCTGGCGCGGACCCTTCCCCTGGCCCCCGCTCACTGTGACCTGAGGGGACGTGGACGATCTCAGCCCTCAGCCTTCCCGCGGGACCTGGGCGCAGCTCAGCCAGGACAGCTCCCGGAGCCTCTCCCGTGCCTCCCCGCGTGCTCCTGGAGCCCAAAGCCATGTGTGTTCATGCCAGAGGAGGAGCAGCCAGTCCGATGCCTTGCAGCCACGTGTGGGGAGCCTCGGGAAGGGACAGACCCGATGACAGAGCCTCGAAGCCTTCTGTGAGCGTGTCCGCGACCTGGTTTGGACTGGTGACAACTCACGTCTGAAATCATCTGACTTCCAACGCTTTTTAACTCGGTTCCTTCCTTCACTTGGGCAGAGGGACTGGAAAACTGAGGAGGAAATACAGAAAAAGCAGGTTTGGGTTATTAAACTGTATCTAAACTGTTGTCACCTCGGCTCATCGTCCCCTTATCACTTGCTTTTTCCCTCCAACTCTCCCGTGAGACAGAGCAGGGACAGCCAGCAGCTTCCCTGGGGTGGATTTTCTGTTTGGAGTCAACCAACAGCACGTGTCAGGTCTGATGTCGAGGGGACAGACCCACAGAGAGACGGAATATGCAAAGGGGAACCAGCTCCAGCTCTGGGCACCCACTGCTCCACCTCGGTGGTGGCTGCTGGGAGCAGGACTGGGCCGGGTGCCAGCACAGAGGCTCTCTGGGGAGGTGACAGCAAAGGGACATCGTGGATCCTGGTGGCTTCAGCCAGTGTTCACCCCAGCACGCAGTGAGCGTGGGGTGTGACAGCCCCCAGAGTGCTCGGGGCTTTCCCAGGCATCGGCATCACGAGCCCTCTGCTCTGTACCTTACTTTGACATGTTTCTCAAAAAAAGGAAAAGAAAAAGAAAAAAAAAAAAAAGCAAAACAAAATCAGAAAAGAGTGGGAAAAAGGAAAAAATAGTCTCCGTGACATTCAGGGGATTTTCCTTTGTGGACATGCAGAATTTCTATGAATATAGTTTTTTGTAAACATTTTGTAACAATTTTGGTTTCATAGTAACTGTGTTACTTGCTGATCATTCTAGGCTGATGTAAATACAATTTCCAAAAAATAAAAAAAAAAAGAAAAAATTCTGATTATTTTCCTTTTTAAGACACTGTGATATATCAAAGTGCACAGTTTGCTGTATGAAGTAATATGGTTTTAAATTTTAAATAAATAATTTCTAGAAAATAATGAGGCTTATGCCTGTTTATACTCAACATCTCCCTTCCTTCTTGCTCAGATTCTGTCCCAAACTCACACTGTTTAACGACATCCCAGCTTTATCAGCCATAAACCCAGTGATGATAAAACCAGTTCCCAACTGAACCCAAACACCTGGGAAATGCTGCTGGTGCTGCTCACCAAGGAGGTTGTGGCACGTTTGGGGTGGTGGTGATGGCCTCGAGCACAACGCATGGAGAGGAAGGGAAGGTCCCAATCTTGGCCAGAGGGAGGGAAGAGATGATGAGGCTCAGACAGTGCAGCTCTCCCTGCCCTCACACACCTCGCACAGTTTGATATCAGACAGGTAATTAAGCCTTGATATTCCATGAGGAGCCATCCACAGGAGCTCTCTCCCACTGTGGTTTGCCTGGGGGCTGCCTGAGCTTTTCATCACAGAGAGGTGCTGGAGCCTGAGAGCCCCGACAAGGCCATCAGGTTCATAAAAGCTCTGTTTTGCCTCTTCCCTTCCATGTAAGTCAAAAATCTTATTAGCCCGATAAAAGCTGCGAGCACCCCAAAGGCCAGCGTTTATTAGTCTAAATCTTTATGACTCTGCTTTATTACATCGAGGCAGGGAGGAAACGTCTGCGGTTCCTGGGATGGGAGCAGCGAGCGCGGTCGGAGCTGTGCCCTTCCTGCAGTGATAAACCCCAAAAGTGGAAGCACAGCCCCGGGGATGGCTCTGGGCTTCAGTGGCACAGCCCACCCTGTACACTGAGAAATAAAGACAATTCCTTCCCATTCTAATTATTTTTAAGGGTCACCCTCAAACATCTTTCACATCTCTATTCACTTGAGCCCCCAGAAAACCAAAGCTTTGACGCTGGCACTGAGGAGGGATCGGCAGAGCTGAGCCCAAGCCTCACTTCTATGCTCTGAACCCTGATCAATATGCAGAGAACATAGCGAAAAGAAGAAGGAAAAAAGGTAAAAGCAACGGATGCCTTTGCAAAGCTGCTTCTGCGTCACTTAGCACGAGAGACCTTCTCTGGGAACAAAATCCCTTCCCACGTGCCGAGGGAACGGCCGCTCCCAGCTGCCGAGGACAGCAGGGGCAGGACGGGGCAGCGCCGGCTGACCCTGCATGACAAACCCCCGGCTGCGCCAGGAATACCAGGAATTGTCAACATAAATCGTTATCAGCTACAACGCAAGGCAGCAATTAACCTTGTCAGTCAGCAGCTCACCCTTTACTGACTGTGACCCACCGCCTCAGAGCTGCCAATCACCTCGGAATGAATAATGAATGAGACAACAGATTTCACTCATAAAACAGCAGCTCGGTTCCCTTTGAGCACCAATTAATCCCTCTGGGCAAAATATGGAGAAAATCGGGAAATGGTGAGAGGTGTCTGCCCACCCTCCCACCTCCCGGTCCCATTCAGGCACCTTCAGACATTTCAGGTTTTCAGCTCAGCAGAGAACACTTTTTAACCTGGATTTCTTCCAGCAAAATCCCATTTCAAAGCAGTAATTGTACATCTGCGAGCAGGTGTTTTGCTGACCCTGGGTGTCAGTGCTCTGATACATCCCTGTGCCCTCTCGCAGGGACAGTGGCCAACATGAGCCACCACAACCCCTCCGTGCACTCTTGCTCTCTATGAACACCAACTCCTTCCTTCTTCCCAAAACAAACCAGATGAAATCTCTGCCACTTGGGGAGGACTCAGGCAAGTTTGGACCTGAGTGTTTTCACAGGTAAAATACGCTTGATTTCCTTAATGGAAATTTGGGGATGGAACAGAGGGAATGATGGCAGCAGGAAATCCATTGTCTCCTCTAGTGCCTGCCAGAGTGAGTTGGGCAGGACAGTCCCTGCACGGTACAAGAACTGGGTTTGCATCACTATTCTGAGGCCCAAACAACCATGGAAATGGGGAGCAGCACCTGCATTTAATAACTCTCCATTTAATAACACTGTTGTCTGTCCGGCATCAGGAGCTTTTCAGGATCTTCCTGAGATTTTCACAAGTGGCATTATCTCATCCCAACCCAGCTCACTGAGCATGACAGGTTGATCCCAGCTCATGCCACCTCCATCTCCAGCTCCACAGATGAGAAATGGAAGTGACTTGCAGCAAAACCAGGAGCTGTGGAGCCTCCTCCAGAGACCCCTGCATTATTCCCCCTTCCAGGAGGAACAGAATGGGAACAGGATCAGCTGGGCCCTGCAGAACCAGGGGCTGATGCCAGTGAGAAGTGGAGCCCAGCAGAAAGGTGAATAGCACAAAAAGAAACCTGCCCTGAGCCTCCAGACACACAGCCTGGATCCAAGCTGGGTTGTGACATTTGGAAGAGTTTGGTGACATTTCCCTTCAAGAATTTCCATACAACTTCCACATCTGGTATTTTCCACCCAAAACTGAAATATCCGACCAACCATGGGACTGGAGTTGTGCGCTAACATTATGTTTACAACTAGAAAAAACAGAGCCTCTGGCTTAGAGAGCTGTGCTCAGGTAAACAGGGAAAGAAACAAAGCAGAAAACACCAAAAAAACCTGAAAGATGTTGTCCTACACAGAAGGGCAAGGAAAGGGAGGAGAGCAGGAGCTTGGTCCATCAGTAGGAGGGCCACATCAGCTCAGGACTGCACTGGGACCATCCCGGGGACACAGCTGCCCTGGGTGACAGGGACAGGCTCTCTGTGGGCTCTGCACGCCCCAGGAGCTGCTCCTCTGTGGAGCTGGACAGCACCAGCAGCTGCAGACACGGGGCCCTGGCTTTCCTTGGGAACTGCAGGCATTGAGAGCATTAAAAACACTGCAAGTGTGTCATCCTGCCCCAAACCAAGAGCTGCCTTCCTGCCACCATCCCCGCGGTGCCCAAGAAGTGCTCGTGGGGAGATGGGGCACAGGAGGGCAGCACGGATGGGTCAGGACCGGAGCAGGATCAGGCCCTGGAGCCGGATGGAGCAGCAGGAACAGCTCAGAGAGGTGTCGGTGCTCGGGGACATTTCAGAGCTGAGAGCTCTGAGCAATCTGCAGGGGCAGACAAGGTGCTGACACCTTTTATTTTAAGTAGTATCGATGGTGCTATTTAGCACACTCTGAGCACGCTGAAAGCATCAGCTTAGTAAACAAGAACTCTTTTGGCAGCGGTGAGGTAACATATGGGCTCAGGATATAATGTGCCTTGAAATGGTTGTCGTAAATTAGCAAAGTGACTGTGACACAGGTAACACCTCGGAGCCCAGAGACTGCAGGGGCTGAGGGGAGGAGCAGGTCTGAAGAGCTTTCTGTTCATGGGCTTGAAAGGGAGGCAGGAGGAGCCAGAGCACGGCTCCCAGCAGAAGGGAAAAGGGCACCACTGGAGGAGGGAAGGGGGCACACAGCAGAGCTCAGGGCTGGAGAATCACTGCAGAAAGCACAAAAACCTGCTGCAGAAAGATTTCAGGCACAGACCATTCCAGTCTCTGAGGCCTTTTACCCTTCAGCACTAGTTGTCTTATTTTCATCCTCCCCTGCTGCCCAGAACCTCTCTCCCTATTCTCCCTGCACGCTGTGTGTTCACATAATGGCTTTCTTTCCATTAATGTGTTTATCTTGCTCCCTGCGCTTTGTTGGATGCACCATTCTCTGCTTCTTTATAGCCAAGTGTCTGCAGCACCTCGGGAGCCAGTTTTGCTCAGGGAAATTGAGGCTGGAACTGACACTGTGTCACTGCAGGGTCATGAACCACGGAGATTGGCACCATTTTTACAATTTCCATAAGACAGCACAAGGAAAGGCAGTTCCCAGAACCCCAGAACGCACCTTTGGGAGGGTGACCTGCCTGGGAGCACTCACCTGCCCCCTGTCAGGACCTGAAACAGGCATGCCCTGAGCCAGCAAAAAGCCAAATGCTTTCGTTTGAACAAAGGGGAAAAGTTTTCGCTCGGAGATGTTGTGGAAAGGGAATGAGTTTTATTCCAAGTATTTCAGGAATACAGCTCTCCCTTTCTGTGGCCTTGCTAAAACAGCTCGGAGAGACATAATTGAAGTGTTTAAGAAGCATCTGTCATTATTAAAACAAAGTTGCTTTGCAATTTTACTATTTCACTGCAGTTTCATTATCTCATGCAAATGAGCTGCTCTTCCCCTCTGTGGCAGGGCCGGAGGGAGAGGAGCCCCAGCGAGGGAATTTATTACCAGTTCTCACTCTTGAGATTATCAATTGCAAATGAAGGAGCATAAATACATCTTCTTTAGCTGCTTATGCCACATTAAGGAATGTGCTCCAAGCTAATGGCTTTGCCACTCTTGTCTCCTCAGACAGGAGCAGAGCATGGGGACACACACGACTCCTTTGGTTCCCAGCGGCATCAGAGAGGCTGGAGGAGCCGGGGCTTGCTCAGCAGGTTGTTATTACAACACTAATCCCAATCCACCCTGCAGTTCACGCAGCTACAATAGGTAATACAATCGGGATAGTTTGTCTTTTAGCAGGAATTCTGGCTCCCTGATGATCAGCAGCACAACCACCCCTCCAGACCTGCTCGCACTTCAGGCCTCGCAGTCTGTCCACACACACGTGTCTAATTTCCAGCTTCCCTTGTTGTACCAGTGCTTTCACAGCACAGAACTCACTTTGTCTCTGCCCCCAAACCCCCCTGAAGCTGTACTGGCTGCTCCTGGGTGGGGAGAGACTCCCAAGCCCACGGAGCAAGTCTGTGTGGAGCTGCTGTGGCCGGGGCAGGGAGAGGCCCTGCTCCCCTCCTGGGGGACATCCAGCAGGAGGGTCCCAGTGTCTGTGGGGCTGGCAGAGCCCAGCAGCTCTGGCCTGGGCTCCTCGGACACCCGAGCCCCAGGATCATCCCCAGCCTGCTGCTGGGCTGAGCAGCCCTTGGGGAGAGGGAGCAAAGAGCTACACAAGAGCACCAATCACCCACATCATGGATCCCTCACCAGCACCAGGACCGGGCCCAGCTCCCACACGGCTTAGCCACCGCCGACACTCACACCCACACACCACAGCTGATGCCTTAGGATTTTAGCTTGTGTATTCTTCATCTATTTGTAATCCTGCAATTCTTTAGTGTAGAACTCTAAACTCCATATGCAGTGTCAGCTACTGCTTTCCCATATTGGTCAGACAAGACAATTCCTCTCCAGGCTGGGAATCAAGGACACCTCACTGCCTCAGGCCCTGAGAAATATAAACAAAAGTGAGTTGGGGAGGGAGCAAACTTGGGGTAAATGACTTAATTACCTGAAGCTGTAATTGGAAGATTAACCCCCAATATGCAAATGGACCAAACTTATAAAAGTGTAAAAACCCGTGACTCATCGTCCATTTTGGGTGTAGGCCCTGGGGGGCTTTGTCCGCCCTAAATGTACCTGAAGGCCCCTCAATAAATCGAACCATTTTTTATTCCCTTAGTTTCGTCTGGCCTCTGTTTTTAGGTACCCCAAAAAGGGCATCACAGCCATTACTTGTCATCCACCTCCCCAGCCTCACCCTGGAGAACCAGGTGTGGAGCAGCCTCTGAGGTGCTTCACCAGCCATTACAGGCGCTGCTGTTCCTGTCAGCACAGCTCTGGCAGTGCCTGACTCCAGCAATCCCCACAGAACACCTGCAAAGAGGCAATTACTGAGTGGCCTGACAGCAGGACACTGTCACCAGTGGGTGTTTGGCCAGGCTGCCACTGCCCAGGGCCCACAGGCACTACGGGGGTGCCAGGCTGTCCTTGTGCCCAGCATCGCTGTGGGGCCCCTCCACGTGCACAGGTCTCCACCAACGCTGGAATTATATTTTCCTCAGAGCATTTCTATCAGAGAGAATAGAATAGTGGCTGATCCCGTGCAATCCAAAGCTGGCAGCCTGCATGCAGCCATCCATCAGGAGTGGGTAATTGATGCTATCAAGGGCCAGTTTATTCCAATCCATGCAGCACTCGGCACATCGGCACCCAGGGGGTGAGAAAACATTATTATCTAGACAAACCCCTAATTCCAACAAATTTGATTACCCAGGCAAATGGAAATAACACAAACAAAAGCGTCTGAGGTTCTGAGGGCTGAATCACTTGTTTGTGGGCTCAGCTATTTATTTCCAAGAGGATTTACAGCACACGGTGGTCTGGGTTAGGGGCAGTTTGGACAGAGCAGTCTCTGGCACCCACTCATGCAAACACAAGCCCTAATTATCCTAAAGCCTGTGCTCCAAATGCTCCTTGGAGGATGCAGCCCTTCCAGACTGGCTGCACGAGGCTTTTCCCCTCACTCTCATCTCCTCCAGCTCGGCTGCAAAGACAGGGCTGTTCTGCGGGTCCGAGTGCTCCAGCTGGGACCTAAAGAGCTATTAAAATGATCATGAATGTTAAATACGAGATTTGGAAACCTTTTGAGTTTATCCTTACTCCTCTGAGGCTTTTTTCCCAGGAGATGCTAATCACTAGAAAGGCCCTGTAAACAAGTGCAGTCCTGAATGTTGTCTATCACAGTGTGATTGAGGTGGATGCTGCAGAACAGTCTCAGAAAATAAAGCCGGAATTTTTATTCCTCTGAAAGTCGAGGTCTGATGAGACAGTCTGGACCAGCTCACCGATGGACACAGGCCAGGTGACTTCTGTAGACAAGGACAAGAACTGAAATTTCAATTTTCACACCCAAGCAAGCAGTCAGGGCACTCCTATGAATTGAGCTCCTGAGCGAGAATGATGGATGAAGTAAACAACAGAGCTGTGTGGAAAAGGCAATGTTCTTGCTTGGGGGGGAATCACTTTCATTACAAACGCTCCAAAGAAAATTTAAAAACAATCTCAAATTGTTTAGATTTTCTCCAAATGAAGTAGTGAGAGAAATGCCACCTTCCCTGCCAGGGCTGTGGGGACCCACAGACCCAGAGCTCAGTCTCTCAACGCAATCTCCTATCCCAAAAAGACGCAGATCCCACAGAAAACTGTGGAACAGCATTCCTGCCAGCCAGCCAGGGCTCAGCACACTGCCTCTGCCCGCTGGCTTTCCCTGCACTCGCCAGTTCCATCTCCCCAGGCTCCCTGCCTGAGCTGCTGCAATGCCAGCTATCAATCCCAGCCACTGGGGCTCCCAGCCTTTAAGCAGGATCATCTGGAAATGCCCAGTTTATGTTCCACACTGGGATATATACAAAGTCCCTCCTGGGCCGGTGGCAGTGCTCTAATGAGCCCATCAATAAACCAGAGCAGCTGCTCTGAAAGAATTCAGCTGTTCCAAGATGGAAAAGTCCATTAAGTTTATTGCATGAAATGCTGGACAGGGTTTAGACAGAGAATCGCTGCCAGATTATATAAACTCCCAAAGACCTGCCAAACGAAGGAAGTGGAGGCGGGACAGGGAGTTTCAAACCATCATTACCCCTGGAGGGAAGGGAGCATCCATTTATCTCCAGTTGCTACCAAGAAGCAAAAAGTTTTATGAGATTTGCGGAGCCATGGCTGCTGTTCTTTGGCTGGCTTAGAAGAATGGAGCTTTGATGGGAGAAGGGCTGGAGTAAAGACTTCTTAAAAGGTCACCTGTGTGAGCAAAGGGACCTCAGAGAGAGGCCTCACAGGGACCAAGGCTCTGAAAGTGTTCAGAGAAAAATATGGAAATTGGAGTTAATTTGCTATATTTATTGCTGTATGACACGAAAGTACATGAAGTAAAGCAAGACTGGAAAACCAACATACAGTTACCTCGTACCACAGGGATATCAATTAATTACTGACTGCTTTGGTAACTGGGAAGTTTGAAATGTGACGATTTAACAAGCCACACAAAAGGCTTAAATGTTCTCAAGGCGTCAATGAGGGAAAGTTCTACTTCATCTGCTCATAAGCATGAGAAACCATACAGAGGATTAATTAGCAGCAATTAGCAATTAATGAGTTCCTCTGTTAATGCTTCAGGAAAGGAACACGTGCCTTCAGAGGATCTCAGCCCCCGGCTGGGTTGGAGTGGAACAGCCCAAACCACTGTCCCAGGAATGATTCCCACGATCTGCATCAACGCCTCAATGCTTCAGGAGAGCAGTGAGCAGGAGACATGCGGAGAGATGCTCGATTAAATAAAAAACAAGTGGCAAACTCAGTGGGAAAGTTGCTGCACATTCCAAGCTCGGAGACAGAGCCCAGCAGTGGGGAGCACCCAGACACCCCCAACATGGATCTGGCCTGGAGCAGGAGCCCAGCACGCACTGGACTGTGTCTGCTCACACCTCCAGCCTCCCCAGCCTCACCGGGACACGGGTGGCAATTCCGAGAGAGCACCTGCTCCCTGAAACCTGGCACCACAGAGAACAGGGAGCAGTGAGCCAAGAGAGCACTTGGGGCAAGGAACAGAAAGAGGAGGAGGAGGGGAAAAAGGAGGGGAGTGAGGAGGAGATTGTTCCAGCCATCTGCAGGAACAGAGGAGCAGGAGGTGCTGCAGGGATCCAAAGCAAGGCAGCTGCAGGGAGGTACCTGAGCACAAGACTCGGCTGCCCCAGAGGCTGCTGGATGATGGCATAAAGGCAGGAATAAAGGAAAAAAAACTTAAAACGCCTCATAGAAGTCCTATTTTTAGGAAAAGCTGAGCACTCACCCTTGGAGCTGCCTTTGGAGCTGCCTGCCTGGCGGTGCTGGTGGCTGGGCACTCAGACCACCGGGTATTTCAGCTCCAGAACAACCCTTCCTGTACTGGGAAAGCCTGCACTGGCAGCTCCAGCACCACTGCAGGAAGGAGCCAGGCATTTTCAGCAACTACTTTTTATAACTAGCAAGATTCATCTGTGGGGTAAAGATTCCCATCAAAACTAATAAATAAAAATCAAGCCTACATCTTATCAAAAAATCCTTTTCTTTCCGCTCTGGGCCTGTAAATTCCCACAAAGCCAAGAAAAGAGAGAGCAATTTTTAAATGCTGCTCTGGCAATAAAATCCTGATCTCTCGCAAATGGAATTTGGAACACACAACATGGGGCTATACATTATCCTGCCCGAAAACTCCCTCGGGGAAATGAGGTTATCAAAATTTGGAGAACCTAATGCAAACGCTGATCCTTCTCCAGTGCAAATGAACGCCACGGCAGGTATTGGAATGGTATTTTCCTCTGCTGGGAGGAGGTTGGTTGGAATTTGAACTTGCTGAAATAGCCCCATCGCCTCTGATTTTTCATTCCTGCTGCAGGTGCTCCCCAGCACTCAGCATTTATTTATGGAAAGGTTCTTTCCATGCCGTGCTGCCCTTCCCATTACAATACAAATTACTGCAGAGTTCACGGGCAAGGTTCACAGAAACACTCGAGTTAAATTTGAAAATAATTCATAATGCTGCAGGGGATTGGGAAGGATAATCCGAAACCTGAAGACTTGCAAATGAAATTCCCTCTCAAGGGGGATGTGCTTTCAGGAGCATGGCAGGGAGGGCGTGTGGCAGCGTGGGGATGCCCTGGATCCACATCCAGTGGAGGACGAGCTGGCATCGCATGGGCTGGATGCTCTCGAGAGCCACAGCCAGTCCAGGCAGCACTGCTAAGTAACAACTTCATCGATTTTAGAATTGGAATTTAGAATGATGCTTCTTCTGCAAGTTTTTATCACAGGCTTCCCGCTGGAGGTTGACATTGGTCTGACCACAGTCTCTCCAGAGGACACCCACGCCCTGTCGTGTCCCATCACCCTCCTCATTTCCATGTCTCCAGTGGCTGCCAGGACCACATCAGGACTGTCCTTATCCAGCTGTATTTTCAATTAGGGTCAGTTTTGCTTCTCCCTGCTCAGATGTCTGCTGGAAATGCCACGTCTCTCTCCGGGGTGCCACAGCAGACTGACACAGCGCTGGAGTATTTATTTCCAGCAGCCGAGGCATGATTTGACCACATCCAGCAAGAGGAAACTCGGAGAAACACAACTGAATGAGCAGAACCCGGGCTGTAATTCGAGAAGAAGGTTTCACCTCACCACCCAGCCGGGTGCACCCCGGGTTTCACTGACAGCAGCTGCTGGATTTGCACCAAATCACTCAGAACCTCCCTGAGCTCTGCCTTGTGCAAAGGGAAAAACCCAGCAATCAGAGGTGCTTATTCTCAGATAATTGTCATGGAAATCATCAGATATAAGACACTCAAATAATTTTTCTTTTTCCACTAAAAAACGCTGAGGAGAAAATTTGAGAATGCTGGAAACACTAGAAAAAATGAGAAAGAATGAAAAATACTTATCAAAGGAAATTATTAAGTCCTTGTGTTCTGCAGCAAAAGCAGACATGAGAATTGTCTGATATGACATTTGTAGACTGAAACATTATCAGGATGTTTCCCAGGCTCAAAGACTGATTTCAGCATTAAGCCTGTCTGGATTTAATCAGAGAAAAATGAGAATGCCCCATAAATGGTAAGCAAAGGGGTTCAGTAACTCCTCCATCCCCAGGAATTACTTATTTTGTAGATTGACTTGTCAACAGTTTGCAACTCAACCAAAAACCCAGACAGTATTTACACTGCTTCCCTTCCCCAGAACCTCGTGAAAGAGATTTTATAGACATACTAAATATCTGCTTTAAATTATTATGAAGTGCAGTAAAGCACCATAAAACCATCAGTCACCAGCAGGAAATGAACTAAATTAAAGCTGGTTATGATTTACAGTCCAAGTTCCTGTCCAGCTGTTTAGGGTTTGTTGTATCCCAAAATTAACTGTGGAGGAAAGCCAAATTTCAGGTGTAAGAGGAGGAATACCAGTAGCACCGATTTCTTGAGCAATACAAACAGCACAAGGGAGTCCCCATGATAGTGCCAGGGATAAAAAAATGCAGATGAGAGAGGGTGTTAAGGATCCTGGTTAAAAGCCAGTCCGTTCCTAAACCTTTCTTGAATTTATTTTAGCCAGGAAACATACGCAGATTTTTTTAGGAGCCCCATGGAAACGCGCATGAAAAACTGTGTTCCAGAAGAAATTAATAGCAAATTACATTTGTCAGGTTTTACTTCTTCTTGTTGTTCACAATTAACGAGGCCTCATGTTAGCCCTAAAATGTGGAATGATTTCTTCTGAGATCTCATGAGACACATGAGACTTTTGGAGTATCAATCCAATTCATGCCTTCCTTAGACTTTAAATTAATCACACTGATTACAGCTTTATTTACTCACCAAGGCCTGCTTAGTCCCTCCTTTGTTGCTGTAAAAAGCTTGTTACTCTCTTTAATTGAGCTGCTTTAGTAAACCACAAGCATTCACACTAATTATTTTCCTTGATGAGAGTGGAACTCCTAATTACTAAAGCTCCCCGAAATCTGTCATCTGACAAGGAACATTACAGTGGCACGTGGGACAGTTCTGGGGTAGGAGACACAGAGCAGATGGTGGAGAAGGGAACGAGGAGCCAGCCCGGAGCCACACGGAGCCAGGAACAAGAATTCCACCAAATCCTGCATTTCCAGAATACACAAATGTGAATGTTGCTATGTTTATAGTCTTCAAACGAAAGATTAATTTGATAAAGTGTTTCATGTACCTCAAAATTATTTAATCGCTCGAGTTGCTTTGTTGAAGACATTTTCCTTTTAAATTTAAATTTAGAGTAAAAACTTTTTCAATTAACATTTTTTCTTTCAGTGAGATACTTTTGAGCTAATTTCTCTCAATCCAATTCTAATGCAGCGCTACAAGAAAAATCAGAAACATTTGTTTTAACTAACAGAAACTAAAGTGCCATTTGGTCACAAAGTTTGGGTTGTCATTTGGGCTAGAAATAAGTGATTTCAGTGGAACATTCCAAGTGGATACACACAGTTTTTAAGTTCAACCAGTAAAACAGAAACACTTATTTGCATGAAAATAATTGTATTAAAAACAGAATAAACAGGAATCTGTTTCCTGTTGGACATCCCACAGCCCAAGAAGGAGGTAGTGGACAGACAGAAGGACATCAGGAAGAAGCCTGGGCATGGAACTCTCATCAATCTGGAGGCACAAAAAAACTCCCCGATTGTTTGCAAATCAAGCCCGTAACAACTCAATCCAGGGAGCAGAGGGAAGGTGCACTGGGGCCTGAAACAAGAGCATTATAGGCAGGGCAAGAGTTGGGAGCTCTGGGGTCTCCTGGATTTCTCATCCAGGTACAGACTCAGCCCAGTCTTGTTTAACTCAGGAGAACAGGCAAGTTCCCAGTTTGCAGCCACTCCGAGGCACTGTCAGGAGCTGTAAATACGTTGTACTTGCTTGTTCACATTATTTGTGTGTTTATTCTTCTTCCTGGCAGTTACACGGGTTTTGGGTCAGTCAGAGTGCTGTAAGTGCTTGGTGAATGGGATAAAACAGCTTCTGTCGCTAGTGACATGCATAAAATACCAATATCTCATCTTTAGCTGAACACATTACCCAGGTCTCCTGCAGAATGGATCTGCTAACCAGATTAGATGCCAGTTGAAATCTCTGGAGAACGCTCCTAAATACATTACGAGATTTGCATAACAACAGCCAGTTTAAGTAGCACACAGAAGGAACAGATGATGATCCACAAAACAAATCTGCATGTCTGAAAACCCCCTGCTCGCTGGTATTCATCCTGCACAGCATCACCCTCGGTGTGTATTCATCCTGCTCAACGCCATCCCACACCCCAGCAAGCCAACAGCATCCTCTGACTTCATCTCAGTGGTGCGACAATAATCTTAAATAATGTCTCTTCCAGATTAATCAGCAGGGATGGGAGCCCACACCTCTGCACAGCCCAGGCTGACACCACGAGCACGTGCAGTGTTTGGTGATGGACAAGGAGCTGGGATCCATCAGCGTGACACACTGCCCTGCGGTGACGGAGAGGGCAGGGGTGCAGACAGCACAACAACAGAGCTGGTGGGTGATTCTGAAAAGCTGATGCCTTTGCATGATCCCAGGACAGCTGACATGATCGGGCTGTGACAGACTGGAGACTCAGGAGGAACTCATCATGCCTGAAAGGAATGAGAGACTTGTCTTTAAAAACAGGCTGTGGGTCCGCTGGTAGATAAAACTAGCACTGAGAGATAAAAGAAACAATGGGAAGGATTCCACTGATTGATGAATGGAATGAGGGAGATTTGTCTTTACAAATAAACTGTGGGTCTGCTGATAGATAAAACTGGATACTGAGAGATGAAAGAAACAATTGGAAGAACCAGAAATTCCACAGGAATTCCACTGATTGACACAACCAAAAGAAAAACTTTAGGAGGGGGTCTGTATTAGGCGTTTCGGGAAGTCTGTACCTCTCAAGTACCTCAGCCAATGGGGAAAGAGAGAGAGAAATGCAGCCAGGAAATTAGGATAAAAAGGAGGCTGCATCCTCCAAAAATTTGAGACACCCCATGGGGAATGCCCCATGGCCTCTCCCTTTATTCGAATAAAGTAACAGGACTCCTCTCTCTCCTTTTTGGACATAAACCTTTGGTGTTTGTGGATTAATTTTCCTGACGTGCCCTGTGCAAGAGATGCAGAAATGCGTCAGGTCCATGCTGCATCTTCTCTCAGCACCGAATGTTTTTAAGAGACTTATGGAAGGTTCATTTTGTCGGTTCAGAGAAAGCCGTGACCCCCTGACAGTCACTTAAATAAACCTTGTGCTGGTTCTGGAGGCACACCCTGAGCTGCCATGAGCCTTGTGCCACGGACAAGTGGCAGGGTGCAGAAGGTCCCGAGGCAGCAGCAGGTCCCAGCACAGAGCAGCAGAGCTGGGCACAGGCACAGCTGGAAAATGTGTGGAGGAACAAGGGTCAGGCATGAGACAGGGGCGAGGGGCCCAGAGCAGCTGTACGGGTGTGCCAGGCTGAGAACGAGCAGAATTTGAACAGAGCTGGGGAAAGTGCCCCAGATTTTATCTGACTGTCGCTCAGTTGCACAAACACTACAATTATCTCCTCATCCTAAGGTACATCCTTCTTTTCAAGGATAATCCTAGTGGAAAAGACAGTTTCACTGTGACAAATGACCATTTGCATGCAATTACACATCTGCCCCTTTCCAGATGTGGCTGGAAAATTATACACTCAGCTCAGGAGCACAGCTGGGTGCCGTCTCCAGCCCCACGTCCTCGAGGACTAACGAGAGCTGTGAAGAGTGAGGCTTTGATAGCTCAGCACATCCCACAAAGAGGCTCAGGTCATGGCTAGAGCCGGGAACATTTAAATGAGACGACTCCCGTTTCAGCACATGGCTGCCTAAGTGGAGAGTTGCTATTTTGGGTAGATCCAGAGGACTCCCTGGTGTATTGAGAGCTTTAAGAGGACTGTCGTGACGGGCAGTTCTAAGGAAGCTTCAGCTGCAGATCTCTTTACGCAGATGTTTCACCAGCACAGAGATCTGCAGGCTCCACACCAGGACCTTCTGATGGATCCAGGCCCAATTATCTGCCAAATGTTCTTCAGCTTTCCTCTGACCGGCACTAATGGACCCACTTACAGCTACACATAAAAATTGGTCAGCGTTAAATTGGAAAAAATACTTCTCGGTGCATTTGGGGGTGGAGGCAGGGCTGGAATAGCAGAGGGGCAAAAGGAGCAGCAGGACTCGGCTGGATTGGGCAGAGCATAAAGGAATGAAATGTGAGAACACTGCAAAAGCCACACTTGAAGTGACTATCAAATCGTGTTTACCAGGAAAACTGTGCAAGGGCTCTGGAACGCCCTTCCCCAACAAGCACCCACGCAGCGCTGCAGGCGAACAAAGCAGAGACAGAAAACAGATGGAGAAATCAGCAATGAAAGGGAACGTTTCCATCTCCCCTCCCAGTCTGAATAAGCACGTACAGGGACACGGCTCTTTGTGCCAAGCAGCCCAAACGGAAGCTAACGCCTGCTAGTGCTCTCTGTGGTTATTCTAACACTGCCTCGGGCTAGAACAGCGAGCAGAGTTGTTGGATGACGTGGGATGCATTCACAGCCCTCTGCGGGAAGGTTCCTGCTGGCAGCTTGGATCTCACTGCTCACAGGTATTTGCACTCACGTCCAGGGCTGGCGTGGAAAACACCGCATCCGCCCACACATCACGGTCTGGAGTGCAGGCCCCTGACTGAATCCTTGTTTTTCTCTCTCTGAATTTTGTTTGGGATCTTCTTTGAATATTTTGTTCTAGTTTTACATAAATTGGTTCATTGTTTTCTGTTCCACCTCTGTTTCTCCCCTCACCTGGGCACGAGGGCTCTGCCGTTCCCTTTCTGGTGCTGCACTTCTTCTCATCCAACCCTTTGCTCTTGCACAATGTTCTGAAGTTTCAGATTTCCCTGTTTGCCTCCTCATTCACATGACTGGAACGCTTCCACGACAGTATGTCAAACTCTACAAAACCATCAGGATTTTGTGCACGTTGTTCCTCTAGTGCCGGGCCCAAAGGGGCCGAGTCTGTACCAGCCCCTGCAGGAGCTGTAATGGTGAGGAAAGAGGCTGCTAAAGAGAAAGTGCTTGTTCTGACAGTGCTTTAGACAACTGCCTCCTGCCAAATAATCCCACGTTGTTTTCCTGAAGTGCTTTTAAAACTGAAATAGCATTGAGTTAGAGAGCTCACAAATGGTATTTGAGACGTAAGGGGATGGAAATTAGCAGCTGATACAGATTTCCTGCGAGCAGTTCACAGAATCAGGTTTGACAGAACTTCTAATTCGTAAGATAAGTGTGTTCATGAACATTTCAGCTGCCAGGTCATGTCACAGCAGAGAAATAGGAATGCAGCAGGGTTTGAAATGAGCCAACTTTTGTTCAGGAGTCGGGGCAAGTGCAATAAGCAGCCAGAGCTGAGTGAATAATGAAACATTTACTTGGGAACTGTCAGTTCGCTTTCTTCTCCAAATTGTCCTGGCTTCCTCCAGTTTATTCCTTACCAGAATAATGTGTGTGATGAAGCATCAGCCGTAACTCACTGGAGAGCAGTCCCCTGACATCACAAACAGCTGCAGTTGGGTCCAGAGGCCACGAGATCCATCATGTTTCTGCCTGAATGAACACAACCTCGTGGCCCTTGGTTTCAAGCCCAGGAGCTGCCCTCTGCTCTGGGTGGGAGGAGGATCTCACTGCCAGGACCCCTCATGACATCTCTGGAGCCCAAATCCCAGGGGGCAGGGGCAGCAGAGGAACCCAAGGAGCCATCTCCTCAAAAAGCCAATTCACCATCACTCTCCTCTGTGTGGGGATCACAGAATCCCAGAACCACGGAGGTTGGAAAAGACCTCCAGGATCCCTGAGTCCACCCTGTGCCCAATGGCCACCTTGTCACTCAGAGCACAGCACCGAGTGCCACGTCCAGTCGTTCCTTGGTCACCTCCCTGGGCAGCCCCTTCCAATGCCTGACAACCTTTTCTGTGAAGAAATGCTGGTGGCACAGGGAGCCTCGCAGTGGAAGTGATGTCCCAGTAACAGCCTTGGTCCAGCACTCGACCACAGCCTGGAGCCCAGAGGAGCTGACCCATGGCAGCTGACCTGCCATTAACAGCAGCAGCTTTGTGCCACCTCTGCTGCTGCACCTGAGGTGCTCACTGCTCTGATCGCTTTATTATCTCCGTGTGCCCTACGAGTGCAATGTAGAATTCCACCCCACGTATTTATAGCTGGCTAATCACAGCTTAATTACCAAGGCTCAGCAGGCTCTTGTATGAACACCGAGGCTGAGGCACTTCCACCAGGAAACTTTTTATGAGATAAGCAGAAGCATCAAATTATTCAAGATGTGTGAGAAAAACCTATTTAGTGTTAATTGGGACAATTACCTTTTCCCCTAATTTGCATGTGTCATGAATATTAAAACCATAGTAAAAAGCAACCCCTGTCACTGGCTAACTGCTGCCCAAAGAGACGGGCTGTGGGGAGGAGGGGACAGTGCCAGGCTGAGGGGAGGACAGAGGGACAGCCATGGCCTTCCTGCAGCTGCCTGCAGCCTGCAGCAGCCTCAGGGCATCACTGCTGGGCAGGCACAGGGGAAACCTCGTGAGAACAAAAAAAATACAGGGAAAAACAGCAGCACCCACAACGTGTTGGGAATGTTGAGGGGACTCTACTGGAGCAACTAGTCTAGTGGAAGGTGTCCCTGCCCACGGCAGGGGGTTGGAACAAGACGGGCTTTAAGCTCCCTTCCAACCCAAAGCATTCTATGATTCCATCCTGTGCGCCTTCCGTGCCAGATGGAGCTCCACGAGCCCCAGCAGCTCGCACAGAAAGCTCACACAGATGCCTTGAGAAGCTGCTGCTCCTCGAGCTGCAGCCCTGCCTGGCGGCTGTCCCGTGCACCAGTGACGGGCTCAGCCCCTGAAATTCAGCTCCCTCTCCCCTGCACAGCCCCAGTAACCTGTGCTGGGTTAGGAGCCCTGTCTGCTGGGGTGCAGAGGAGCAGGAGCCCCTCACAGCCCCCACCTGTGAGCAGAGCTGGGGCACTTCCCCACCACTCTGGCTCCTCAGCCAGGAACCCCTTCCCCACAGAACCAGGCAGCTCCTGCACTTGCAAGAGCCTGGCTGACATTCGGCAGATATTAAGTTCTGTTAAGCCAAACATCAAGCTGTATTGACCCAGAGTTAAATATTGACGGAGGCACGATCCCACTGGCTGCAGCAGGACTTCAGGGAAAACTCTTTATCAGCTTCTGTGAGCCCTCAGATGCCGGAGTTTGCACATGTGATTGGACTGAGCAATGCCTGCCTGACCTTCAAGGAGCGATGCAGAGCAGGATTTCCTAATTCCTTCTGACTTTCAAGCAAAGAATCCAGGAATATTATTTTCTTCTCACCAATAGTGATTATTGTTGCTGCTGGAAACTCAGCTGGGTTAGTCCAGTAACCCCAACCCAGACCTCAGGCCTTTCCAGAAAGGGGGGAAAAGGCCAGTGTTTTCCAAAATACCTGAATACATTCTAGAAAGAACTTGTCCTGCAGATAATTGAATTCAATGACATGGAAACAAACTATGAATATGACAGGTATTTAAATGGCTTTAAAAGCCTCACTTATAAGCCTCAGCGATGTTTCTAAAAACATGTCTTACAAAAGGAGATGGGGAGAAGAAACATGTGAGGCACTGGCACAGGCTGTCCAGAAAATATACGTATGCCACACCCCTGAGGCATCCCTGTTCCCCATCCCTGTTCCAGGCCAGGTTGGATGAGGCTTGGAACAACCTGGTCTAGTGGAAAGTGTCCCTGCCCGTGGCATCTGTGATTCTACCAAATTCATTCCCACGAACCCATGAACCAAGATATCACAGAATCATACAACAGTGTAGGTTGGAAGGCACCTTAAAGCCCATCTCATTCCACCTCCTGCCTGGGGCAGGGACACCTTCCACTACCCCAGGTTGCTCCAAGCCCTGTCCAACCTGGCCTTAGGCACCCGGGGCAGCCCCAGCTTCTCTGGGCACCCTGCGCCAGGGCCTCATCGCCCTCACAGGGAAGAATTTCCTCCTAGTATCCCCTCTAACCCTGCCCTGTGGCAGTGGGAAGCCATTCTCCTGCTCTGTCACAGCCTCCTGTCAGCTCCCCCAGGGCCAGGTGGGCTCGTGAGGCTCTGGGCTGCAGACCAGCCCATCCCACTGCCCCCCGCCCCGTGCCATAATTCACTGCTACTAAAGAATCATAACAGAGCTATTTACAGCAGCCATTAAATAAGACAATATTTCAGCATTGATTTTGTGTCCCTCCCACTAGTGCACACAGCTTTTGATAACTCAAACCTTATGGATTTTTCTATAAACAAAAAATTATCCCCTGCAGCAGGCGCGAGCGTTGGCTGGTTAGAGCAGGGCCAGGCCCTGCCCTCAGGGCTCAGTGGGGCACCACAGACACGACTCCTGCACCTGGGGCTTCTCTGTCTGGGGACTAACGAGAAGACACAAAAGGATGTTGGAGAATCAGCAGTGACACAGTGTGATCTCTGCCAAGCTTTCACTCTTTGTTTACTTTATTTATTTCTATTATTTTTTTTACGAGAGAATGCTGTGGCAGGGCAAGGGGGAATGGCTTCACACTGACAGAGGGCAGGGTTAGATGGGATATTAGGAAGAAATTGTTCCCTGTGAGGGTGGGGAGGCCCTGGCACAGGGTGCCCCGAGAAGCTGTGGCTGCCCCTGGATCCCTGGAAGTGTTCCAGGCCAGGTTCACAGGGTTTGGAGCAACTTGGGAGAGTGGACGGTGTCCCTGCCATGAACAAAATGAGCTTTAAGGTCCTTCCAACCCAAACCATTCCATGATTCTGTGGTTCTATGCAATTCTAACTCTACTCAGGAGACAATAGCTCAGTGTCCAAGGGCCCAGGCATTCCAAGGGGCTCTGCGTGGGCAGGAGGAACCTGTGGATGAAGAGGGAAGCAAAGACCCTTCTTTAATGGGAAATGTCCAACCTCCCTCCATCCCTCCCCTGCGGTGAGCCACAATGTGCCAACACCTATTTCCACAGCGTGCAAGGGTTGCAGGAGCCTTGTTCTGACTTCCTGCACAAAACACCCCAGGAGTCCCCACAAATACACAACCAGAACATGAAAAAAGAGGTTGCAAGATCAAAAACTCAAGTACAGCCAAGGGGGGAGGCTGTGGTTTGCAGGGGAGTCTCCAGGGCTCAGCTTTGCCGTGACTCCATGTGGTGACAGACCAAAAGAGTGGTGCCATCTGAAGGCAGCCTCCATCCCTCTGCATCGACCCACAACCCCTCAGCTTTTTGCTACATTACACCAAGAACACACGTGAGAAAAGGCCCTTTTCTGTGCCTAGCTGGAGTCTGCCCGTTTTAATCACCTGAGCTCATGAGCAGCATCATTCACTTCAGGGGGGGCCGAAACCAGCTCCCAGTCCATGGGCACTGGTGCAGGAAATTAAGACGAATTCAGTGGCTGCACACAGGGAGTGGGAAGAAAATTATACAGCTTGGTCTCATCTCATGTGGCCGTGGAATACTAAATAAATAAATAAATCTGAACACACACACACCCTCCAGCCAGAAATGGTAGAGAAACCCTCGATGCACAGATTGAGGGGAGGATTGGCAGGAGGGGCAGCGATTTTGTTATGCTGGCAGTGGGCTCCTTCCCTCTCTTCCCAAAGGCAGCATTCCCAAACCATCTCCTCATGGGACCTTTTATGCCTCACTCACAGTAAATCAGAGGCTCTGAGGGGTGACTGAACCATGTCCAGCCCTGCAGGACCCTCAGCATCCAAGGATGTCCCCCCACCATGGGGCTGGCTGGAGAACCGAGACACCAACAGCGCACATCAGCATTGAGCTCTGGCCTGTTAATGTTCCTGTCTGGCTGTTTGCAAACTGGTTTGGGTTTTTGGCTGGCTGGCTTGGATCACAAATCCCTGACTGTGACAGGAATGATTGCTGAAAGAACAGTGAAGTAAAATTAATAAAACAATAGTAAATTATAAAGCAGCCTTGCTGGGTGATTTTATAAAGACAAAGGGGTCAGGGAAGTGATTGTGCTGGTCACAGTAAATATTTTTTCTGGGTGATGGCATTTGTGTACTGAATTTATTCCAAAACAAAAATTACACATTTTTTTTAGCAAAGAAACCAGTTCATGGATCAGTCACTGGACAAACAAACCTTTAAACCAACTCAGATTTCCCGTTCCTTAACAAGGCCAAGTACAGGCAATACAGGCTTCTACAGCCCCCTGAATTCTGTGTCAGTTTGTCTGATTTTTTGCCATTTTATATTAGTCCAATTCCATCAGAAGGGGTTCTAGGACTCAGCTGCAACAGCCCCCCATTTCAGGCAGCTTGGAAGGAAGGTTTCACACCAGCTCACTCCCAGGAAACCTCTCCAGAGAAGCAAAAGTCACCCTCAATTTCAGCTGCACTCTTGGTCCAAATGATACAAATTTCCTTTTAAACATGGAGAGCAATCTGGGAAACTGCTCAGAGATCTGCAAGACCTGTGCAGCACTTGGATTAGTAGTTCATGCCTTTGTGAAAGGATTAGCAGGATTGCACTGAGCTGAGGGTTAATATGAAAATAAATTTGCATCTCTAAGATGCATAATGCAAAGTCCATGATGCACATCCCGCAGCTTCCCGACTCCCTCCATCAGACGTGTGCTTCAAGCACTGCAAAACATCAGGGATTACCTCCACCAGGACCTTGTTCCAACAATACAGAGCTCTCAAAATTACAGATTTCAATCTTCACAGCACTGTGGGCTTCAGGAAACAAAAGGGATCCAGCCCAGACAGCATCAGCTGGAAAAGCTCTCCTCTGATCTCTCTCTGTGGAGCCCAGTCCTTGCCTGCTGTGACCATACACAGAGAAAACCACCCAAAACTCACCCTGACCAAAGCCCTTTGCAGCAGCAGTGGCACATGTGACACGATGCTGCTCCTCCTGCTCACACCCATATGCAAACCCAGCAAAGTGTATAAATAAATAGCCAGTGTCACACGATTTATCTCCATTTGTCAGGAGTGACAGGATAACTCACTCGTGACTCCCCTGCTCCATCCTCTCCTCATTCATGAAGATTGATGCTCCTACAGATATTCCCCATCATGGATTTTATAGCCTGCAGGATGCAGGAGTTCCATGTTTGCCGGGGCTGTGGCAGCTGCTGGGGACTCAGGGCAGCCACAGGAGCAGCACCCACAGGGTCCCAGCGCGTGGGTCTGGGGCACTCGCCCCACCTGAACCTCCCAGGGCTTGGTTTATTTTCCCCTCTGCATTACAGCAATTTTGTCCTACATATCAGCACGTGTCCTCCACCCCAGTGTCCAGCCTGCCTCAGCCTGGCCCCTGAGCAGGGACTGGGACAGAACTGCCAGGGTGCTGAGAGTAAGGACAGAACAGCCAGGGGTGCTGAGAGCAGCACAGAACAGCCAGGGTGCTGAGAGTAAGGACAGAACAGCCAGGGGTGCTGAGAGCAGCACAGAACAGCCAGGGTGCTGAGAGTAAGGACAGAACAGCCAGGGGTGCTGAGAGCAGCACAGAACAGCCAGGGTGCTGAGAGTAAGGACAGAACAGCCAGGGGTGCTGAGAGCAGCACAGAACAGCCAGGGTGCTGAGAGTAAGGACAGAACAGCCAGGGGTGCTGAGAGCAGCACAGAACAGCCAGGGTGCTGAGAGTAAGGACAGAACAGCCAGGGGTGCTGAGAGCAGCACAGAACAGCCAGGGTGCTGAGAGTAAGGACAGAACAGCCAGGGGTGCTGAGAGCAGCACAGAACAGCCAGGGTGCTGAGAGTAAGGACAGAACTGCCAGGGGTGCTGAGGGCAGGACAGAACTGCCAGGGTGCTGAGGGCAGGGATAGAGCTGCTGGGGATTCTGAGGGCAGGAGCAGAACTGCTGGGGATTCTGAGGGCAGGACACAGCTCCCAAGGATGCCAAAAGCAGGGCAGAACTGCCAGGGGTTGCTCAGGGCAGGACAGGGCAGGCAGGTTCCAGCCACAGCTCTCGGCCTCCTGTCCCAGCCAGGGGCACAAACCCTGTCCCAGCCCCCCAGATAACACACACGGCTTCACTGGATCACGGCCAAGAGAACCAGCATTCCCAGTGTGTTCCTCGAGCTGTCCTGGCTCTGCAGGCTCCGGGCTCTCACCCTGCGCCTGCTTGGTCCAGCGGGTTTGGAAATTACTCACAAAAGCTCCTTATTTCAAACACAGCCAGTGGTAAGGAAGCGCATTTCAAGACTTCCTTATGGCCTGACCACATCCCTGGGGCTTTCTGTGCCCGAGTTGTGATTGTCAGGGACACAAAGGAATTAACAACCAGCCTGGTCTGACCCACACCTGTGGAACAGCAGCAGCAGGTGCTGGGTGGCACAAGGGGCACAGCACCTTCCCCAGGCTCCCAGGGGCTCTGGTGAATGACACCAGGTCCCCCCGATTCCCCCCAGCCCACAGAGTTCCAGCACTGCTACCTGGCAAGAAGCATTTGAAACTCCCTGGAGAACTGAATGATCTTAAGGCTGGCATAAAGGATAATGACAAGATTACAACTCACAGAGTGAAAATAATAATGAATCAAGGTGATGGTATTTCCCAATCTTATTTCCAGCCTGAATGAATTGAATCGGTGCCAATTTCTTTCCCTGCTGCTGGGCTGGTAGGTGGGATTCTGCTAGGGATGGAGAGCACTGCCTGCAGCTCTGAAACAGGACAAGGGGGCAAGATTTATATTGCTAAGTTGGATACAGGATCCTTGGAATTATAAATAAACCAAAAGTTCAAATGTCAGTGTTGTAAATACCACCAGGAAACTCACCTAAATATTGATTTATTCCTTACATAAAAAAAACTAACAAACGGAAATGTCTTTCTCTTCCTTGAAAATTTTCTGTGGGCTTCAAAACATGGCATTATCTCTTACTGTGCTATTTTTTTAAGGAGATAGATATTTTTAATGCCACATGAATAGGGATTGGCACAGTCATTTGGCTCTTGCCAGGCCTGGTTCATGAGCTGCTCCCATTGCTCAATCTTGAATTTTACCCATTCTCTGCTTCACCTTTACCCTCCTCCTCAATATTTTAGATTCAGATTTTCTCTGTTGCTAAATCTGTACATACAGCACGCTCACTCTTTTTCAGAGATGATGGATTTGGATGACAGTGATGGGTACAAAATCAGGACAACTCCCTCCAAGGGAAAACCAGGATTGGGAAGATCCACATTTCTAATAAGATTGCTGCACCCAACCTAGGTAATAAACATCCCAACTGCAAATGTTGGGTGTTAATTTGGCAGTGAGGATTGATGGACATTAACCCAGCCTGAAGAAGTGCTGTGAGCAGCTGGAGCTGCCACCTGAGCTGGCTCACCCAGGCCTGGCTTCACACTCCTGCCAACTGCAAAATATCTTACAGTTAGTTTCATTTAAAGACCACTGTGGACCAATTCAGAACCAATCCTAAACCAATGTATCAAAATGGAAGATAACGATTGATTTATCTTCCCTGCAAACTTGGAGACACCCATTTCAATCCCAAAAAATAACATCCCAGTGATGCCTTTCTTGGGCTTACCTAAGACAGAGGCCAGACAAAATTAAGGGAATAAAAAGCAGTTATATTTATTGAAGGGCCTTCAGGTACATTTGGGGCAGACGAAGCCCCCCAGGGCCTACACCCAAAAATGGACAACGGGTCATGGGTTTTCACACTTTTACAAGTTTGGTTCATTTGCATATGGGGGTTCATCTTCCAATTACAGCTTCAGGTAATGAAGTCATTTACCCCAAGTTTGCTCCCCCCAACTCACTTTTGTTTACACTTCTCAGGGCCTGAGGCAGTGAGGTGTCCTTGATTCCCAGGCCTGGAGAGGAATTGTTGTATCTGCCCAAAATGGGAAGACAGTAGCCAACACTGTACATGGAGTTTAGAGTTCTACACTAAAGAATTGCAGGATTATAAATACATGAAAAATAGAAAAGCTAAAATCCTGAGGCATCACCAGGACAGGGGATCATGTGCAGCTGAAGTCCAGCGTGAGCCTTCAGTAACGGTGGGCATGATGAGCTGCCAGACCTCTCCTCAGTGCCACTGTCTCGAGCTGTATGAGTATTCTCCCCAGCTCCTGGGCCAGGGATTCCACCCGAGCTTCCACACCCACGATGTCAGGGAGGACACGCTGCTGTCCCGAGCCCCCCACGCAGCCTCCCCTCACACGGTCTGCGCTGGCTCCGCACTGGGATTCTTTTGCAAATGACATAATTCCCCGAACAACGGTATAATAACATTGTTCTTTATTGCCAGCAGCCACCCACGAATGGAAAAGACCTTGAGCTGCAAGAGGTGGGAGGCAGTGAGAGCTCCCTCCTAAAGAAAATAAGGCATTTAGCTTATAAATATAAAATGATCAAATAAAGCAATTAGTTCAGAATTGCACATATAGAGAGTGATTCACCTCTAATTGGGTTGTTCTCAAAGCAAATTAACTTTGAAATGAGGAATGTTAAAAAGATTTTAAAATAATATGGAATCCTAATTACTGCAGGGGAAGGAGCTGGGGGAAGTTTAGCCCAACAGCAGCACAAAAGAGCAAGGAAACGGCGACACGAGGCCCACACCTTCTCTGCTTTATTGTTAAAAACAGGATGATCAGAGGGCTGGAGCATCTGTGCCATGAGGAAAGGCTGGGAGAGTTGGGATTGTTCAGCCTGGAGAAGAGAAGCTCTGGAGTGACCTCATTGTGGCCTTGCAGTGCCTGAAGGGAGCTGCAGGAAAGACGGAGAGAGAGACTGTTTCCAAGGGCCTGGAGTGACAGGACAAGGCACAATGGCTTCCCACTGCCAGAGGGCAGGTTTACACGGGATGTTGGGAAGGAATTCTTCCCTGTGAGGGCGGGGAGGCCCTGGCACAGGGTGCCCAGAGAAGCTGTGGCTGTCCCATCCCTGGAAGTGTCCAAGGCCAGGTTGGACAGGGCTTGGAGCACCTTGGGACAGTGGAAGGTGTCCCTGCTCATGATCTTTAAGGACTGGGTGATCTCTAAGGTGCCTTCCAACCCAAACCATTCTGGGATTCTATAGTTCTATGAATGACTTAAAACCAGCAGCTGCTTCTTCCTCCATGAAGATGCGCCTCGCTCCCAGCTCACTGGTTTAAAACAATTTCTGGCACACAGTTTTAAGCTTTAAGCTGGACACCCCCTGTGCCCCATGGGGTCCCTGCGATGTGCCAACCCCAGCAGTGCCCCCACAGCAGCCCCTGGCCCGGGTGACCCAGGACAGCCCCTCAGTGGGCACCAGGAGGGGGACACAGCTAAGATCCACCACCGTGTGCTCGGAACAGCGCTGGAGGTCCCAAACCCCATCTCACGCCCAGCCCCACACCCATTCACATTCCCCAGCACCAGTGCCAGGTATTGGATTCAATCCAATCCACACCTGCAGCAATTCTGCTCCTTGACTGTTCCAACTGCAGTTTATACATCTGCTCGCTGCTGAAATTACGTTGCCTGCGGCCCTTTATTGATGGACTGGCGAGGTAATTAAAAAGGAGGCTTTTCAGAAAAATCCTGTCTAAACATTGGGAGAAAAATCCATATGAATACTCTTTCAACTCGGAGAAGGACAGAGGAGAACATCCTCACAGTTACAATGATGTTCTAAAAAAAATCTATTAAACCAGGTAGTGCCACATATCTGATGTATTATGAATGTATTAATATGGAATTGGTTTTTTATAAATATTAATAAGAGCTAACATCTAAGGAAGGAGCCTGGGACTTACATTCTTAATTAATCCAAAATTCCCATCGCCTCTAAAAATACATATGCATTTCATTATGTTAGACCAATGCCTAAGAGCAGCTGTAAAAACACCCACCAGACCTGAAGGCACAGAGACTCCCCCTCTAATTCCTTCAGCCCCTGTCTTAGCCTTTGCCATGGTCCAAAGGAGCATCATTGCTCCAAGGAGAGAGGCAGGCAGATTTGGCTCTCAGGGGAAATGATTCTCTGGTGAGAAGAGGACAATTACTCTGCTTTTGTTTTAATCATTGTCCCGATTCCTGTTCCATTCCTCCCACTGAAGTGTTCTTCAGGTAGCTCATCCACTAAGGAAGCTTGGGGAAGGTTCAGATCCCTCTTTTCAAATATTTTCCAGACGTAAAACATTTTCCTGCCAGTTGAATGCTGGCCATTGTCTAGAATTTGGGCTCATTTCTCAAGGATGTTTTTAAAAACCTCGTGAGGATGAGTTGCTCTGGATAATGCAGAAGCCCAAGCACAATGGCGAAAATTCCACCTTTAGTCACCAGCTGCAGTTTAGAATTCTGCAGCTCAGAAGAGCTATTCCCGTTAAATCGGGGCACGGCTTCATGCGGATGTTTTATACTCTCTTTAAAATGGGATGATGTGGGCTTAACTCCGCTCAGTTGGGACCAAAAAATAAAAAGGCACTTGGTGTGTGACCAAAAGTGGAGCATCCAGCCTTCAGTGCACTCTGTTTTGGAACAACTCGCCCTGACAAAGGGCTCCGGGCATTCTCCAGCCTCCTGTGGGCTTCTTTCCCCAGCCCCAGGGGCTGCTTCAGACCCTCTGCTAACCAGCAAATTCAGCAATTAAAAATAATACTACCGAAAAAAAATTGCTCTGTGGAAAATTTATGGGCATGAAACAGGATGTTTTTCCCACTAACACAAAAGTGTAGCAGATGAAAGAAGGCGGAAGGGATAAATATTACAAATTAGTGGTTTATTGGCGTTTATTAAACCCTCTGAGCCTTGGCTGCACACAGCTCAGCTGCTCAGGTCTGGGACTCCAAAACTGCAGCCTGTGACCAGACTGATCCACCAGGAATTTCCCTCTCATTAACATAAATCCAGTGTGGACACCTGAGAAGAAATAATAACTTCTTTGTGTCATTATTTAAAGGATTATAAAGACACTATTATTGCACAGTGTTTTACTGCTAAATTATTTTAAGACTGGCCTTATAGATCTTCCTCCATTAATCAATAAGATAAAATACTAATTACAACAGGAAGGGGTTCGAGTGAATGTGGAGCTGCTCTTGGAGGAACAGCAATGTTAAATTATGGGCTGTTCATGGAGAGCAAATATGCTGGGGAAGCCTCGATCTGAATTATGTCACTTTCCTCACACTTTACACAGCCCTGGAGTTCCGTGAAGGATACACCAACAGCAGCTGCTTTCTCAAAGCTTTGGTATCTCATGCTTTTCATACCCACACATATATTTTTATATTATTTCTGTGAACAGACAGCACACAAAGAACTAGAATTTATCGACTTCCCACAGCATAAGTGCAAGTAGTGCACAACTTTATCCCTGCACCACCCCAACAGCCACCATCGTTCAACAGCTCCTGGTTCATGGGAGTCCTGAGCTGCAGGAACAGCAGCAACACAAAGGAGTCACATCTAATCAAGACTTAAATGTTAAAAGTTATTCAATCATTATATAAGGAAATTTAATAAAAACCGAACGCAGCAGAATGAAACATAAATAGTTTTTTTCTTATTTGGCCAGCTGCTGAATTTCTATATGCGTTTTATTTCGGGCAAATGCAGGATTTGGTGTTTAAAAATTAAATTCTCCCTCTGTGTGAGGCAGTGCCTCGTTAACGGGTGACCTACTTCGCCGGCAGCCCCGCATTGTTTCGCTCTCCGCTCCCCATTGATCACATTTTTGCTGCAAGCACAATCTTCAAGACCTTCCTCCTGGGTTCACATTTAACTCATCTCCTGCATTTTTCACGGGTTATTCTAAAAGGCACTTTCACACTCTCACCCCACACAGAAACTGATGCCTTTTAGATGCCAATTGAAACGTTCTCCCCGTGCTGTCCCTGTCCTATTATGCCTAATCCAGTCCCTTGTTAGAAGTGCATTCAAAGCCATTTGTGAGGCAGGAATACATAAAGATCAGTTCATCAAACCGGATGCTTGGAATTTACAGACACTTAAACATTGTACTTTCTATCAAAACCTGTCACATAATTAAACATGCACATCAGAGGTGGAACGAGCTCCATGGCAGCATTTTAATTCATTATCTCCGTAGATCCTGGCACTTCCTGAGCACTTGAAGGTGCATTTGCCTTCATACCAGATTGCCCACATCAAACAAGGTAACGAGGAGAGCTGGAGGAACGGGGGAAAAATCCTCTTAACAAGCTTTCCTCCCAGCCAGTCAGAACATCAGCACCAGGGAATAATCCTGTATGGGAATATTCCCCCCTGGATAGAGAGCCTGGACTCGGTATGGGGTGGGGAGTGTTCATGCTAAAATACTAATAAAAAAGAACAAACAAAAACCCCCAAACAAATGAAAACAAACAAACAAAAAATCAGACCAAAAAATCAACTAAATTCCTTTTAATACCTGTTTGGCTTCTTTACAAAAAGTTCAACACTGAGATTATTCTGAAAGCAAATAAACAAAACCCAGGAACCACCAAATCTCCATTCCTCCAGGAGCTGCCCCATCCCGAAGAGCATTCAAGGCCAGGCTGGAGGGGGTTCTCAGCAGCCTGTTCTAGTGGAAGGTGTCCCTGCCCACATCAGGGGGGTGGAATTACCTGATCTTTAATTTCCCTTCCAACCCAGGCCATTCTACAATTCAGTAATTCCACTGCAGGCAATGCCCAGCTTTTCAGTCTTTCAGGAGGTCAGGGACAGGGTAGGACTCCACGTCCCCACTGAGACTGCCCGAAATTGAGCTGGGAGATTGTCCTAGGTTAAAAATAGGTTNTGGTGTTTGCAATTCCTGTTGTAACTTCAAGGAGATCTCTTACTCCAGCCATCCTGCAGTGAAGAGGGATGTGTTGCTTTCTCTTGTACTCCACCAACAGCCCCTGAGTAAAGTCTATTGACAAATGAGACTTGGAACATTTCTCTGAGGCTCCTCTGAAAACCATTCCTGGTGATCTTTCTGAGCCACAATTAGTGTGAAGGCTGGCACTGCAGCCATCACGGGGCCGTTACATCTGCTAAATGCCACTTTCTTAAATTTTTCTAATGACCTTTTAATGTCTTTCTACCTTTCTCTCCTTGGTATTTCAACAAGATGCCCAGAGTCTCTTAGGAGAAAAGAGAACTGAATACTTATTCTGTAGCACTTCAGAGAAGTGGTCTCCAGAACCCCTCACCTCTACACCTCTGGAGACAGAACTAAATGTCACCAAGGAATCTCTCATCCCTTGAGGCAAATTAAACAGAGGTTGATCTCAGTTGCACGTTTGACAGCTGCCATTCAAACTTCCGAGGGATCTTTTCTCCCCAGCTTCATCTGACAGTTCACTCTGCTGAGTTCCCCACAGGTCAGTGCCCCCCACTGCTGGGGCACCAACAGGCTTGGAGAGGAAAGGTCCCAAATCCTGAAGGAATGTCACAGTCATGCCAGGACCAGACCCTGGTGGGCAGGACTGAGGGAAGGATGCCCTGGACCTGCTGCTGCCCAGTTCATCAGATCACAGGTGCTGGTTCTTGTACAAAATTCCATTTCCATTACCACACAATAATTTTTGCTTCTCTTAAAATGTTCATTTCCAAAAAAATCACCTTCCAAAGCCACTGTAAAACCAATCCTTTTTAAGTTATAATTGCTATTTACAATTTCTTCACTTTGCAGGTGTTAAGACCATTGTTTAACTCTTAGTGAGCTCTTTTTCCTTTTTTGCACAGAGTGATTGCAAGGCAGAACAAGAGACACCCTCTCCCCCGCTGAATGTGTCCTGTTCACTCTGTACTGTGCCCGTTCTTGCCAAAGGAAGTTGCTTCACACTTAAAGCCCTTGAAATTCAGGAAGCCCAGCCCCGAGGGGTGACACGGTGAGCTTTTTCCTGCTTGACTTTTGCACAAGACAGCACCGAGAACACGCAGCTCCTCCAACAGCTCCTCCAGCAAAGCGAAGGAGGCAGCTTCATCTCCTGCCCACATTTACTCTGGAACAGAAGCTACACTTAGCACCTGATTGGCACTAATTGATAGGGCCTTGCTCTCCTGCCTACTGTCATTAGGAATTATCCGTGTCCTGAATAAAGCGATTGAATTTGCCATGCTCTGTCCCACTTCTGCAATGTATCTTCATCTTTTTTGCATTCATTTCCAAAAATTAATTTAAAGAAAAATTATGAAACACGGCTCATACCACATTCCTCGTGTCCTTCCCGTATGTCCTTACAGATCTGTTGAAATAATATCAGCAGAGGTTTTTAACCTGGTTGGTAGCACCTCTGAAAAGTTAATGCCCACTGAAGATGTTAAGTGATGTGGCTGAGGCTGGAAGCTGCAGGAGCATTTTCTCTGGGCTCTGTGCTCGTCCTTGAAAACAATTTCTGTTAGGGACATTCTGTGCCTGTTAGTATACAAACCAAATTCATATATTTGCAAATGATGCAAAGGTTTCTTCTGGTGATTACTCCATCCTAGGAGTGTCCTTGGCAATCTCCCCTCGCAGAATATATAGCTCAGCCTGCAAGTGCCAGGGTGACAAAGCTGGAGCTCGCACTAATGTGGCAGATCAATCACTTGACTGAAAGATACACAGACACAGAAAAGGTGGTTTATATCTGTCATATTCAAGGGTAAACTTGCAGCACTTGAGAAGGCTGCTCAGATAACTCTGCACAGCAGACAGTGTTGCTGGCCTCGGTGTCTAATCAAAAGAAAAATATGTTGTCTGTTTAACAATACCAACAGTTTTGAGACTCCTCAGAGCAGTTAACCCATGGGCAGCGATCAAAGGCATTTGAAGTTTGGCTAAGAACTAACTCAGATGATTGAAACCC
Organism: Melanocharis versteri; assembly: GCA_013397845.1. Lineage (NCBI taxonomy): Eukaryota > Metazoa > Chordata > Aves > Passeriformes > Melanocharitidae > Melanocharis > Melanocharis versteri. The sequence goes on from VZTG01004270.1 coordinate 852,030, forward strand.
CACGATGTAAATTTTAGTCATTGAAAAGTCAAGCTGAGCCATCAAACAAAAAATAGTGTCTCTATCCTGACATATCAGGGAACAGACATTGTACTTTCCAGGTGATAAACTACTGGAGAGCGCAAGCTTCCGAGCAGGAGAAACCTTCAGGCTTTATCCTGCAGCCTGCATACATCAATGGGAGAGTTCAGACAAACTTTATTTTAGGGTGTTCGGAGTTGAAGGTCACGCTGCATATCACCAGGATGAAAAATTCTTATTTCTGCTGGAAAGTTCCCAAATAACATCTTGTGAGTGATGCTGCAATTGTCTACCCTGAAATAAAGACACAACAGAGGCTGTGAAATGGCTGATATGAGCACCCACCTCTACCAGCAGGGACTAAGAATCTGTTGAACAAAAACCAATGGAAATGGCTCCATCAGCATCTTTCTTTCAAACAAAAGATGCTTTAAATGGTAGCATTAACAGAAATTCTCTGTGTAGGGATATTTCTATTTTTTTTTCAAAATTCAGGCCATTTGCAGTGTCAGCAGCAGAGACATGAGAGCCAGGGCTGGGTGGCTCCTTGCACCAGTACCTGAGGGCACATAGGGTCCTCTGTACTATTTTTTCCTGCTAAGGGAAAAAGGGAACAAGGCAACACTGCCTCATGGGAGTCTGTTTTCATTCCCTCTTCTGCTGCAGTTTATCACTTCTGTTATTTATTGTTTAATAAAGCTTTTTGCTTTATTAAGAAGGACCAGCTGACACCCCATTGGTGAAACATGACCTACTGGACGTGTGATTAGGTGCTACTTGAGTTAATTTACCTTAAAACTATTCCCATCTAAAACTATGTCTCTTAGGAGCCTCATGTTGCAGTTCTGGTGTCAGTATAAAAACCATTAAATTACATCAAAGCCTCCTCACACCTCAGGGAAAGCCCAGAGTTTCGGGGGTCTGCACAGATTAGCAGGATGGGGAGTGCCAGGTTAGATCTTCCATTTCTGACAAGTGGGAAAGTCTTCAAACTGGGAAGGCACAGCGGGCAATGATTGCTGTAGGTAACGGGAAGGACAGACAGAAGAATCGAAATCTTGCAGGATCAAGAACCTTCCACAGAGAAATTAATTAAAACACCTGCATTAATTGATCAGATTTCACATATGCACATGCTGTAACACAGAAAATAACTTTGAGAGCAAATAGTGAAATAAAAACCTTAAAAACCTCTTCCAGTATCTGTATTTTTCTTTGTTATAGTGACCTCCAGAGGTACCAGGTAACAACTGAACTTCCCGAGTCGGAAACAAGAGTTCACTCCCCCAGTTTCATCCCTGCAGCTCTGGGCTGTACGAGATAATGGGTTTTATATGGGAAGTGCAAGATGGAAATTCCGTTGGGGAGCAGGGGGAGAGAGAACCATCTGCCTGCAATTCGTGTCGGCTTTAATCAATACCTGAAGGTTCCTCCCTGAGAGCCGCAGAGCATCGCTCATCCCGCCCACGGCCGGTGACCCCCGCTCCCCACTGGGGATCGGAGCCTTGCGAGCCATTTTCTCTGTTCCTCACACAAATCTGGGCTCTGCCATCACGTTTCCCTCCAGCCTGAATCCTCAGCAGCTTCACGGCTAGGTACCAAGCAGGCTGCCAGCAGCCCAGCCTCTGAGCGTGGTGGACAGATTTGTACGAGACAACAACAACAGACCGGGCTCTATCTCTGCGTCACCCGCCCAGCCGAGACCCTTTTCTGACAATTCTGCACAAAACACTGCGGTGTTTTAGGACAAACTTCCCAGACCCCACAAGGGATGGAGCTGTCTGCAAGGCTTTTCTCCTGTCAAGAAGCTGGCCTGATCCCACTGGTGCCCTTGCCGCTGTCACCGGCGGCCACGGGAGCGATGCTGCGGTGGGTGCACAGACGGGATAACAAGCACGAGGGATTCTCACTCCGGCTCCTCCCACAGCCACATAATTCCATCCACGTTAACTGAGTGGCATTAACAGCCTCCGTGGGCAGGAGAATACAGCAGGCTGGATTTGGGTGCACTTACTTACCCAGTTCTATCTCCTAATCTAATTCCCCATCCAGGATGGTGTTTACGCAACAACTCATTAAACCCTCCATAACTGCATTACTTTATTCCAGTTTAAATTGCAGACACAGCCTGGTTTTATGCAAACAAATACTTTCCGAGTAACTTCGAGCTCCCAAGTACACTAATTAAATCTGTCACATGCGCAGTGGAACTTTAAATTATATTTGCTCGATCCTTTAACAGTAAATGGTGCTTTGAACTGAGTGCACGATAAATGAAATCACATTCCTTGGCCTGTTCAGGGGAAAGGAAGTGGGAATTCTGAATCATCTTCAATGCAATTCTCTGCTGTTCTCTGTTGAATCAAAGTCAACGTGCTGGACGAGCACGACCCAGGCTCAGTGTTTGCAGAGGATGTTTGACTTCATGTGGGCATTCCAGAGCATGTTGGGAACAGATTGAGGCTGGAAAGGACAGAAATGGTGCAGGACACACTCTGTCTTCTCCTGCTCAAGGCAGGCAGAGGGCTCAGCAGGTCCCACCATTTCTATTTCCAAGATGCCACTTCTCCAAAATCCATGCAGACCTGTTCCACGTGCTTCAGCTGACTGAAAAGCTGCGTCGTGGTGGATTTTGTCTCAGAGGCTACAAAATCACAGAATCACAGAACCACTGAGGTTGGAAAAGACCTCCAAGATCACCAAGTCCAAATTTTGTTGGACTTTGTTTGACATGGACAAAAAGAAGAGAAGTGAAATAGAGGCAGGGAGGGGTGATGCAGCCCCTGAGCTCACCCCACCAGGCTGTGGCACCTGGCCCTGCAGCACCAGCACCTGGGACACGCACAGATCCTCCTCTGGGATTGATCCCTGCTCCCTGCCAGCCTGGCTGGGCGTGGGGGACTCAGGGGACAGGGAGTTCCTTGGCTGTAGAGTTGATTTGCTCTGTGAGTGAACCCTCAGGGGAGGAGCTCACCAGGGAACCCCAGCAGGTGCCTGTGCTGGCTCCAAACCCTGCAGCCGCAGCAAGAACCATCCCACAGTGGGATCCAGCAGCCTTTCCTCTGCGTGCAGAAGCTCTCGCTCACTCTAAACTCTTTATTAGTGTTTGGGGAGTAGCAAAGCATTGGAGTTAAAGTGGTGGCTGAGTGGGAAAACACTGCACATTTCTCAGCCTTAGCAGTAAGAGTGGCTGGGAATGGTCTTTAGCTCTGTTACAGCAGCATGCATTGTGTTTGCCATGGACACGGTGTATTCCTGATTACCCCGTGTTTCTCGGAGGCCAGCATGCATAATTCATGGGGGAGACTGACTTAGGACAGAAATATCCCTTTGGTTTATCACGGAGCTGCGAAAGACTTTTCCCTCCTGGCGCTTGCACTGCTCTTTAAACCCCTCACATGTTTGCTGTGTGTTCTCTGCAAAGCACTTGGCAGGCTTTGCTCAAAATAAATAATAAATACCAGCACTCATGTTGGACAGGACCTCCCTCTCTCCTCTTTCCCCTTCCCCCCTGTGTGTTATCTCCTCCTGGCAGGGAGCAGCCAAGGCCGTGCTCAGACTTTCTCTCCTCCTCCTCCTCCTCCTCCTCCTCCCCAGCCTGAGCACAAGGGCCATCCCCACCCCGGAGATGGGGGAGCAGGAGAGATGTGGAACAGCAACACTGAATTTGCTTCCCAGGTCCTCAAAGAGGGTGCAACAGGCGCAACCAGGCCTTAACTTCCAATTTTTTGGTATTTCCTCCCTCAGAATCCCATTCCTGCACCCCGTGGAGCCACAGCGAGGCAGAGCTGGGTCAGGTGTGACCTGTTTGGCTCTTCCTACACCAGCGGGGCCCCAGCGCACCCACAGCTCCTGATTCTTCTCCGGGAGAGCAGGGGGAACATCTATTTCCTTGCTGAGGAGCTGATCCATCTCTGCCAGGACTGGTTTCCTTTAATGCATTATCAAAGGAGCTGAAGGATGACAGAACCTCAGAATGGTTTGGTCTGAAAGGACCTTAAAGCCCACCCCATTCCACCCCTACCATGGGCAGGGACACCTTCCACTGTCCCAGGCTGCTCCAAGCCCCGTCCAGCCTGGCCTTGGACACTTCCAGGGATGCAGAGGCAGCCCCAGCTTCTCTGGGCACCCTGTGCCAGGGCTCCCCACCCTTCCAGGGGAGGATTTCTCCCACAGCCCAGCTCCCCACACACCCCCAGGCTCTCCCAGAGCCCATTCCTGCAGAGGGCACAGCCAGAGCTGCCTCGGCAGACAGCAATCCCAAGGAACCGCTGATGCTCAAACACAGCTAAACCCTCCCGGCCTTAGAACTCCGCAATCCCGTATCCAAATAATCCTTTCAGCTCATAACATATTTTTAGACATCCCATTAATATTTAACGAGACAGCCCACAGCAAGTTAGATAGCACAGCAATTAATTTTTAAATGCTGACATTTATTACAGCATGTAAGCGCTACCTAACTTGCTGTGGGCTATCTGGATAAATGTCAGTTAAATATCTAATAATTCCTTACAATTTAATATGAACATTAAAAAAAAAAAAAGGCCCTGTAATTATCCATTATTTTTAAAGTTTGATCGAGATTTTAATTTCAGCATTTAGGTTTCTCTCTCACCCATCCCTGCTTCAGCCTCTGAGGCGAAGTCATTTTTGGTAATTAATTTATACATTGATTAATTTAGCTTCATCTAATGCTTAAATCCACGCTTGGAAGGCCCAAGATACAGCAGAAAAAAACCTGATTAATGTTGCAACAGGCTGGCAGGACAGCCAGCAGCCTGAGAGATGGACCTGGTATTCCCAAAGGGAGGGGACAGAGAGGATCAATTCACAATATGCAGGAGCATGGACAGACTGACCCTGCCCCCCATCCCACGAGCACGGACAGACTGACCCTGCCCCACATCCCACCAGCATGGACAGACTGACCCTGCCCCACATCCGACCAGCATGGACAGACTGACCCTGCCCCACATATCACCAGCTGCCAGCCCAGGTAAATCCCTCACACCTTGATCACAACAGAGACATCAAGAATTCATTAACAGTTCTGGCAATCAAAGGAATTCTGAACGAAAGATTTATGCTTTGACAGAATAATTTAAAGTTATTTTAAATAGAAGGAAGAAAAACTTCAAATTTGTAACTCTGAAAAGCTCCCTTCACAGTAGCTCGGGCAGCCTCTTCCCAGCCCTGTACGAAGGGGTTTCCCTGTCACAATATGGGAGTATAAAAGATCATTTCTGCACAGAAATTGCAGCTCAGAAGCCGCTTTTCCTCCCTGAATGGTTCTGATTCCATGAGCAGCAGATGCAGCCCCATCCCATTGCTCCCTGAGCCTGATCCTGCCCAGCACCTTGTCCCACCACAGCCCAGGGTGTAAGGAGCCACCGAGGCTTCGTGGGAAACACACTGCTCTGGAAACAGTTCTGCTTGTACCTCATACATTTTCCTGTCATTTTTATTCCCTGGGTATTTTATTACTGAGGGATATTTGCATGAAAATAGAATCTTTGTTTCATAAGAATTCATCTGCTCCTGTAATGCGGTCCTGGAGGAACTGACAGTGAATGAACACGCTGCGTTTCTCATGTTCTCACATACACACAGAAAATTGCCAATTATTTAAATTATTGTATCTTTTGGAGGCTTAATTCTCCTCCATGAATTTCCTGTTCAATCAATGCCACAGTAATCCTGAGCCCTGAATGGGAGGAAGGTGCCAAGCAGTGGCTGTGCATGAACCTGACAGGAGACTTTCCAGGGGGCTCTGGGGTTGGGAAATCACCGTGTTTACACTCTGCACAGCAGCTCTGACAGGACAGGGGTGACAGGAACAGCAGCAGCTTCAAGATGGGACATAAAGAAGAGAATTCGGGGTTTGAGTTTCCTGTCTGTATCAAAACCTCTGGAAACATCCTTCCCCCCTCCCAAGAGAGGCCTGTGCCCTCAGGGCAATGGGTGTAAATGAGCACATTCCAGTTTTTCATAAAAATAGATTACTTTGGGGAGGCTGCCCGTAACAACACACTTCTCACATGCTTCAGTTCGCAGGGTTTTAATCAAAATTTTCTTTGAGATGCTTCCCAAAACCTTCACAGAAATATTGTGTTTTCCAAAGGCTGCAGGAAGAACACTTGTAATTGGAAAAAAAGCAATACCAGCTGTGGAAATGAACCTGGTAAAGTTCTCAATTAAAATTTGTTTTAAAAACCAAACAAAACTTTACAGAGAAGAAGCCAAGCCTCATAGCAAAGGCGAAGGTTCAGATTCACTAAAAACAACTCATCAGAAGGGTTTTCCATGTCACCTTGGTTTGCCATCCCTTCCCTTCTCGAGGACGTGTGAGGGAGGCTTTAACCAGCACCATGGGGCTACCAGCCACAGAATCATTCCCATTAATTGTTCTTCCAGGAGCCAGAGTAAACAAGATGAAAACCTCCGTCTGTGATGCTTCTAAACAGGCATTCTGTTCCCTTCCCCTTATTTAATTGGAACAAATGTACCCATTTAGATCTCCATATCTTCCAAATTTCCAGTGTCTCCTGCAATTCACACCAATCTTTTATCACCTGATAAACAGTCAGGTTCTTTACTTGCCTAATTCTGCCTCGCTTGCTCCCAGGCCCTGCAGCTCCTGAGCCTGTGCACATGTTCATTAGCTCCATCCATTTCAGCTCTACGACCTAATGGAGCTGAAAAAGCTGCAGGAATGTTCCCTCCCGGTGCAGGCTGTGCTGAGGGAAGCTGCAGGATTCCCTGCTGCAGACACAGCTCACCAGGGACAGGGGCTGGTGACAGAGCCCAGCTCTCCTCCCTGGATGAGGCTGCAAATTCTGGGCTTTCCTGTTCAGGCTTCACCTTCTCCTTGGGTCAGCTGCTGGGAGGTTTCAGTTCTCCTGATTTGAAAGAAAACCAAGTACACGAAAGCAGGAACAAGAGAGTTAATCCAAAAACACAGACTAAAACCAGTTTCACAATTGTGGTGTAATGGAGGCACTTGGGGGCAGCAATAATGAAGATATTAAGTATACAATGCTGGAGTATAAACTTTGAATAGCTAAATATCAGCTCCTGTTCTCATTCCTTCCAGCTGCCCAAAATATGTCTGTGCCCTGTTTCACTTCCAAATGCAGAATTGTGAATATCCAGGAAGAATTTCTCCATGGAAAAGGTGGTCAGGCCTTGGAAGGGGCTGCCCGGGGTGGAGTCCCCACCTCTGAATGTGTCCAAGGAAGGACTGAACGTGGCACTCAGTGCTCTGGGCTGGGGACAGGGTGGGAATCAGTCACAGGTTGAACTCGATGACCTTGGAGACCTTTTCCAACCTCAACTACTCTGTGATTTTCTGCATTTATTTAAAAAAAAATTTAAAAAAAAAACATTTAAACCAAGAACAGCCACTGGCACGGAAAGAGCATTTGGCTGGTTGGTTACCGAGAGGGCAGAGCCAAAATCAGCAGCACCCCGTTGGTGCTGGGGGGCTGGAGAAGCTCCTGCCACACTGACATTGCATCCCTTCACCGGGACACTGCTGAGGAGCTGAAATGCAGCAGAGGCAGTGGCAGGGTTCATCCGATCCCGCTCATCCTGATGCCTTTTCCAGGGCTACCTCAAAACAGAGGCCAGACAAGATTAAGGGAATAAAAAGTGGTTCTATTATTGAAGGGCCTTCAGGTACATTTCAGGCAGACGAAGCCCCTCCAGGGCCTACACCCAAAATGGACAATGGTCACGGGTTTTCACACTTTTATAAGTTTGGTCCATTTGCATATTGGGGTTAATCTTCCAATTACAGCTTCAGGTAATGAAGTCATTTACCCCAAGTTTGCTCCCCCCCAACTCACTTTTGTTTCCATTTCTCGGGGCCTGAGGCAGTGAGGTGTCCTTGATTCCCAGGCCTGGAGAGGAATTGTTTTGTCTGCCCAAAATCTGAAGGCAGTAGCTGACACTGCATATGGAGTTTAGAGTTCTACACCAAAGAATTGCAGGGTTACAAATATATGAAAAATATATAAAAGCCAAAACCCTGAGGCACCAATCCGAATTCCACACATGCAGCTCCCGTGCCCGTCTCGCTCCCGGCAGCAGAGCTCGGCTGCCTCCCCCTGATTTCCCTGATTTCCCCCCGGCACAACCCCTGCTCCGTGATAAACCAGCAGCAGGCTTAACCTTTTCCAAAGGGCATCCCCCTCATCATGCACCATTTCCACCCCTCCACAGAGCACGTCCCACAGGATTGGGAGACAAGGCTGTGTGTGAGCAATAACCTTTGAAAGCTTCCGAGTCTGCCGGGCCCACAAATTACTAAATTAATGGTTGGCCTTACCTTTGGAAAAGGCAAACAGAGGAAGCAAGGAATCTGAGCAGCCAGCTTAAAGGGACTGAGAGCCATTCCCTGCATCTCTCCTGTCACCGGACTGTTTAATTTAAGCAAAGGATTCACTGAACTCTGAGGAAGAGCAGCAGCTGCCTTGGGATTCGTAAGATGGATCTGACACAGGAAAACATGTTTCCTGCCGTAATCCAGATTAATCACCCGGTCCGTGCCTGGGGTCTCCTCTGCCACTTGCTGACAAAGACTCCACAGCTCTGCAGCTGCTGCTGCCTCCTCCTGGGAGAGCCTCCCTCTTGCTCCAGAGGGGACCAGTTACAACGGGTAGATGTTGGTATGCACTGAAAGCCTTAATAACGAAACTCCAGCCTCACAGAAACTCCTGCACGTGCTGCCACACCCTGCACGTGCTCACCCACTGCCTCTGGGAAACGTGGAACATGTGGAATAGGAGGAGGAAACAGGCTGGAGTGTCTGTATCTTGCTTGCTTCGAGGTCCTCAAAGAGGGTGCAACAGGCACAACCAGGCCTTAACTTCTAAATTTTTGGTATTTCCTCCATCAGAATCCCATTCCTGCCCTCAGTGGAGCCACAGCAAGGCAGAATTTGGTCAGGTGTGACCTGCTTGGCTCTTCCTACACCAGCAGGGCCCCAGGGCACCCACAGCTCCTGATTCTTGGAGCAGGCAGAGCGTGACCAGGAAAAACCTCCTCCCACCTCGGCCACGCAGAGAGGAAAACCCCTGGTTAGATATCAAGGAATCCCAGGGGATCTGCTTCAGCAGAGCATGGGAGGCAGGTACGAGAGGAAATGGCCCCAGGCTGTGCCAGGAGAGGTTTAGATGAGATATTAGAAAACACTTTTTCTCGGAAAGGGTTGTAAAGCATTGGCACAGGCTGCCCAGGGCAGTGGAGGAGTCTCCATCCCTGGAAGTGTTCAAAAAACGTGGGGACGTGGCACTTGAGGACATGGCTTAGTGAATATGGGTTGATGGTTGGACTTGATGCCTTAAAGGTCTTTTCCAGCCTTAATGATTCTGTGATTCCACCTCTGGATGTTCACTGACAGGCCCCTCTGCTGCCAGCCCAGCTGTGGGAACGTGCCAAAAAGCTTCATGGTGGCACAGGGTAGGAGAATAAACACAGTTCAAGGTGCATCTCATTGTTTTCAAGTTGTTCTGCTGTTTTCAGTGATTCTGAAGGCTGCCCACATCACCTGGCTCAGAGGAAACCTGTCCCTTTCTATTGCCTGCCATGGTAATTCATCAGTACATCTCCCCAAAGCAAACGCAGCACCACGGGAATGGATAAATACATGAAGATCTGAAAAATGTATGCTGTAATTCACCAACAGATTCAAATCATCACCGGGAGCCTCTTGGTTCCGACAGTGGTTCCCTAAGGCTGTTCAATCATACACCATGAGCCACAAGCAGGAAAATCCTGAGCCCGAGTGTCTGTGCGACACAGAAACGGGCCCAGAGCCGCAATTTAAACCCTGCACATGCACACTGCGCCTTCAGGATGAATTCCGAAGGTGAGGACAGGACAGAAGCTGTGGCACTGGCGGCAGAGCTACGTGGGAGGGACTGTCACATCACCTGGCACCACAGTGACGGGTACAACTGGATCCTTCAGGGCTCTTCAGAGCAGCTGCTGGGAACTGAGCCACATAAAATATTCACTAGCGCGTCAGAGTCTCCTAGTCAAAGAGCAGGCAGTGGAAAGCTGATATAAACAGCAAAAAGGGGAAAAGGACCTTTCAAGAATATGTTTTTAGGAAGTATTTTGGGACTTGTGGAACTCTCTGCAGTTTTCCCAGGGGTACCTGCAAACACGGGTACTTGTAGCTCACGTGAGTCACTTGGCCATCCCAGATTCCCTGAGTGATGGAACTGGTGCCATATTTGGGGTATTTTTTCCCAGATTCACTTTATTCTACCCTTGTCCCCAGCACAGGTTCCCCAATCTGGAAGACAACCAAGTGCTGAGGCTCTTCTCACACCAGATACAGGAAACTCCGGTTTCAAACTAAACTTTCTCTGCCCAAATCCAATGCCAGTTCTTCCCTGCACTTGATTAATTGTGCTGATCACTTCACCTGGTGCTAATCAGAGCAGTGAAATGCTCCTCATTGTTAAACGGAGTGATTAATTACCAGGATTGCCAGGGAAGTCTGCCACCAGCAGCATAAATTCACAGAGCATGTTTGGAAGCATTTGCCAGTGGCAGAGCCTGAGGAGTAAAATATTGCCTCGTTATTTATCTTCCCCCATCACATGGCAAGAGCAGCAGCCACTGAAGAGGGAGCTCAGGCCTTTGTTGATTTAAATTATTGTGAAACCAGCAGTCTAACACGAGGATTTATTTTTATAGATTTGATTCAATGAGAACATGCCAAAAGCTGTCCCTGAGGCCACTGTGACCTGTGGTGACTCCTCAGGCCCTCCCAGCACACTCGGGCTCCAGCACTCCCACTCTGAGCAGCCAAGTGTGCAAAAGATTTGAAACACGAGTAAGGCTCAAAGTCCAACTCAGAGAGCAGCTACAACACAGCCCCCAGTGAAGAAAACCACTGTAAAAGCCGAGGTTTGAGCCCATTTTTTTGCCCTGGTTTGGGAATCAAGCAAAGAAATTATTGAGGAAATTATTTTTCCGAATCTCTACCTAAGAGAAACATTCCCTTAAATTTGAATTTTTTTGTTCCATTTGAAGTGGCAGATTTGCCTTTGCTCATCCTTGGTTATTTTTTACATATATATGCACACAGCAGGGTAAAATCCTTGTTTCATGAGCAGAATCCCTAAGAGGAGGAGGAGGAGGAGGAGGAGGAGGAGGAGGTGTCTGCTGGCAGCTGTTGGAGCATCTGGCCCTTTTTAACCAACGGGTACCTTCTCATTCCGTGAGATGGTGGAGGCAACAACACATGTCAGGCTGCTGCCTCTGAACTTCTGCATAAAACCATCAAAGCAATTTTCTCATCTACACCTGAGCTCTTCCAGCCATGTTCCCATCCTGACCTGACCCACAGTATCCCCAGAGGTGACTCTGTCCTTCACAATCACTCAGGCCTGAGCACAGACTGACAGAGAATCCCAGACAGGTTTGGGTTGGAAGGGACCTTGAAGATCATCCAGTGCCACCCCTGCCATGAGCAGGGACACCTTCCACTGTCCCAGGGTGCTCCAAGTCTCGTCCAGCCTGGCCTTGGACACTTCCAGGGATCCAGGGGCAGCCACAGCTTCTCTGGGCACCCTGTGCCAGGGCCTCCCCACCCTCACAGGGAAGAATTTCTTCCTAATATTCAATCTAAGCCTGCTCTCTGTCAGTTTGAAATGCCTGCTTTTCCACGGAGCCCAGAAACCTGTCACCAGCAGTGCCCACCATGCCAGCCCTTGGGGACAGCAGTGAAGCTGGGCCCCCACAGTGACAGTCTCAGAAGCACCAGGGAATCGCTGGATGGTATTTCCACAAGGACACTAAAAACCAGTGTCAGGAAAGATTAACCCTGCCTGTGAGAGCAGGCTCACAGCTCCCTAAGAAAAGCTCAATTCCAGCGCTCTCCCTGGGGGGACAGCGTCCAGCAAACACGTCTGAGTGTGTTCTGAGCAAACAGGCTCTGCCTCGTGCCCGGCTGTCTCTGCCTGCTGAGATGATGCACTGCTGCCTGCACACTTGAGGGAACACTGCTCATCCATCACCTGCCTGTCCCCACCAGAGCTGTGTCTGGCTAAAAAAAGCCAGCGGGCTCTGAGAGCCTTCTTGGGGGAATGACAGGTCCCACAGGCTGGGAGAAACCAGCCAAGGTTGTTTTGCTGCCTGTGTCAGGAAAATTATGGAAGGCACTGTGGTCTGAGCAGCTGGAGCCCAGCAGAGCTGCCAAGCATCCAGCTAGGCAGCAGTAACGGGTTTATTAAAACCCAGGCAGAAAAGCTGAAGTCCAGAAACCGAGTAAGATCTTCAGAAACTTCCTGGGACACTGCCAGAAAGGCATCTTCAGGCCCAGCTGGAAACAGATGACATGTGCTGTGAGATCAGCCCTTTGAGAACCCCTGCGTGCCCAAGGATGCAGTGCCTGCTCTGGAGAGCTGGTGTGGCTGCTGGACAACTGCCCCAAGCCCCCGGAGCCCTGCGAGCCAGAGCAGCCTGGAGCAGCCCAGGATCCAGCTCTGCATATTGGGCAGGAAGGCAGCGGGCTGGAATTCACTGTGAAGCTTTAGGAAGGAAGCTGTCTGCAAGACAGCTCATTTGAGAATCTCAAGAATTCACAGATTAAATGGTTGTGACTAAGAATAAACACAAAATATTGCATTGTTCTGCAGTTAGAGGGGAATTTGCTTGTACACCAATGCCAGGAGACTGGTAATTAAGTGGTTGTTCAGACTGGAGCTCACCCAAGCCATGAGCAGGGTTTTTGGAGAGAACCTGCCCGTTTTCCCAAAGCACCAGCAGGATGTGAATAGGCCTTGGTTACAGCCATACAGGGAACCCCAGATTCTTCACAGGCTCCAGAGCTGCTCCACTGGGATGGGTCCAAGAGGGAGCAGGAGCAGATGACACTGATGGCCTTGGTCACATCCCCACATCACAGGAGGATCTGGATTATTCAAATGCAGGATGGCAGGACTCCTGCTTGTGACAGAGTGAGGAGCCGTTTAAATATTTCCATGCTTCAATGTACAGTGTACATGTACAATGCACGGTTCAAGCCATCTAAGTATTTTCCAGAACATTCATTTTTATCTCATCTCAGAAAGCTGAGGAGCAGGGACATGCTACAGGGGCAGGCACAGCAGGAGGGACATCCCCAGTGAGACTTTTAATGGGAAAACACTTCCCTTCCTTCCAGCTCCTCCTGGCTGTTCTTCAGAGGCTGAGCTCACCATTTGCACAACACAATTCACGGCTGGACTCGATGATCCTCGAGGTCTTTGGTTCCATGAGGACTCCAGGCTGGGCACTTCTAGTGGAGCTATGCCCTGAACAAGTGTCACAGTAAAAAGGAGGGTGGTTTCATAGATTACCAAGTAACAGTTAATTCAGGTTTGTTCAAACCGGACTTGTCAAATCTCCTGGGGTCAGAAAAATCAGGATATGTTTTCTACATCTCCCATCACCAGGGATGCTGCTCTGGTTGAGCCAAGTCTGTTTCAGCAGACCGGGACACCCCTCGTTCATCCCAGGATCCACCAAGTCCTGTGTCAAGAGGGGTCAAAGCTTTCAGAGGTGGTCAGTGCCTCCCATGGGACATGGCCTGATCTGACACAGATGGAACAAGTTTTAGATGACATTTGCATCTTTCTTTCTTTTGCTTGTGACAGCAAAAGGACTTCCTGCTGTCAAAAAGAATTTCGAGTCATTTAAATCCACAGAAGAATTGAGGATTAAAAGATAGAAGTTGTCAGCCTGGTGTTTTAAGCTCATTCTGCCTCCCCTCTCCAGAACCTCCTGTGCAGTGCCTGAAGTGCCTCCAGTGATTATGTTTGTAAGCACGGAAGACACAGCAAAAAAAAATTGATTACACAGTGATAATAGGAATATGCTAGATGTTTAGGTGTCAAATGAAACATAATTCTGAAGAATATTTTTGCCTTCAGAATAATACATCATCTTCCCAAACCGCCACAAGCTCCCCTGTTATTAATACTCTTCTGAACGACTACAATTGAAATGATAATGCGTTTCTAAATTAATATTGCATCTTCCCATTTCAGTATCTGATGAGCTGTATCAAAACTTCATTAAATCACTCCCTGTTTTGCCAGCTCCAGCTCATACTCGGGCCCGTGGAACACATCTGCCTCCACAGCAGCCCGTGCTCCGAGCCACGCGCCGCCAACGCCAACGAGTGATCAACTGTGCTAATGGGACAAATAACAGAGCTAATGAGGTGGCTTCCAGGACGTGACAAAAACATTTTAGGCTGCTAAATAAATATCAGATGCAAAATTAGGAGTGGTATCAACAAATGACTTCATGATTAGCTAAGGGTTCTCTTCGGAAAGCTCCGTGGTGTTCCCCCAACAATTTCACGTTAGTAGCAGGAAAATGAAATTGTTCTATGTCATTAAGGGTAGAATCTTCCTGTTCTTTTAGGGGTACAGTACATTTGAAAACATTTCCAGTATTCCAATGCACCTATTTTTATGCTGACTCCCACTATCCCAGTCACTCCACCCCGCCCCATCACAGACAGAGCCATTCCCAGATCCCATCCAGCCATCCTGCTCAAGGCTGCCGCCATCCCAGGCCTCCTGCCCCCTCTCCCTGGGGGAAACGCCAACCCTTACACCCCAAAACCAGCACCAGGACAGCCTCCCCCACAGCAGCGAGTCCTGCAGCCTCTCAGAATCAGCCAGGTTGGAAAAGACCTCCAAGATCATTGAGTCCAACCTGTGACCAAACCCCACCTCGACAACCAGACTAGAAGGAGCTCCTCAGCTCTGCCCTGATGGCTCAGATTTGAGTGGCAAATGACAACTCAGCCGTGGGATCAAGTGAACATCCTTCAACAGGCAAACCATTAGGTCAGGGTCAATTAATTAGAGAGAAATTTCAATAGTTGTAAAAAACTTCAAGCCCCAGCACTGCCTCAGCCAGGCTCTGCTCTCCCTTTGTTTTTGTTTGTTAGATGTGACTGCAATTAAGCTCTGTGTGCCAAGCCAGGACTATACCTGGAGCTTAAATTAAACCAGCGCCTGCCAAGAGATGCAGCTAATTCATTTAAATTCTCATTTCAAGGAAGACGTTTCATTTCAAGTTTGAAACATAATTACTTGGTCAGAGCCCAGGAGACTACACCATCCTCAAGTGACGTGACTGTGATTTCCAACCTCCAGTTCAGGATTCTTGTCCCTGAGATAACCACAACCAAACAAGTCACTAATGTGAACATTTTTACTCTTAACACTTCGAGGAAAGGATGGCAGAGTACTCAAACATGGCCACCACAAATCCTTACCTTCCTTTTGCATATTTGGGTATTTGGAAACATTTCTTCATCCAAAGAGTTGTCCAACCCTGGCACAGCTGCCCAGGGCAGTGGCAGAGACCTAGTAGTGGTGGAATTAAAAGCCATGTGGATGTGGCACCTGGGAACGTGGGTCAGCTGTGGCCTTGGAAGTGCTGGGGGAACAGTTGGACTCGATGGCCTTAGAGGGCTTTTCCAACCCTGTGATTCTGTAGGATTTTACACACCCTTTCAGAAAGAAATCTCGAGACTAATTTTTCTTTCAGAAACACTTCCCCCACGTCAGTGTTCCCCCTTTGCCCTGTGGTGGCCACAGCACACAGGGGGACGTGCAGCCTGGCTGATCAGGGCTCGAGGCCCCAGCAGCTCCAAGCAGAAAAAGCCATAAATCAATTTGTGGTAAGGACTAAAAATTGATTTTTCTAAAGTTGCTGTATAGTGTAAGTTCAAAGGATGAGACTGAGACTCTGCAAAAATAGATCATCTGGTAATTTGCATTAATGAGGCCTAACAGTGTTTGTCAGAGAGTGATTAAGAAACTGTGCACCAGTCCCCCAGTCCCCACCTCCAGCAGCAGCACAGACGTGTTCTTGGGGTGCTCGGAGGCAGCAGAGCACCCACACAGCACCCACTCCCCCTCCAGCCTTTTGGGGGGCAGCACACAGCAATTCCAGGCTGGCGTAATTGTGCCTTTCAAAATCCCACCCAAAGAGCCACAGCCATCAGTTTTCCAGTCAAAATCCCTCCTAAGGAGACCTGGCCTTCGATTTCCTATTCCAAATCTCTCCCAAAGAGCCATGGCCACCACTTTCCCAAAGCTAAACCCATTCCTTTCAATAAACAGGCTGTGGCAACTTTTATAGGCTTGCTGGGGAATGCTGTGCTGAATGTTTTCCTTCTGACAGTTTTCTTATTGCTCAGGTTCTCAGAGCTGGCAACAAACACTGCTTTTTATTTTCTGGGGTGGAATTGCGTTGCTAAAACCTGAAACACCAGAACTTGCCTTCAAAAGAAATGAGACGTTTCACTTGCCCCTTATTAAGCTGTTTAACTGCGATTTTCCCTTTTTTAAATTGAAAGGACAAAAAGAAGAATTATTAAAATACGTGAAACCATCGAGCGAAATGCACAGTGAGGAAATCTTCAGCAATGTGTGGCTGCAGCAATGTTACATAAAGAGGTTTAATGGGCTCTGTGGGAACAACATCAGAACGTCAGCAATTCCACTGTAGTGTGTTTCAGCTCAGTTGCTCATTAAATGGGTTGCTCTGGGACTTTAACTTATTTTTGAAGTTATTATGAATTGTAGCCCTACATTCTCTGAGTTTTCTTCTCTCCGTTTCATACACAGTCCATGACTCCAGGGTCAGGGATTGTGCTGGGTGATGAAACCTATCAGTGCAGATGTCAGACCATGTCAGAGCATCATCCCAACAAGTTCCAGGATGGTTGGTCTTTAAGCATTTTTAAGTGTTATTCACATTTTGGCTCAAGCACTCCAGAGAGCTCCAACATTCCTTACACTGAGCAATCTAATGTTCAGCAATTGATACCAGTTCAGTAACCTTTGGATGCTCTGGAGAGTGGAGCTAAACAACTTGGAAAACAATTTGGAAATCAGCTGGAAAGATATTAAGCAGAACTGTATTTTTTTAAACGTTAATTTTTAAAATGCTACTGAAATTAAAAGGAAAAATGCAGTACTATCAAAATATACACATTTCTGAAATGAGAAATGTTGTTTAAAAAATGCCAAAATTACTTGTTAAAATTAGTTTTTCAAACAAAGCAGGACAGTTTGACCTTTGAGGCATTCCACACTTTTGAGGTCAACTTTTAACCAAATTCAACTTGGTTTTGCTTTTGCCTGGAAAGTTAGCCTGATATTAACTGAAGACAAAATGTATTGCTCAGCTCTGAACAGAGATTAGAAGATCCATTTTCCTCTGCTCTCCTATGAATAACAGCGATTTTACTGCTTTGGAGCACACAACATCTGCTGAGATGACAAAGTTTTCACTCGGATAAAAATCTAAATTTAATCCTCGCCCCGAGCGTTTCCCTTCAGCTCCGTGGGTCATGTGTGGGGGAAGCAGAACCAGCAGCACCCCCACGCACAGCACCAATGGTCAGCCTGGGTCAGACCTGCTGCAAGGGAGCAAAGGCATCCTGCTGCCAAATATCAGCCATTCCAGGGCTGTGGGGAGCAGAATCGAGGACGAGGGACAGAGGAACACGGGGCCAGGCAATGCATAACCCCCCTTGATGCCTAAAAGAAGGCTGCCTGGAACAGAGGCTGGACAGAGTTAAAGAATAAAATAGATATTTATTGAAAGGCCTTCACAGGACACACCCTGGGAGTACAAAAGTCTGGCCAAGACTACACCTAAGATGGACCCCCAAGATGGACCCTGGGTCACGGGTTCTCGCCCTTTTTATAAGTTTTGGTCCATTTACACATTCGGGCCAACTGTCCAACCACAGCTTCAGTCCACGCAGTCCCATCCTTTCGGACTGTCCCCTCTCAATCCGTGGCTGTTTACATTCTTGGGGTCTGAAGCTGCAAATGTCCTTGGTTCTTCGGGCTGGAAACGGTGTGTGTTGTCCAGCCAGGCCAGGAGAAGAGCTGTTAGCACTATACATGAAGCCCAGAGTTACAGACACAATAACGCAGTATAAAATCTAAAAAATATGAAAGTTAAAACTAAAGGTATCACCCTGAGGCTCAGCTGTCAGCAGCCCCACCGAGGCTGTGATTTGAGGACGAGTGGGTGGCAATTTTCCCCCCGAGGTATCCAGATTACAGTTTTTACACATCCAGAATAATCTTGCCCAGCTGCACGGAGCCTGGTCAGGGGGCTGCCGGGGAAACCCTGCATTTGCATGGAAATGTGCCTGGGTCGAGCTGCTGCTGTGCTCTGCAGAGCCCAGCACGGTTCAGCTCTGCTCCTGCTCATCCCAGGGCTGCTCCTCAGGCACCCCCTCACCTGCCTGCCCAGGGACACCCGTGCTTTAGAGCCAGGGGAGGAGCAGGGGACCCTGCAGCAGGGGCTGCCTCCCCTCCTCATCCCTCTTGTGGCACCTCTGAGCCCCCGAGAAAGCTTCGTGGTGAGGTTCTGTGCAGGGCCACGCCTGTGACACCAGAGCTGGGGTGTGGGCAGCAATTCCAGATGGAGTTCACCAGCAGTAGAACTGTAGGAATCTTAAAAGATCACAAGCATGACAGTACTGACATAGAGCAAAACGTTCTGAAAACATGGGCAGAGCTGGAGGGGGCTCAGCCTGGAGCAAAGGAGGCTCAGGGGGGACTTTCTGGCTCTGCACAACTCCCTGACAGGAGGAGGGGGCAGCCAGGGGGAAGCTGGGCTCTGCTCCCAGGGGACAAGGGACAGGACATGAGCAAATAGCCTCAAGCTGCACCATCAGAAGTTCGGGTTGGATACTGGGGACAATTTTTTCGCCAAAAGGATTGTGAAGCCCTGGCACAGATTGCCCAGGGCAGTGGTGGAGTCCCCATCCCTTGAGGGATTTGTGACGTGTGGCCGTGGCACGGGGGGATGTGTGTTAGTGGTGGCCTTGGCAGTGCAGGGGGATGGTTGGACTCAATCCTGGATGGTTTTTCCAACCAAACAACCTTCTAGCAGATCTACATTGCAGAGAGGAGCAGCCTGAGCCAGAGCTGCTCCACTGAGCTTCCCTGGGCAGCCAGCTGGAAGGCGCTGCTCTAGCAGCCACAAGCAATGGCCCAAAAGACAATTCCCTGGAATCCCAGCTCCAGCACAGCCACACCCTGAGCTGCAGAGCTCCCACCCAGGAGCACCGGCCAGGACGGCTGCACCAGGCAGCCAAGGCCCACAGAGCTGCACAGCCAGGCTTTGTTCAGTGATTCATTATTCCGAAGTGCTGAATAATTCAGCAGGCAGGATTAACGGCATATGCCACTGAAACATTCCATATGGAACGTGGCTCCCTCGGGAGCTGCTCTCTCCGAAGGCAGCAGCACATCTCCCCACGCACTCAGCCTGTGCTGTGGGCAGGGGCTCCTCGGCAGCATCACAGCCCAGACGCCGTGGGCTCTCTGGGGTCCTCTGCCATCCCAGGGTGCAGCGACAGGGCAGGCCCTAGAAACATGGGGATGCAAAGGGATGGAGGGAAAGAAGCCTCCTCTCCCGCCCCTCCTGCCCAAAACACCAGAGAGACACGAGTCAGCCAGCCGAGCTCCAGCCTCACCACCCTGAAACTCTGGCCAGGGCAGCACACGCAGCCTCACACCAGACCCACTCAGACAAATTAGCCTCCTCGTGACTTAAGTTTTCTGCAGCCTTCTTGAGGAGGCGACTTTATTCTCTTCACTCCCTTCTACAGACAGATTCTCGCCCACAAGCCAGAAAACTTGTATGAGCAGAGGCAGCTCTGGCCACACTGTTCTCACAGCTGTCCAAACGCAGCCGCACATCAGTGACACGCTCACGAACCACAGCCCAAAAACGTCTACGTGGGCAGCTCCTGTGAGAATCTGAGCATTGCGTCAGCCCTTCCTTGTCCTGGAGGAATTTTTGCCATCGGTGGAGAGAAAAAGGCTGTCTCCTGGAAGACAGAGACTGAGAACAACACACAGCCCGTGCTCCTAGGCACGCAGAGCAACCAGGGCTGCAGTGACCTCTCAACTCAGACAGAACCAGTCCTGGCATCCTCCCATATTTCAATCAATAACTGGACAGAAGGTGATACCCAATCCAGAAGATAAAAATCTCACTAAATTAAATTAACTTGTACACTGTAATCAACATTCATTAAGCCAATTTAGTCAAGCAATGACCTCAGCAGCTTTCACTTAATCATATCCTTAAATGTCAAATCCACATGCAGATCTTGTATAAGTCCTTTCCAATTACATCTTATTAAAAACTTTGAATAAATAAATGTAGCTGGAATGGTCTGGGTGCAGTGAGCATAAACACATTAGCTGTGAGGGTCAGTGCCACACCCCAACCCGCACAGGGTAATTACAGGTACCCCAGTACCCAGCTCATAGACGCACAAAAAGGTTCATTTCTCCCTCTGGAGTCACACAGAAGAGGTTGCAAGGATTCTCCATGCCCTGCTGCCTAGTTGCCTCTGTAACTTTTCCATTGTCACACGCCTGCCAGCTCTCCCCGGTGACACTTGTCACTGTGGTCGATATTGCACCATCCTGTTTCCTTCTGCATTTGCTGCCACACCACCTGTGAATCTCACCCACAGGGCTGTGAAAACTCCTCATGGAAACAGAATTTCTGAGTACGTTATTGTCTGTATAAGAACCACGGTTTTCAGCTGCACAAAGCCCAGTGCAGAGGGCGATCCTCGCCGGGTTCCCTCTGCACGGAGCAATTCCACGCCAAAGCTTTGCCGTGCCAGTGCCACAGGACAGCCACCCTCCTGCAAGGCACATGTCAGCACAGAGAGCACAAAACAGCCACTTTATTCTTCCTGACCCTTTATTTCGGGTGATTGCAGGGCTGAACAGGCTGACAGGTAAACGCTGGTGCTGTCTCTGTGGAATCACACCCGAGGTCAGCAGCACTGCAGCTGAGATGGGCTTGGCCTGACCCCGACTGCTGGACACTGACCCCCATCTGTACCACACCAGGAGAAACCTGGCAAAGGCCACAAGGGCCCCAGGAGGCTAAGACAGAGAGAAAATGTGTAATAAAGAAGAAAATTTGTAGTAACAGCAAGGGAAAGAAGAAAACCAAAACGGTGGAAATCCAGAAAGCCCAGAGATTTTTAGGAAAATGAGCAGAAATTCAGTGATGTCACTAGCCCTTTGCACTCTCTGCTGGGTCTGTGACTGCCCCAGTCCTGGTGCCAAGTGTACCTGGCTGTGATGCCTTAGGATTTTGGCTTTTATATATTTTTCATATATTTATAATCCTGCAATTCTTTAGTGGGTAACTCTAAATTCCATATACAGTGTCAGCTCCAGCTTTCCCCTTTCCGTCCGACAAACCAATTCCTCTCCAGGCCTGGGAATCAAGGACACCTCACTGCCTCAGGCCCCACGAAACGGAAACAAAAGTGAGTTGCGGGGAACAAACTTGGGGTAAATGACTTCATTACCTGAAGCTGTAATTGGAAGATTAACCCCCAATATGCAAATGGACCAAACTTATAAAAGTGTGAAAACCCATGACCCGTGGTCCATTTTGGGTGCAGCCCCTGGGGGGCTTTGTTTGTCCTAAACCTACCTGAAGGCCCTTCAATAAATAGAACTGCTTTTTATTCCCTTAGTTTTGTCTGGCCTCTGTTTTCAGGTAGCCCAAAAAGGCATCAGCTGTCCCCACAGGAGCAGCAGGACGGGGCTGGCAGTGGGGACACACCCTCCCGTGGGCTGGCACTGCTCCAGGACACCCACGGCAGCACCAGGGCAAGGTGCCACCTGCTCCCTGCACCACAGCTCACAGCCCTGGCACACCTGGCACCTCTGCTGCCTCCACACAGGCTGTGTGTGGCTCCTGGGAAGCAGGGCAGGGCTGTGGAAGCACCAGGGATCCAGAATGAATTGCACTCCCAGTGCCAAGCAGCCTCAGCAGATGTTTCTGGTGTCAGCAGGATGCTCCAGACCCCCATTTCTATTCCTGGAATGAACGCTGGGAACACATCCTTGCAGTTTCACCTTCTTACAACCTCACACATCTTCAAGAATAAATTCCCTGGCCTTGCCACTGCAGAAAAGTATCGGTAATGTTATGGCTAATTTTATTTGTGGAGCACTCCCTCAAACACAGCAAGCAGATGAAAAAGCTAAACGAGGGTAGTGGGTCAGCAGGCAAGCTGTGCTCTCTACCAGAAATCTCAGCGCTTAATTTATCAGATTTCTCATAAAAATCTCCCTCACGTGGGGAGTAAATCTGCTTTAATGTATCACACCTATTGCTAACTCACAGAACTGAAAATCTCATTTCATGGGCCCCAGGTTTACCCGATTACAATTCCACTGTGGAGAGTTTCTGAAAGCAATACAAGCTGATAATGAAATCCTTGCTGGTAGAGCAGCATTCCTGTGCCTGCCCCTGGCCGTGGGAAGGGGACAGCCCCCATGGGCCTGCCTGGCTGGCACTGCAGAGCCCACGGAAGGGGCACACGGGCAGCCACAGCCACCTTCCCGCAGCTCAGCCTGGGGACATTTCCACTGGCGTGCTTATCTAAAGGGAAAAGCATTTCCTTCAACGATAGCTCTGAATTTATGATCAAGTCGAGATGTCAAGATTGCTGAGACACCCTTTTAAGGCAGCTGTAAATTGTTTAGACAATAGGAAATGACAGCTTCTGCTGGAGCTTACAAGGGGAATCCAGGCTGGAGTGCAGATTTGTGACTTTGCAGGTAGGAGACCACTGAATGCATATTCTTCACAGGGAAGTGAGCATCTCCAAAGCTGGTTGTTCTTTGTACTCATACTTCAATTTACTTAAAAGCAGGAATTTAGGTCTCTTGTGTATTGCTCTTGCTTCGGGGCTGCTCAGAGGCACTGATGGCCAAGTTACTGCTGGAGAGGGACCCGGCACATCCGTGGAATTCTCAGCCCCTCCCTCATACTCACCTCTCTGCCTTGCTGCCAGTGCTGTCCTTCACTGCACGAGGCTTGTGCAGCGTGAGGCCCTGCACCTCTGGGCATTGGCACAAAGGGAGAAATCGTCCTGCCCAGAAGGAGCTCTGGATGAGAGCCCTGATTCCTCCCTATGGGACCGAGCTGGGGCTCGGGTGTGTTTTATAGTGTGTGGCTGTTGTCTAGAGCAGGGAAGCTTCACCCACTTGGAAACACAGGATCTGACCTTCCAAAGGTAAATGCACCCAAACCAAGCTGAAAGAAGTGGAGCAAACACAATCACAGAATAGTTGAGGTTGGAAGGGACCCCTGGAGATCATCCAATCCAATCCAATCCAATCCAATCCAATCCAATCCCATACAATCCAATCCAATCCAATCCACTCCAATCCAATCCAATCCAATCCAAACCATGA
>VZTG01004270.1:875370-903044 GCA_013397845.1 Melanocharis versteri
CCAATCCAATCCAATCCAATCCAATCCAGTCCAATCCAGTCCAATCCAATCCCCTGCCAAGACACGGTCACAGGAACCCAGAGCAGGTGACAGGAACACGTTCAGATGGGGTTGGAATGTCTCTGGAAAGGGAGACTCCACTCCCTCCCTGGGCACCTGTTCCAGAGCTCAGCCACCCTCCATGGAAAGAAGTTCTTCCTCATGTTGAAATGAAATGTTGTGGTTTGGTTTATGGCCATCGCTCCTCATCCTGTCACTGGCACCACTGAAATGAGTCTGGCACCATTCTCTTGGCGCCCCTTGGAGATATTTGTAGGGATTGATGAGATTCCCTCTCTCCAGCATCAGCTCAGCATTTCTGAAAACACAACCCTGAGTGCACTTTCTGAAATCCAACTGGGTTTTCTGAAAACCTCCCTGTGGAATGTTGCTCACAGCCCAGTTTTTCAATTTCTACTCACACACAAACCCTGAAACCTCTGGCTTGCCTGTACCCAAACTCACTTTATTTAGAGCCAGGCAACCAAAACAGAATCAAATTTATCAACCAGAGCTCATCACGTGGAAAGCAGAGTGATGAAGCCTCAATTGCAATCGACTGAATTTTGAATTAAGCAATCAACTGATTAATTACTTGACTTTTGTCTAATAAAGCAAAATGTAAATGACACTGGCACAAGAGTTACATTCCATCACTGTAGCTCCTGCTTTCCTTTGCTGTATGATATGGGAATTCACAGGAATTACAGATGACTGAAGAGATGAGCGTGTCAGAAAATGCCCAGTTATCCCAGACTGCCGTTAGTTTTTCTTGCCATGCAACGTGTTGCAGAAGAGGGAGGAGATGTTTATGTATACAGGCAAGTATTCTGCATCCCTACGCAATAAATAGCAAGTGCCAGGTTATTCTGTCAGTTCTGGCATCCTCTATCCACAGTTAAGTAGATACAATCCATTGTACCTTTCAGATTGATTTCACACTGATGAATGTGAGATTGTCAGGTTGATCAGTCCTCCCAAATACATTAATCCACTCTGAGGTCATCCTGAGCTCATTTAAAATATTCTTTCTCTGTCCTGTGATACTTCTGATAAATGGCTGGTGGAAGACAAAGTCTCCTCTGCAGGATGTCAGGGCCAAACGTGAAGGCTGTCAAAAAATCAGCATTAAAACCTGCTCAATGTGCTGTTTTCCAAAAATCCTTTAAATGGCACAGTGTGTTTGCTGACATTAATCACGGGTGACATTCTAGGGAGGGCTGAGTGTGCATGTCAAGAGAAACTTCTCCAGATCCCAAAGACATGAATCACCTGGAAAGCAACTGTGTTTTTATCTCTAGCTGCTAAAACCCATCACTTCTGTGCCTTTTACTGCCTCACAGCCCTTCAATCCTTCACTTCCCCGCAGTGACCTGGGAGAGGGAGCACCAGCAGCACATTTCCAAGGATCCAGTAATTCCCACCGCCAGGAAATGCCCCAAGAGCAGCCCGTGCCACAGCCAGCAGCTACAGCCAGAGGGGAAACACATCCCAACAATCCCATAAGAAAAAGGAGTTCCAATTTTAGAAATCAGAAAAATAAATGGCTGCAGGCCTCTATAATCTCCACATCAGCACAACAAGATGCTTAGTCAATAAAATAGTTCAGCTAAGTGATCTCAGCATGTAATTCCATACGGATTTTTTTTCAGGGGGAAATGCTATCATTTTCCATTTCAGTTTAATGAATCATGTGAATTATAGTAACATTACAAATGATTCTCTCTGCAGCCTATTAGTTTGTTTCTGTATGGTTCTAATGGAAGACATGCTTCATTTCCATCCTAGCTTGCCCTCAAGCCATTACGAATAAATTGTATTATCATAAGCAGTTACCTTTTAAAATGATCTTATCAAAAGAAAGCCTTTTGCATTGTTGAGAAGTGTTTGCTACCATTTTAGGCAAAGTGCTGCAGGCACTTGACTCTTTTCATAAATATAAACAATTGTAGCAAAGAGACCAAGGGGCTGGAACTGCCTGGGCACCCTCCAGGCGCAGGGATGAACATCTCCAGAGCACTGGTGCTCCCATCAGCAGCAAATTGAATCCTTCACAGGTTCACGGTGTTTAAGGCCATGAGACAGTTCAGTTATTTACTCTGAACTCCTGCACACCGCAAGCTGCTGCAGCTCATCCCCCTGCCCCTCCACTGAAACCAGTCACCAGCGCCTTTGACTCCCAGGCAGCCCCAGTGGAGCTCCCTGAGGAACATCCTGGGCTCAGACACACCAGGAGTGGGACTGACCCCTTCCAGACACTGCTCACCCAAGCGAGGGATCACACTCATTGTTTTCCAGACTTCTTTCTCGACACAGCCCTGAAGCATCGCAAGTTTTTCTATTTTTACTGACTCCTGTCACAATTTCACAGGAGGACAGACATTTTGGCTATAAATAACTACACAGCTATAGATATCCGTGAATAACGGGTGGAAAGAATAACTTCCCTCACAGGGAAGGATTTCAAGCAAATCCCTGTCCAACTTTCTTAAAGAGCCCCCAGTGTCAGGCACCCTGTGCTCCCCAGGCATGACAGCCCCATGCTTCACTTGGTTCATCAGTGGAAAGCTTTTGCAGAAGATTAATTAAACCTCCCTTCTTTGCTATTTAACACCATTCCTTCTAGCCCAATCTAGAACACATGAGAAAATTTCCCCCTCTATAGTTTGAGGAGTTTTTTGGGTTTGTTTGGGGGGGTTTTTGCATTTGAAGAACAGCATTCCAGTCAATCTCTTCTAGACTGAGCAATAGCAATATCCTTGACCTTTATATATAAATCAGCATTATGTCCCTCAGTAGAAAGGGGGTCAGAAGGCATCAGATACCTTAGTAACTTCTAATGTAAGCTAAATCTAAAAAGGAACAGTAAAATCCCAGAGTTTTCTGAAGCCCACCAGAACACTTGGCTGGAGAATGCCAGAAAAACACCAAAATCTTGGTGGTTTTCAATGCAGCATCTTTAATCTGAGTAACCCATATCAGCACAAAGCTGTAGCTCAACACTGCTCCAAATCAGAAAATAATGGTCTGGGCAAGAATGTCAACAGCAGAAGGATCACTTCTAGGTGACAATGAATGCCTTGATGGAGTGTTCCACTTCAAAACACTTCATTTTGCCCTCTGCTCTCCAGGTCACTAACTGCAGGAAGCCTCCATCTACTCAGCATCCTGTACCTAAAGTTTGTCATATGAATAAATGATCCATATTCATAGTCCAGCTGCTACTTGGATGGTCAGAGCCTGACTTCGATGAGCAGCACTGACAAAACCACCAGGTAGCTCAGTCACCGTGCTTCTCAGTAATAAAAATGCAAATAAAATAGGAAATAGGAATTCTTGGTACCACCATGAAAAATTAAAGTGCTGTCAATTTAATGCAGTTTTGCTTTTTCAGTAAAATAGCATCTGTTCTCCCACACTGAACAGTAATAACACCCTGCAAGGCACAAGGTCTAAAGCTTCTAATGACACGTTATAAGCCCACTTTCGCTGTGCCCACCTTGGGAACGACATTCTTTTATAAAAAGGGAAAGAAAAGAAATACATCTGGGAAAGAAATACATTAATTACAGAGCTCTCTCTTATAAGCTCTGACACTGGATAGGGATGACAGAATTCACGGTGTTATTTCTCTCCAAGGTGCAGAAAATCGCAGAATCATTAAGGTTGGAAAAGCCCTCCAAGAGCATCGAGTCCAACCTGTGCCTGATCCCCGGCCCAGAGCACCGAGTGCCACATCCAGAACACCCCCAGGAATGGGGACTCCAAACCTCCCTGGGCAGTTCCAATGCCTGACCACCCTTTCCAAGCAGAAATTCATCCTGATGTCCAACCTGAGCCTCCCCTGGCACAGCTTGAGGCCATTCCCTCTCCTCCTGTCCCTGTTCCCTGGTGATACCTTGTTGAGACTTCCTAAAACTTCCTTGTTGACTTCCCTTGTTGGGACTGCCTCAAAACAGAGGCCAGACAAAATTAAAGGAATAAAAGCGGTTATATTTATTGAAGGGCCTTCAAGTACATTTCAGGCAGACAAAGGGGCTACACCCAAAAAATGGACGACGGGTCACAGGCTTTCACACTTTTATAAGTTTGGTCCATTTGCATTTTGGGGGTTAATCTTCCAATTACAGCTTCAGGTAATGAAGTCATTTACCCCAAGTTTGCTCCCTCCAACTCACTTTTGTTTCCATTTCTCAGGGCCTGAGACAGTGAGGTGTCCTTGATTCCCAGGCCTGGAGAGGAATTGTTTTGTCTGACCAAAATGGGAAAGCAGTAGCTGACACTGCATATGGAGTTTAGAGTTCTACACTAAAGAATTGCAGGATTACAAATACATGAAGAATATAAAAGCTAAAATCCTAAGGCATCACTGGGAGCAGAGCCCCACGCTCCCCAGCTGCCCCCTCCTGTCAAGGATTGTGCAGAGCCACAAGGTTCCCCCTGAGCCTCCTTTTCTCCAGGTTGAGCCCCTTTCCAGCCCCCTCAGCCTCTCCTGGGGCTCCAGCCCCTTCCCCAGCTCCCCCAGCCTCTCCCCACGGGACAGACTTTTGATATCGATGATGTATGAATGTGTCCCTGATCAGACACAATGGAGGACACTAACTGTAATTATTTGCAACTTAAAGGTTTAACAATTGTGTCAACTTGAAGTTGTCAGAGGGGGGGAACAGACACTGGGGCGCTGCAAATTAAACCATGTTGGCAACCACTTAAAAGTGCTCCTAATAGGTTTGGCTGTAGGAGCTTATTAAACGACAGGAGAAGTCCTGCCACGGGGAAAGGAGCTTCCTTTTATGAGCTACAGAAAATAAATTAGATTTCTTTTTCCTCTACTCTATGTAGGTAGAAAAAGCTCTTTGATATCCAGAAACATGAAACAATAAATTGTTATAAAACCCAGACGACAATTTAATTTCGAAAATGGAACCTGTTCCGTTATTTCAAGTTTCTGGCTCTCATCAGCGAGGTGAGGTCAAATATACATGTATGTATGTGTATACATACACTAATATGTATATATATAAAAATATATACTGAGATATTTATAGATAGATAATGAGAGGACACAGGGAATGGCTTCACGCTGCCAGAGGGCAGGGTTAGAGGGGACAAGTTGTTCCCTGTGAGGATGAGGAGGCCCTGGCACAGGGTGCCCAGAGCAGCTGTGGCTGCCCCATCCCTGGAAGTGTCCAAGGCCAGGCTGGACAGGGCTGGGAGCAGCCTGGGACAGTGGAAGGCGTCCCTGCCCGTGGCAGGGGTGGAACAGGATGAGCTTTAATGTCTCTTCCAACCCAGGCCATTCTGGCATTCTAGATACACAATTATTTTGGGATTTTTTTTGCCTCGTCCTCTGCAGAACGCACTTGGTCAGAGAGGCAGCTCTGCCAAGGACTGACCTGTCCCAGTCCTCACTCCTCTGGCCAAAAGCCACTCCACGATGTGCAAAAGAGACAACGAGATAAATTAAGTGATACTGAATAAACAAACAGCAACTCCAAGTTTGCATTCAGACCACAATCAAGAGAAAAAAATATTCCTGTGCTTATCTCTGCACACAGCTCCCATCCACTGATGCCGGAGGCACAAGTCTTTCCAGGACCAAACCATGATCAGTTCATAATTGCAAAAATCTCCCAAGCACCAGGCTTTTAATTGTTTCTCTAAGATTTGCCTAAGAGCTATTTTAATTCCAAGCAGCTGTCTTAAAGAACAACAAGAAAACAACTTAATATGTAGGGCTTGACTGGGATAGCTCATTATTGATTGAGAAGAGAAGAAATAATTAAGCTCCTGAAAAATACATTTTGTGACTACTTTGAGGAAAGTTTCAAGAGACCAAATGAAGGACTCTGGAGGGAGTTTGTGTATTTTGGCATAGCAAGAGAATTGCACGAGCCCTGCTGGAGCTGCAGGGACCTGAGGCTGGTTCTGTGTGGTCCGTGGCACTGGGTGCTGTCTGTGTACACCACGGGACAGACGTGCTGCTCTTGTTTGTTGTTTACCCTTTGCAGCTGTGTCCAGCCCTCCATCACCCTGCAGAGGAACCTTCCCCATGGGTGCAGCCTGGGACAAGCAGCCCCAGTGTCCTCCTGCCCTGTGGGGCTGCCTAGGTGTGGTCAGTGCCTCCCTGGACCAGCTCTGACCGTCAGGGCTACACAGACATCTGCCGTCCTTAAAAAAAGCATTTCCCCCCCACTCCCTGTAAGATATGTAGAACCTCTCCTACTTAGAGGCACTTTTCATCAATTATCTCAACCCATCTGGCTTTGTCTCCAAGTGGCATTGATTACGAGCATCCTGTGCCCCAGAGATAAACACACCAGCCCCATTTCCCCCCTGTGCCTTCTCCATATTGGCTCCTAACGTGATGAGACTGGTGATGATCAGCCTGCTGGGAAATCAATAAGAGCACAGACATGTCACAGCCCCGAGATTAATGGAACTGACTTGGCACAGAAAACTTCCCCGCGTTCGCGCAGCCAGCCCACGGTGCTTGTCAGTTCAAGTTTCCTTAACCACGGGCACGGATCCAGCTTCGTGGCCATCCTCAGAGCTGGAGCTCACCCACTTCCACAGCTCTGGTGGAGTCACCACAAAACAGCCCACGCCAAGCTCCATCAGGAGAGAATGCAGACTGAAAAAAGTACCTTTATCCCAAGTAGTCATGAGCAGGATAAAAGCCAGCCTAACAAAAAGCCCCAAACCCTGTCTTCACAGATTGGTTCTGGCAGGTTAGCAGCTGCATTTTGTTAATGATAATCATTCTGGGGAAGGCCAATTAACTTTTCTATTAATCCATCAAATCAGCCCCTCATATTGCTTTGGTTTTGCATTTAATATCGCTCAGAATCACTCCTCTCCAGTGTGGCTGCTGCAAATCCCGTGCAGGAGTGGTTGCTGGATCACCTTTTCCACACCCCTCAGTTTGCACAACCCTGGCACACGCGTCTCCCACTGCAGAAATCCCTCTGCAATCTGCGATGGAAACGTGGGAATGGACTTCCCCACAGCACTGGTGGGTGAACCCACGAGCAAGCGTTGCAGAGATCGAGAAAAGAAGCAGGAAGGCAGAGACAAGAGGGTACTACAAATCTTACAACTTATAGAATCCATAATATGCACCCAAGAGGTAGATAATTTAAAGTGCTTTGATGAGCTATTAGTAGTAAGTAATAGCTGCCATTAACTCCAGCAGAGCAAGGTCATGCAAGCTCCCGGAATCTGTTCTGCTCAGGATTTTCAGCTCAGCATTTTCTCTCCAGATGCCATGAAGCAGTGCAGGCTGAGATTGCATTCCCATTCCCATTTGCTTACAGCCAAGTCAAACCCACCACACATCGATTCCCCAGAGCTGGATCCCTCACCCAGAGCTCGGGAAAGGACCTCTGGAGACATTTCAGGACAAACAGCCCATTGCAGGCAGAGCTTCACCCTTAATGTTACCAATTACAAAGCTCAAGAATAAAGTAATTTAATTTTCAGCCTGGATCTATGGGGCTGAGAACCAAAGGACACAAAGCTGTCCCATTGTTTGCAAACTAACAGCAGCTCTAAGAGCCAGCCTGGATCCTGGAACAGAGGGAGAGGGAGGGAAATGAAAGAGCATGTGTGTAAAATATAGATAAGAAAGCAAATCCCAGCTGTCGTCCCTATCAGCCCTTCCTATTTCTCTGGCAAGAACATGTAATTTTGTGCCGTAATAGCAAAGGTTGGAGTGACTGCTGTCACATTTGAATGATACTGCTATAGCTCCCCTCTTTATATGTATCTGAAATGGGAATCTTGGAATCTGGTCACTGGGTGCTGGTGGTTTTTTCCAACACTTGTCTCGGTCCCTCCTTTTCTATATAAAATGCCCCATTCTGAAGCACGGATCAGAGATAAACAACAGTATGTGCCTTGCATGTTCAGAGACTTTCTGAAACATCCTACCGTTCCTCCTTTCATGGAGCTGTAATTTGTGCTCCCACAAACCTACAAAGAATCAGATTTACCCATGCCCAAAGCAAATCCCTTTTGAAACAAAGTTCCCTCTGCCCAGGACTGAAATGAAAGTTTAATTCCTGCCTTGAGGACAGGACCAAAAAATAAGTTCCCTTAGAACAAAGGGAACAGCCCAATTTTAGTGCATCAATGGAGGAAGCACAAATGGCTTCAAGAAGCAGCTCCAGGTGTAAATGGGTGGGTGAGTGGGAGTAGGAACATTCAGGGAGGCACCGGATCCGGGGACGCTGCTTAAAACACGAGCTGAGAGCCAGCACCTCACGAACACAAGCTGTCACAGCTCCAGCCCACAAGTTTCCTCTCAAAACTTTGAGAAGAATCTGTTCGACACTTCCATGTTGCAGCCTCAAAACACACACTTCGTTCCCATTCAGCTCAAGAATTTTACTTCTCTGATCGTAAGCGTTAGCGCTATACATAGGCAGTAGTACACATGATCAAATTCACATGAACAAGAAACATGAGTTTCTAGATAATCAACGATTTTGCAATGCAATTGTAAGCAAGAGTTGAATTAATCTTATATTTCAAACCTTAAATCTTTACTTAATGTGTACCTAAGGACAGAGCTTAAGTTCTGCATGTGCACACTTGTCAGGTTTTTTGCTAAATTAATGTGGTAAATAGCTGTAGAAAAAAAGATTAGGTGAAATAAATTCAGAGAGTCATGAAATTAGAGGTGCTTGTTTTTTCCTCCCCAGAATTATGGAATGAAACAATAGCTTCCCATTCCAAGCCCCTGGAACAGACTTTAGAATTCAGATCCGCTTCCCTTGTTCTGCAGGGAGAAACATTACAGTGATTTTTTTTTTTTTAACGCACTGATATTTCATTAAAAGTGGACCCAAGCCACGGGCCCCTCTCACCTGCCCTGGCAGCGCTGCCTCCTCTCTGCACGCTCCATTTCCCACCTGAAAAACACCTCCCAGCCCCCCTTCTCAAGCCCTGCCACTTCTGACTGATAGCACAAAATTGAACTGCACTAAGCACACATCCGAAAATCTGATAAATATTGTTTGGAAATATAATTGAGGTTTAACTGGAGCATGAATTTTTCACTTTGAAGCAAAGATTTCTGCACTTATTTATGAGAAAGATTTAGTGTTGCAAATAGCGATGACAGTCGAGATAAATGTTAACCCAAGTTATGCTTTTCCTCATAACCTGCAGAGGCTCTCTCGGCAGTGCTGCGTGTCACCAGGACACACATCAGCAGGCAGAGCTGCAGAAACCCCCAGATACTCCCAGCCTCGCTCTTTCCAGGCTCAGCACCGGCTGCAAAAGAGATCAGAAGCCTCCAACACATTTGGGGTGCAAAATCCTGTGGAAGGTTTGAGCTAAACATCGAGACTGAGCCTTGGCTTACCCTTGGATCGGGTTTTGTGTCAACACGGCTCTTGACACATCAGTTGATGGCTTGGTCATGAATATTTAAGAGCAAAGAGCTCCCCAAAGTTGTTTTACAACACCAGAACTCATCTCCCACGGCAGTTATTCTGCTTTCAGTCCCCACAGAGGAATCTGTACCAATTTGTACCCAGTAGCTCGGCCGTTACCGAGGCACTAGGAGATAACAGGAAGGGGCTATCAGGTTTTAATCTAAAGCTCTGTGTTTTAATATCCTAGGAAATCTCTTACCCGGGTGCTGAGAACTGCAGGAGCTGTTGTTTGTCGGAGCACTCTGCCACATCCTGCACGTTGTGCAAACACCCAAAACAAACCTTACACCCCCAAAACCTCACAAGGCTGCTACGTTAAACAGAACATCTTCTGACAGAAGGTGCAAAAGCTAATTCCGTTTTCGTATTATCAGAGTAGTTGATATTAAACTATATTCCTCCACTTTCATCTGTGTTTTCATAGGTTTATCTCTGAATTTCAATGCAGCAGGCACTCAAAGTGCCGAAACGTGCTGCTCTAATCAGAGCTTCACTAACAAGGAGCCACTGGTATCAAACAATGTTATATTAAATCAAGGATGAGCATTTAAAATTCCTGCGTAGCACCAGGTCAGAGCTGGTGTTGGACTCGAATGTTAAAGCCGAGCCCTCCCGCTCCATCTCCCATTAACACTCGTTTTCAACTGTGCAAACAAGATAGTAACAACACTCCAAACGCAGCAAACGCTAAATTCAGATCCCGGCTCCGTGCCTCATAAATTTTCATCCTGGCATCACTTCTTGTTCTTTTTACAGCATTTTAAAAATGTAGGTTAGGCTTTGCATTTTAAGCAGCCGCGATTGTATCAAATGCCTGGATTTTACAGCAGCCAAGATGTTCCCAAGTTTGATGAACTGATCTCAAGTGAGATAAATTATGTCAGTTGTCGGCTTTGTCAGTAAATCACGAGTTGACATTTCCCTGATTTGTAAAGGTATAATGCAGCAGTGGAGAGAAGTGAGCTCTTGAAAACCTGCATGGAAGGTGAGATTAATAAGCAGTTCAAAGAAAATGTCCCAATGTAATGGGCTTGGAACATCCACACTCAATTCCAGTTCATTTGCTATTTCTCGGGTTTTCTTTTATAGGAATTCAAAAAAAATGCTGTATAAAACATTTTATGGAATATTCCATCTATGTGCTTCTTTGCTTTACAATAATTGACAACATTTACATATATTTCCATGTTATATTATGCCATAAATTTGCATAGATCCAGGTAAAATTGTTCAGCTTTAGACCTGCTGCTTCAATGAATTCCAGGAGCTGAATCACAGCTCCGATCTGAATTGCATTGCTCCCAGAATTCCCTCTCCTGTGCAGCACTGCAGAATACATCCCTGGTTAATAACCCTGGTGGTGTCTGTGCCGTGCAGCTGCACCGCTGTCTGTCTGTCTGTCTGTCCTACACCAGGGCAGCTCCTGGGAGAGACGCTGCTGAGATGAAACCACTCGCTGTGGCTGAGTCCCACCTGCCTTTCTCCGTGCTCACCTGAAGGGAACAGGGTTTGGATGACCCAGCACTGCACGTGGTGGCAACACGTTCCTCTTCCAGGCAGCACTGAAGGGAGGAATTCTACCAGTTTTCATGTTGAAGCTAATTTAACCCGATTTAGCCCGCTTTGTATGTTCACTCTGCTTTCTGGAGTTATTTTTATTGCACTGGAGCCGTGCTTGCAGGCACAGATGGTTCCCGAAATGAACAAAAGCAAACCCCACTCGAGTCGGCCTGGGAGCAGTTCTATTAAAGTGTTACAATTTGGTTAAGAAGTAATTTGGGGCTGTGTTTTGATTTACACTAACTAAAATGTACTGGTTCACCACAGAGATGCCATGAATTTATATGTGGCATTTGGCACACGTACCAACCATCTGGCCCCTGTAAAGAGCACGCGGGGCATCACAGCCTCGGGGGCAATGTCTGAGCTGTGCTTTGATCACCATCAGGAATTTTTTTATAGGACCAGTCCATCAGCAAATCTCATTGAGCAGAGGCTTTTGCATTGGCGGATAAAGCATAAAGTAAAAAACACGGGTAGTAAAGCAACGGGAGGTTACACATGCTATTGCTAATATCCCCTTGAACACAGCCAAGAGGCTGATGAACCATAACTTGCGTGTTTTAGACAAGATATTCTTTCCATATATGCACTTTTTGACCTCATTTAGTTGCTGCTTTTAAGGTAGAATTCTTCTGAAAGCAAAACTTCACAGTGGGGAGAAAGAGGATGGAAATAATTACATGAATAGAAGAAGTCAAAGATTAAAAGCAAGAATTTAAGGATGCTAAAGGACAACCCCTCACAGTAACACTGCATAAAAAAAGAAATTGAGAAATAGTGACAGGGTATCACAGCCTTGCAGGATTATCTGGTGGAAACAAAATGCATCCGAGCTTGCCAGCTGGTGCCAACAGCTCTTTACCTTCTCGTTCCCTTGTGTTATTGGTATTTGCATCACAATAGCACTGAGACCGCACAGAAGCCAGCACGGCTCAGCATCCACCAGCAGCAGACAGAATTCCTGCCCTGAAAGCCTGTGAGTTCACACCCGCAAAAAGAGGAAAGATAATTAACTGTTCGCTAGAGAAACGCTTAAGTGTGTCTGGAGAGTGAACTCGAGCCCGCAGCACCCAGCTCAGTGCTGGCACCAGGTTTCCTCTCCAGGCTGTGTGTTCTCCCCAGGCTCCTGCAGCTGGGATTAAAGGCTTGGCTCTCTGCATCGCTGTGGAAGGCAGGGGTGGCCCTAGACCAGGTTCACTGTCAGCGGTGTCGCTGCAAATGTTCGCTGTCATTTCAAGAACCCAAGCCCCATTTCGTCCCACAGCCTGGCTGGGTGCCACGGGCGAGGCCAAGCAGCAGCAGGACACTGTCCCCCCTCCAGTCCCAAACCTCACCTTGCTCCCAGTGAGCAGCCAGCACTCACCCCACACTTCTACTCTCCCCTCCACCGCAGCAAAGCTGCCACTAAGCCCCCTTTGCTCGGGGATGTGGCCAAGAGGAGCCTTGGGCACCGAACAGAGCAGTGAGAGGCTGGAGGTGGGGGTGACACCAGGGACCCGACGGTCCCAACGTGTCAGCACCCACGACAGCAGCACAGGCAGCTTCCTTGAACAGCTCCTGGATTTCTGCGCGTCCCATTTCCTGGCCAGGAGGGCCGGGAAGGCAGACATCCCACCCGGGTGGCCAACACGTGGCAGTTCCGTGCCCAGAGCTGCCCAGGGAATCGGTGAGTGGGGATCCCCTCCTGGATCAGCTGCTTCCAAAGTGACGGGGAAATGTCACTGCTCGTCTTTTGGGCTGAATCGGAGACCAAGCTGAACTCTGCTGGCTTAATTAGCTAACCATAAATAAACATCATTTACAAGACCTAAACATTTTAAAACACCCTGTTAAGCATCTGAAACATAAATGCTTTAATTATAGACTAGCTCAAGACTGAAGTAACACTGGGATAAATGCTATAGAGCAGCTGTCTATGAATATTTTACAATGAGATTGCTCCACGTTCTCCAGGTCCACAGGGACTATCGAGTTGGAAAGAACACATTCATTCTCTAAAATGCCTGTTCTCCTTTCTCTGGGGGTGCCACTGCCCCCCAGCCACCCCCAGCTCTGCCAGTTTGCCAAAAGCTTTGTCCTCAGTTAAGTGCCCACAGTGAGCCCAGGCATTTGGGGGTTCTCTGCTGTTGTGCCAGCTTCTGTTCTTCTGTGTCTCTACTCACTGAATCACGTGAAGGATTCCCTTGACTGCAGCATGCTCTGGACCAGACCCCAAAATCCACATGACCATCTTTAAAATTTACGGAGAAAGTCCAGGCTTCATTTCCTCTTTAAAACCCAGTTTCAGTAAGAGTTGTATAAAGGGACCAACACCCTTGAAAATAAGGCCACAAATGCCCAAGGGAGATGAATTACAAAAGACAACCCACAAGTCACTGGTATAAATCATTTATGCATGTGCCCCAGCTCCAGCCCAGTATCACTCTGGTCACTAAATTTGACTCCAGCTGGGACCACCTCTACTGAAAAAATGCAGCCCCAAGGTAGGGAACAATCAGCAGTTTCCTGGCTT
Organism: Melanocharis versteri; assembly: GCA_013397845.1. Classification (NCBI taxonomy): domain Eukaryota; kingdom Metazoa; phylum Chordata; class Aves; order Passeriformes; family Melanocharitidae; genus Melanocharis; species Melanocharis versteri. The sequence continues at coordinate 888,928 of VZTG01004270.1, forward strand.
TTTCCAGCTGCTTCCAAGTTTTGCATCTCAGGGCAGCCTGGATTCTTCTGAGCTGTGTGCTGGTGTAAGAGCAGCTCAGGAAAGCCCAGTCAGGAGCACTCCTGCAGCTCATGCTGCACAAAACAATGTAAAAAATATATCTCACTGCAGAGAGATGCAACAGAGCAGCCATTGGTGCTTTGTCCACGATCAAGTCCATCTCCTGAGCTCCAGCCTGGTGCTGGATGTCAGGCTTTGATATTGAGGAAGTGGCAAAAGAGACTTGCACATTCCTTCTGCTGACATCCCTATTTCATCAGGAAAATTCAAAATGTCTCTAGTTCGAGTCAGTATAATTTACTCTAAAGATAAAAGCACTCAAAGGCTTTTGTTCTAAGTATTAATATGATGGTCACAGGTCTCTAATTTACTGTAAAATATGAGCAAACAGACAAACTGAATCAGCCCCCAGAGAGCAGAAGGCAGGCAGCCAATTCCACCTTCAGACAAGGAGCGCTCCATCCCCGGGATCTGTTGAACACCTGCAATACATTGATTGCACTTAAGCAGCCACCATTAGAATGCTAATGCCATCCCTGCCTCCAAAACACAGGATTTTTCACACACAAAGCACGAGCTCTTCGGCGTTCTGGGGTTTTTTTGGGGTTTTTTTTTTGCTATATGAAGTAAATGGAGCAAGTGATTTTTTTCTTTAACTGCAGGCTGGAAACTCCGTTCCTGTTACACTGACAGCAACCTATTAGTTAAGGAAATCAAGTTTTTACTCACTGTAGGAGGGGAAAGAGATACTTAAGCTTTTATGTCAGTTCATTCTCTATTAACGATAAACATTGGGAGCCTGGCAAGAATAGATCATCTTGCACTTATTGCTGCGAGTACATTAAGAATTAACAGCAGCAGAGCAGTAATTAAACTCCAAATGGCCGTGCCCACTCTGCTGCCAGAGCTCTTCACTGCACACCTGGGCTGGGCAGGAGCAGGGGCTGGGGAGGGAACCCAACAGACAGCCTGGGAATCCTTCAGCCTCATCCCTAATCCTGGTGGGAAGATCACCAGCATCCCAGGGGATCGGCCTCCATGAAAAACAATCACTGTTGTATCACTGCTTCTAGTGCTGGGATTAAATTTTAGCTTTTCCATTCTGCCATTATGGCGTGGTTTTTTCCTACTGGTTTCTTTTGCTGGTTATTGCCTCAAATTCAGGCTCCAACATTCCAAACGTTTATTTATGCTGCCACAAAAAATGTTAAGTGTATTCTGTTTGCATCATGTTTTCCCTTTCCTCCCTTATTCAATGCTTCCAGATTTATTAAATACAAGTGCCCTAAAGCATACCAGGCTTGTTATCCCTCCGGAAGACCTCAGGACATATTTGGTTTATTAACCATCTTCGATCAAAGCAGTTAATTTATATTAGTGTAAATAAAATACACAGATTACCTTAATGAGAATCTAAAACTTAATTTGATTTTGTGTAATGCATCATCTGAAAACACATAAGTTTTCAGCCCGTATTTTCTACTCAGGTTGAACCATGCCCATGAATTCCCCTATCATCAAAAATACTTAGAAGACCACGAAGAATTTTTAAAAATAAAGTGCATATTTCCATTCTGTTTTTTAAGATTACTCTTCCTCCCAAAAGAGCTTTTCTAAGCAACTTTCCACAGCTTAAAGTTCTGTTCAGTTTAAATAAGAGTCCACACATTCTGATGATTATCTGAAGTTCCTCCAAACTGCTGGGGGGAAGAAAAAATAAATCAGATTGAGCCACAGTGTGCATCATGTCTCTTAAAAGATCCAGCTCCCAGGCCCTGGGAGAAAAGCTTAAAAAGAGATTTTCGAAATTCCAATTTTTTTTGCCAAAATGCAGCCAACACACTGGGCTTTGATCCCTGTTAGTGCCCACCACCCACCTCTGGAGCTCCAGCCTGACTGTTCACAGCATGCCAAAACCTGCAGAGTCCCAGCCAAAAATTCTGCTTAGTCTGATGCCAAATCCAGTTCAGAATTTTATTATGTCACACATCCAGTAAGGAGAACTTAAATGCCTTTTTTGTGCTTTGCTTACAGGAATCAGTTGTTCCCAGAAGATTTTTGTTTAGGAGCCTCTCCAGAGGTTGGGCCCTGTGTCACCTCCCAGAGAGGCGTCAGCAGCCCCTGGGGGAAGGTGCCACGTGCTGCCACGCACAGGGCCAGCCTGATAAAACAGAACTGAACACCTCTGTAGCAGAAGATAAGGCTGCTCTGAAGCAGCCAGGTAGCCCAGCCCCAGCTCTGCACGCCACGTTTGCTCGGAGAGCACGTTGGATGTGCCGCAAACGCATCCCTGCTCCCGCCCTCCCGGGGAATGCTGCCAGCTCAGAGGCTGCAAGGCTTCTCCCCACTGCTGCCCACACTGACAGTGAGCAGATTGATGCTTTGTTTGTTTCCTCTTTCCCTGAGGAAAGATGATGAGGATTTTCTCCAAGTGAACAAGGCTCTGCTGCACCAAGGATTCCAGCTCTCCCGGGTGCGCTGTGCAGGAGACACCCCAGTAACCAGCCCTCAGAGGAGCAGCGTCCCCCAAATTATGGTCATTTCAAAAACCAGGCTGTCCTAAGAAAAGATAATCACGTTGGTGATGTGTGGATGCTGAAAGCTTGGTAGCAGAGAGATTTTTCAGGGTCTGCCTGTGTCCGTGAGCATTCTCACTTTCTCACAGAGCTAGCTGCAAAACAGCCAGAGAGCTTTTGTAAATAATTCTTCTATCTTGCACCTGTGAGGTGTTTTTGCACTTTGTTATTGTTAGTCTGAAGGATTGTTTAGGAAATGGGTGTTTTTAGGATCTAGCCAATAGCCCTGGTGGGTGGTCAGCTAAGATCCAATGACTTTCTACGACCTAGGGTATAAAAACCCTTCTGTATATAAATAAATAAAGGCATTTCTATCCTGTTACTCCTGAGTTCAGCTGTCTCTCTTCTCCCCGGGCTGTGTCCACATTGCGACAGTGATGCTCTTGCAGGACTCCAGCCTGCAGCAGTTTTACCTGTCTCTTGTGAGATCTGGACTCAGAGCGTGTCTGGGGCTGAAAAGAAGCAGAGGAATGTTCATCTGGTTCCCACTCTCAGACAGGTATTCTTGAAAACTGCAGCCTAATCTTCACATTATTTGCTTTATGAAACGCTCTGAAAGAAATCAACTTTGGAAGGACTTCTATCAAATGTATATATTAGCAGTTTTTACTGTGACCCATTTCGCAGGCATTCTCATGTCAGAGTATTTATAGCAGTTCTGCAGAAAGGACTGAAATTAGAAAAACTCCCTGAATAGAGCAGCAGGCACATTGTGGTTCGTTTTATTATTTAAATGTGTTCCTTTCACTCCAAACAGCAAAATTAAATAAGGAAGGAAAAGAAATATTCTAGCAGTCAGAACATTTCGAGTGACTTGCATTCCTATCAATGTCCACATCTCTATATTCATGCACGGAGGCGATGGCAATGCAGCAGTTCTATCTGGCAAACCGAGTTAACTCTCATCCATAAAATGTGCCATTTAAATTCCAGAAGGGCTAATGAACAGCACAGGAGAAGAGACCACAAGAAAAAAACACAATAAGCAATTGGAAACGGCTTTCAATGACTACGATGTAGTTCCCTTCCCAAACCTGCTCTGTGGGTTTTCATTTGCTGGAGGTGTGGGCACCTGCCAGTTTGCTGGAGCAGGTAAGTCAGTGGAACCCATCAGCCATCTGTTCTCATCCCACACACAGCCCAAAAAGCATCATAAATATGCAAAGAACCACAGGCCCCCCGAGGGAGCAGCTGGATAACAATAGCTTTAATTTTTCATTTGTTTATTTGATTTGCTGCAATGAAGGAGCTACTGGAGCAACATCTGAGACAAGTGAAATGCAACAAATGAAACTTTAGGGCAAAACACATCTCTTAGAAGCAAATCTGTGCTGTTTGATTTGGTGCTGGTTTGGGTTGTTTGAGTTCACACTCTCTGCTCGGTCGTCAGCACCACCGTGTATGGACAGGGCTCTGGCTTTGTTTAAGTATTAACTCCTCTCTTTGAGGGACTCAGTTAATCTGTAAGAGACATTTCCATGGCTCTGTCACTCGCCATCAAAACATCTGATTTAATGCTCGGAGCAAGCCAGAGGAGCCACTGCCCCAGCCCTGCTGAGTGATGCATCGCATTTTGCTATCAAAGATGTTAAAAGCATTTTCCCCAGATCTTTGCAATTCAGTGGCATCAAAAAGCATAATTACAACTGGAGGGCAGGGATGGGTGGATTGATGCAAAATCACTTGAACAAAACCATCATAATTATAAATGACAGGAAGCCCGGGGTAGCCAGCACTGCCACAGAGAAGACAACCAACCACAGACAAAGGCCTTCAGAACAACTTCAAAAAACCCATTTTTTTCACAGAAACAAGGGACAGAAAAGAGCCCCCAGACCCCTCACCCACCCCCAGGAGCTCTTCACTGTTACAACCAACCAGCAAACATTTACTACAGGGATTTGCCCAGAAATGACCCTCAAGGTGATCTTCTTGGATAATTGCTGCAGGACGCTGAAGCTGATGGGACTTGTATTTTAATGTTGCCTGTATTTGGGTTTGGGGAAGCTGCCTTTGGGGAACAGAGCAGTGACAGGATCCCCCTGCCGGGAGAGGACTCAGAGCAGTGAGACAAAAACTCCCTCTGAGCTCCACCTCCTCCCACCACTCCCAATGATTCCAACGGAGCTTTAATGCATCTTACTTCAAGCAGCAATTCTGAAGAGGAAATAGCAATCTTCATTAAGGATTAGGCAAACAATTAACTTATTATGTTCAATCTTTTTAATGTGTGTCTGGGTACACAGGAACAAAAACAAACACAGTTTAAGCACACTACAAGGGGAAAACCTATGTTGGTTTCCTCATTCTAAATGAGCTCCTAGTTTTGCCTTTGTCTCCAATGTAGAACTCTGAAATCAACTCAGCTGAACCAAGCTGATTAATTGGGAAATTACAGAAGACACAAGTTTAAGGGGGCCAGGATTTACACCTGCATCACTCTCCTTTGATCTACACATGCTCAGAGTACTCACCCCCTCACCCTGAGGCCAGATGGGCCTGACCAGGCTGTAACAGCTGGTTTAATTGTGCTTAGGTTATTAACATGTTTATCTATTCATATATCTGGTTTCCAAGGAGCAGGTACCACACTGCAATGCTGGTTATGAGGCATAAAACACAGGAGCCACCCTCAAGCACCCCACTCCTCCTCATTCCTTGCTTCTCTGTGTAAAAAAAGGCACTAAAGCAGCAGCAGCAAATGCCTGATGTTTTCAACAAAACTTTGTCACATTTTAAGATTCTGCTCTAAGCTTTTTTGTCTGTTTTATTTTATGGCACTTTTAATGAGAGGTTTCAACAACCCCATCATTAAATGAAAAGGAAAGAAGTAGGAAAAAGAAAAAGAATAATTAAATTTTTTAAGATTCCTTCTGAAGGAAAATGGTACTATATCATTTTAAATGTTTAAAATCCAGCTGACTCCAGCATTTCTGCTGATGACTTCAGCAACTCACAGAGCAATTTAAAGAAATTAAGGCAGCTGGGAAATACAGTCTATAGTAAAACTACATAGATTATCCTATTTCAGGGGAGAAACAGCACAACAGATGTTCTTAACTTCTGAGGATCTGCAATAAGTCACACCTTTATATGGAGTTTGTCACCATCCCCACCACTGCGGGTCCCACCGGACAGAGACACCGACACCTGGGACGTGCTCACCTGTGGGAACCAGGCACAAAGAGGGGGAAGGAATCTCACTGCAGCAAATGCATCCGAGGAAGGTGCAGCTCATACTGAAAAGTGCAGCTGCTGGAAACACCCAAGCTCCAAAGAGCTTCGTTCTTACCTTGCTGCTGGAGCCACAGACCCGCTCCCCTCCCCATGTGCTGACCCCTCAGCCTGGGCTCCCGTGAGCCAGGACACAGAGGGATGGCCTCAGTCACTGGAAATGCACATTTATGAGGCCTGAGGATCTTGCTGTCTGCCTATCCATCTCTGGAGAGCACGGGAAGCACCAAACCCACGTGAACTCAAGCCACAGATCCATCCCTCTTACTCCAAGTCACTCAACAGGAGCTGCACCAGAACAGCCAGCTCCCAGCTCCCAAGCTTATTCTGCCAGAGTTTCTCCAGGCACTGCCAGAGCCGTGCCAGTCCTTTGTGGCTTTTTTAAACCCCCAGTCTGAAGCCGCCCAAGTCTGGAGAGGAGTCCCGGGACCAAGAAAATGATGCACCAGACCTGTTTTAGCAACTAACAACCATGGGCGTGGCTGCCAAACAAAACTGGCACTGTGAACTGGGAACTCCTGCAAAGTGCTGAAGTACATCACTGCCCAAGGAATGCTCCCTATCCTAAATTTACCCCTCCATTCTTGAAGGATTTTCTGCCGAAAGATGCCTGCAACGTTGTCCAAGTTAAGAGTGAATTACGGATGTGATAACTTACCAAGGAGAGTGCTAAAAATTTATGGTTTTATCCCAAAGGGAATTCTGGGAAGAGACCCCAGGGCTGAAGGGTTCCAGGCACTCACTCGTGCTCCAGAGCGAGCATTCAGTGTATTTCTCTCCCGCTGAATATGCCAGTACTGCTGCTTTCCAAGGAGAAAAGCCTGATAAGAACTTGTAGGATGTTGGGGCAGGTGCACAGCTGTGGACAGGGTGAGCTCACCCGAGGAGCTGCTGCTCCCTGAGTGCTTTGTCTAATTCTCCCCACCACAACTGACATTATTTGTTACTTGTAGGTGTTGCTAATGCAGCTTTTGAACTCACTGTGGAAGGTGGAAGGAAGCTCACAGAACCCAAATCACATGGAAGCTACAGGCAGGATCAAGTGGGGATGGTGGGATTGTAGCTGTTTGGGTTTCTCCCACCTGGTTTGGTTAGAGGGTGCTCTGGTGCTGCTGGGACTCTGCTGACATTTATTCCCATTAACCCTGCAGAAATGTTGTGGAAAGTTTTGGCAAACTTTAACACAAAGCACTTTTCCCTTTTCTTCCCTCTGAGCTTTTTAGGCACTCATCCGCATTTTATTTATGGTTCTGAGGCCAACAAAGTAGAAATATTGCCAGCTGCTGGTGATGGCAATGGAGATCCTCGCACAACAAGACTCCCAGGTGTTTTGAGCAAACATGAAACCCAAGTTAAGGGCCAGATGCTAAAGCTGAGTGTTGGCACTGGGCAGCCCTGGTTTCACCTGCCCGGAGAGAGGGGAGGGGGAAGAGGGGCAGATTGCTTAGCAGAGGAGATTAAGCAATTAAGTTATGCCAGGCTGAAGCTATGAGAGCTGGAGCAAGGTGCTCAGCCTTGATGCTTTTTGGGCTTTGATGCTTTTAAGTCAAGAAAGAAGTCTGGGCTGGGGGAGAGAGGAGGGAGGAGCAGAGAGAAGGGAAAATAAAAGAAATGTGGAAGCTAATCCCAAGCACTGTGAAAAGGTCATGTGCTTCGATATGAGTAATTAATTTTCTTAGAGCAATGTTGAAAAGGTTAACCTGATTTATGGAACGCAATTTAATTTAAAATGTGTTGTGTACCTTGTTAAAAGGGTCCAATTATGGCTGCTAATTCTGTGGACTGACACAAGCGACGTGGTCTGATAATACCCCGGTGTGAGGGGGAACACGTGTCAGTCAATAATTAGACATGGCCTATCGAAATTCGAGGGGGAAGGAAAATTGGTAGAAATGCTGAGGGAACAACTGTTCTCTATCCCCAGGGCCCACAGTGTCCCCTTGCAATTTCCTGCTCCGTGGAGCACTCGGTGATTCATTTCCAGGCAGGTTTGTGTTCAGAGTGGTTTATCATGGTGCTTTGAGACAGGAGTAAAAATGCCAGATTTGTACAGGTCAGCCCACGCTGCTCCTTGACCTTCATTCTGTTAATTCTCCTCACAGAAACCAAACTAAACACCAACCTCCTTCCTTGATGACTTGCTGAAGCAAGAGGCTGAGAAAACTGTCCCAGTGGTGCTTGTAGGCAGAACTCAGTAATAACCTAAATAACACAGGCTGTGGGGATCCTCAGCAAGGGGGGCTTGTGGTGGAAATTTCCAGTCTGAAAACTTCTGTCCTAATCCACTCCTTGCTCAGCTGCTCATCGTCCCTGGGCTCTGTGGTGTCCCTGTTCCTGCCAGTCCTGGGGAATGTGTGCCCAGCATCCCCCAGGGACCCGCTGGAGCAGCCGTGCTGCAGGAAAGCATCCCACGGGGATGCAGCCCTGCAGCCACTGTCTGCAGTGAAACATTCCGTTTCCTTTTCACTTTCTCTCAGTCTCCAAGGCCAACAGCCAGAGTTACTCCCTGCATGTTTTGTAGGCACTCCTTTAGTGAGTAATTAATGGTGTGTGGATGCAGTGAGTAACAGCTGTGGGGGTATTCCCCAAAACATGTGTGCAATGCTCCCACAATGAGCCCCTGCTCAGTTTGGTGCACTGCAGATTAACAGAGGAGCTATTGCAACCCTAAAACTGCTTGACAGGATAAATATTCCTACAAGGAGCAGAATAAATCCATTAATGCAGCTCCAAGGTACCTCTCGTTCCTAAACTGGGCTGGTGAACGGCTGCCAAAATTGTGTGGCTACAAAGAGTGCCTTTGGCAGTGGCAGCTCCAGCTGCATGGGGCCAGGACCTGTTCTGGAAGGGCTGTGCCTGGCCCCAGGTGAGTGGGAGGCAGGAGATCTGCTGCTGAAACGTGGCTGTGGTTGTTCACCAAGAAGTCAGAAATAGGCCCTGTGTTCAGTATGGAGTTTGCCATCAACACCAACACCTCAAACACAGCGAGCTGTGTGCAGGTGGATTTCCAAGTTATTGTAGACTGTCAGTGCTCAGCAATTGCTGCACGACAGGCACTGTGTCTGCATCCTTCCAGGACCTCTTGTGCATCATTTGTCTACAGAGCTGGAGGAAAATCAGCTGAGCTGTGCCTCAGAGGGGTTATTTGATGATGAGCACAGCATTCAGCCCCTGGTCTAGGGGAAGGTGCCCCTGCCCATGGAAGGGGGGATGGAACGAGATGAGCTTTAAGGTCCTTTCCAACCCAAACCATCCTGTGATTCTTATTCTCTTGGTGTTACCTCTGCTAAGAAAAAGAACATGTGAGTGTCGAGCTTTCCTGCAAAACCTTGTGGAAGTGCACCTGGAGAAATGGAACAAGGTTTTTTAACACATTGAATGGACAGAGGCAAGAGCGGGTTGTAGTTATATTGATCTTTCATATTTCTATTGCTCTGACATTGAGTATGAACACTTTTCTGACATTTTATAAAAAAGTCTTGTCTGAAAGGGAGAGGAGGATGGAAGAAACTCCTACCTGTCCTCTATAACCCCAACTGTTCTCGTGTTCCCTTCTGCAAAAAAAGCTCTTCCCCACCTTTACCCAGAACTGGTTTACATTGCCATCACCAAATTAGCTCAGGAAGCTGCACCTTGTGATAACTTCATTATGTTCTATTGACTTCTCAGGGAGCTGAAAGGAATATAATGGCAATTTCCCATAATGGATAACTGGCTGGGGAAGCCAGGCCAGGGAAACGGCCGTCCCCTCCTCTACCCTTATGCAGTCAAATCACTGTCAGACATTTCATTTTCTGATGTGCATGTTGGCCTCTTATCAAGCTTTTTTCACCCAAAGAGGATTCCTCCTCGGAGGAACATGAGGATTAGCATCAGATGGGAAAAATGCAGTTAGTATTACCAGAATATTAAAGGGGCAATTGTAATTTCTCAGCTGCAAGGGACACTTAAAGCAAATTACCTCAATTAAGAGAATAAGAATCAGGGCACTGCTTTAAATTGAAAAAACATTCAGATGGGATGTGTGTGTCTGTTTGTCATCGGGGGCTTAATATTTACTTCTGCTGATGAGACTTCGTCATGCTCTATTACAATTCATAGACTCGTGTTCCCAAATTTTATGCACCAAAATGCTTTGATTTATAGGGTATAAGTCCCTTTTCTCTGTGAATTCCTTTAATATTGTCATAAATGTGGTCAGTGATGCTTATCTCATGGTATTAATGTGCCTCATTTAATTATATTGTCTTGCTCAAGAAGTGCACTTAGTTTGAAGGAAACTACAAATTGTTAACTTTTGGTAAATGCACATTTCTCACTAGAGAATGGTGCTGGTGCCTTCTGCAGCCAGCAGTGGGGTGGGTGTTTGGGAAGGGCCATGGACTGGGTCAGTGGATAGAAGAACACATAAAACTCTTGGGTCAGTGATAACTCAGGTCCTTTCAGCCTCTGCTTCATGTGGGAGCCCCAGTTTCTGGTCTGGCCATCAGTTCTGTGCTTTGTCCCACATTCCCTGCTCTGAGGCTGCTCCTGGGTTCTCACTCCCCTGTTTTAGGCTCAGGAAGGTGTGATTCTCTATTGATTACTTGATCTGTGTAATTACAATCAAAACCACAGGGATTTCAAGCCTGATTGACTGCAAAATAGGAATCTATTGGCTTGGCTGGACTCCTAATGACCAGGATTAGGAGAGAACATGGTTTGGGGCTGCTCTTTCCCTGCAGGATTGGTTTTGGGAAGCTGGAGATTGATGAGGTTTGTGAAGGAAGGCACTGATCCCATCGGAGCAGGCTGGGGGTGTTTATCTCCTTCATCCCTGCCTGTGTCTGGTGGCATCCTGATTTTGTGACCCTTCCGCAGCAGCCTGCTGTCTACAGGAGTCAGGAACAGAGCCTGGGGGTAACTGCAGGGCAAGCCAAGGAGCTGCAGCAGGGAGAAATCCAAAAAGCCCCTCTCCCAAACGCTCTTGACATCCTTCTCCCACTGGATGTCCCCTTGGCCAGCGTGTGAGCTCCCAAAATAAGTCTAGGGCCTGGAGTTTTGTCTGTCCCCACCCTCAGAAGCTGAACGAAGGAGCAGCAGCAGGCAGGGAAAGGACCTTTTTCTGTTTTTAAATAGGTTTTCATTTAAAAGATGCCAGAGCCAGCAGCAGATTAGTGTCTTGACTATATAGGTTTCCTACAGATAAGGCAGAGAAATTGATTTCAATTACCAAAGTGGATAGACAGGCTGCTCTGCTCTCCCGAGGATTGTTAACCCTCGAGAGGCAAGAAGTGAAAACCAGGAGGGGGTTTGGAACCTCAAGCCATTTCCTCAGGAGCAGCTGTGCCTCTCGCAGCATAAATCCTCACAAAGGGAGAGAGCTAAAGAAAGGAGGTTTATTTAAGGATGTACAATGATCCTTGTGATACTCTGGGATTTCAGCAAGCTTTCAGATCCTTCAGCGAGGCTCTGGAGGCCAAGGGTTAAAGTGGCTGCAGGGATTAAAGGATTCGGTGCCTTTCAAGCAGCAGGTTCACCTTTTCCAAGAGCAGTCTGGCTGCTGGGAAGTTTTCCTGGGAGGTTCCAGGGCTGGGGTAGGGCAAGGCTGTGCAGGGCTGGATCCCAGCTGGGCTGGGAGCAGAATCCCAGGGTGTTGGTGGGTTCATGCCCTGCTGCTGGGCACCTCCAGGGCTTGGGCACAGCCCAGGTGACCTTTGCCAGCAGTGGGGAACGGGCTGGGAGGAGCTGCCGGGGTGTGGACAGAGGCAAAGGCAGGAGCTGGTGGCACTGGGCAGTGTGGAGGGACAGGAGCAGGAGCAGCTGGACATTTCCTTGGCACATGTGGGGAGAGGGCTTCCCGTGCATCCTCAGACCTCTCCCATCTGCTGCTCCTGCATTTACACACCCTGCAATTCCTGAGCTGGCTCTGTAATTGTGTCCGCGGGGTGCCTGCTTCCCTTCCCTCCTCAAATCCAATTTGCTACTTTTTGCAGCTTCGCTGCTGCCTGATAATGGGCACCTTGCGATAGATTTTTCCGCTATTCACTTGCTGGGTCTCTTTTGTCCTACCACAGGGAAGTTTGCCTCTGTGGGTCTCACAGTTGGCTTCTCAGCTGGGTTTCACACAGGCTTTTATTGCCAGCAGCATCTGCTCTCCCCTCCAATTACTCCAGCACATTTCTTTGATTCTTTGCTTTACCAGGTTCACCAGCAGCTTCTGCCCTGGCTGAACTCCCCGGCAGATTCTCCCCGCTGCCTCCAGGTATTTGGGGGGTCTGGCTGTGGTTAGGAATCAGATGTTGCACACGATCATGTCAGAACAGAAGGAATTCAGTGGTGTTTCATGGCAAGAAGACCAATGTGATAAGCATATTTAAGCAATCACAGGAAAACACAGCATATAAATAAGATTTTATTTCAGGCCACGGAATACATTTGTTGCTGGAAGCAGCTCAGCAACTGCAAGCTTTTGTGTCCTTTCGAACACCACTACGTATTTCAGAGAAACATCCTGCGGTTTGTACTCTGCATTAGTGTTAATGTGGACAGGACTGTCCTCTGTGTACACAGCACCCTCTTTCCTTCCCTTTTGCTTTTCCCAGAGTCTGGCATGCTCCCAGCATGGGGGATGCTCCTGCCACACTGGTGTGGCACAGCTACACCCAGGTGTGGCCTCAGGCAGGCTCCCAGCAAGGCTGCAGCACAGCAAATAACATTTCTGGAGATGTCTGGGTAGTTTTTTTCCCCCCTAATGAAAAATGATTTCTGACATACTGGAAATGTGAATATACATCTAGATAGAGAAATGTTTAGTTTTTGTTGTGTCGTAAGCTCAAAAATGAATGTTTTCCATTCCCAGCGGTGTTTTCTGCAAGGAAAACCCAATCATTCCCTTCACGGCAGTTCAGTTATTTTCCATCTCACTCTGTGGACAGCTCCTGGATTTCAGATAAGGATCTCCTGCTTGAATGCTGAGGGAGGAGGTGGCAAAGGATGTATCAGTGGCAAATACCCTCACAGCTGCCCAGCTTCCTCCTCTGCTCTTTGGTGGGGAACATGATGGGACCTCAGTGATATTGGAATGAACTTTCTGGAAGAGCCAGAGGTAAATTATACCAAGGTCGAGATGCTTTGAGAGGGCTAATTGGGTAAAACTGGGTTTCATGCACAACCCAGGGTTTCCAATGCACTTGCAGATTTTTTTTTCCCCCTTTCCTCTTGGCTGCTGGCATCATTAATGCCAGGATTTAAGATGACAGAACTTTAATTGTACAGGACAAAGGCGTCTGGTTCCCTGCTTCACCGATCAATTCCAGTTCATAAATTGTAGCAGGAACAAAACTCTTTAGCGATGCTGACAATTAAGTAACATCCTGATAAACATCCCCTTTTGTTTTATTTAAATGAAAATGCCTTTATTTCCACAGAGTGGTATCTTGTAACAATAAGATTCACTGTCCCTGAAGCTTGGTTAATTAAACACAGTATTTGCAATCTACCAAAACAAGCTGTTTTATGCAAGCTGATAACAGGGTTTCCGTTTCATAATGTGAACAATTGGGTTATGCAAATGCCAGGATTTTAAGCCCCTGTGATCTGTTTTTGTTGCCTTATTATCTGTTTCTGTCTACAAACGCCAAATATAGACATCCCAATTAAAGCAGCTAAATGCCATTAAGTCCAACTAAAGATGTTTTTATCAGTTAAAAACTTCCCCGATTTAATTAAAAATAAGGTTCGAAATTGGCCTTTCTTAACCTAAACCCCACTCCCACAGTCCCATCTATTTGATTGATTGTCCCTCTAACTCCACTGTGGGTTTTATTCCCCAGTGGAGTCCTGAGCCCTTCAGAGACCTGGTGGGAGACAGTGACTGAGCCAAGGTGGTGCTCACCTGTTGGCAGGTGCACTGACTCCTCCAGCAGCTCTGGTGGGCCTTGCTGGGTGGTTGGGTGAAGGACCAGGAGCTGGATGTGAAGATTAAACCTGCCCAGCGATGTCACTCGTGGGAGCTCGTCCTGCAGAGCTGCTCTGATGCGTGTCACGTGCCTGCTGTGTGCAGCCCATCCCACGGGCACAGGTAAGAAGCAGGAGGATAATATCACCGTGGAGTAGAAGGAAATAAACAGAGCAGAGGCATCCTGGTGCAGGTGTTGGCCTCTGGTCAGCCCTCAGATGTTTGTGCTCAGCGAGAGCCCCAGCCCAGCTCGCTGTGAGTGTGCACATCCTTCAGCTCATGGTGATACCTTTAGTTTTAACTTTCATATTTTTTAGATTTTATACTGC